>JASVER010000045.1:715526-844132 GCA_030449065.1 Oceanodroma leucorhoa | reverse complement strand
TATAACCTTGCAAATAAAAAAAATTTAGTTTTTCTGTCATTCCCACTGCACCCAGGATTTCCTGACTATACTATTGAAGAAGTTATACTGGGTTATTTTAGGTACTAACACTGACTGATATCTCTTAGTGTATTGTGCTTCCCCAACTTGGAAACATCTCTTGTCTGTTTTCCTAAAAGTTCAGCTGTCTACCCATTCCTCTCTTGAAATATCTCCCAACAACCCACATTCCAGTTAAGTTGCATCAAGTGCCCTGAAGAGAGGCATAGTATTGTAAAGAACTTTCTAGCACATAGTCTCACTTTATAATAGCACAAAGTTTAACCGTAATTTTGAGGTCAATAAAGTGGCTGAGGTGTTTCAGCTCAAATACTCTAATGTATTTCTAGAAGATATACTACTAGCAAGATTTTTCTGTCTACTAAAGAGGGTGAAGAAGTTGATGAGTGTCCAATCCTTTCCAATATAGATTAGAAAAGCCTACTACCTCACCAATCTGAAAAATCTTCTATTAAGTGTGAATTTAGTTTTGTTTTCTCCACTTAATAGTAAAACAAAATTTATGRTCTTTCAAAAAGTTTTAGGTATAGATTTGATCAGAGACACTCTTGCAATCGCATTAATCTGTGCTAACGGTGGCAGCTCAGAAACCAAATTCAAGTGAGCGGAAGCTGGATTTAGCATAATGCTCACAAACATAATCAAATTTCTGATAAATTGGCCAATTTTCCTGCTAATTGTCTGATTATCCCAGAAAATGAACTGTGAATTGTAGGTTCTTTAATACATTTGTGACACTTTGCTGTAAAAGTCATTTGAACAGGCAGTTATTTGACCCAAGATGTTTATTAATTTTTTAGATTGTACAAATAATTTTCAGTATGAAGGACACTCAAGTAATTGAAGACATCTGTTTGAATTTCTAGTCTTAAATCACGATGCTCCACATTAATCCACCACCCACCTGGCACAATCCAAGYCAAGGCAGAAATTAAAACCAACACAGATGATGTATATGTATGTGTRTGTATATATGCTGCCTTTTAATTTTAAAGTGTGTATATATATGTATGTTACCCACYGTATTCTCAGGACACTCAAACATGCCATTATTGTTAAAGTAAGAAATGAAATGGGTATATTTTGGGATGTTGAAATGTATCTATGTGAGAGCAGGGTATAGTTCAAAGGCTTGCTATCCACCAACGCTCTCTGTCTATGCAGCAGCAGGTCTGCAGGTGCCACTCAGGCACCACTTTTCAACAGTTCTCTGGCAAAAGGACTTGTGACGAGTCACTCACGATATTCCTTTTCTTCACCTGCAAATGAGTACTTATCCTGTTGATTTTAGACTTCACCAAAGTGCTGTGCTGTACTMAGCCAGCTGTATTTTCTCACTCCATTTATAGCACATAATATGACCTGCCTCTCAAAGATCTAAGTGGTGTAAGCTTACGAGCATGTTCTTTCATGACCACTTTACTCTGTCCTTTCTTACATAGAATCACACCTGCTTGTATTTAAAGCTCACAAGCAGTGATATTTCAGCATGCTACAAAATTCTCTGATCCATCAGACAAGCACGGTTCTTGATTTTGCCAAAGCCTGCTTCTCTAGCAGCGTAAAAAGCCTTGAAGAAGGTGGAAATAGGTGCAGAGAGGATGCTGTGACTTTGCTGGGAGTTTTTCCTCCAAAGCTCAGGTTTTTTTTCAATGACCACTTTAGGCTTAAGGTGCTGTTGAATAAATAATGCTTTATTCAGTATCAGGTTGCAGCTAGCTGTGATTGGCAAGAGCTCTTCAGAAGGATTCACATCCTGTCTGGCAAGGTCAACCATTAAAGTCCCTGTCTTCATATGCAGTCAGATTGTGCAGTAGTGAGGCTCCTGTAGTCTAAACCAGTCTCTCATAATGGCCTTGGTTTATCAACAAGAGGTTGGCATAAAACCCTCCTTGTTCTTTYCCTGCAGAGGAACTGAACCTCTGTAATTCAGGAAAGGCTTTTGGCAATGTCTAAGGTATCAGGATTGCTGTGCCAAGACTGCTGCCTTTATATTTCCTTTGGAAAAATGTAGTTTCATCAAAGTAATAATTTTTTGCAGGACTATTTCCACCCTAACTATACTGTTGATAGACATGTTTGTAAATGTTTCCAAAAAATCAGTGAATTGATTTGTTTGCATTTTCTGATTTACTTTTGACTTTCTCATTTCCTTTGCTTTTGACAGAATATTACGCTATATTTTCAGGTTTAATATCAAATTATTAAAGGCATTTCAGAACTGCCAGTCTGTTTAGTATTTCAAAATTATGAATTTTTCTCCAAAGTTAGGACAAAATAAAATCTTGAAAAGTCAGACTATCCAACAAGATGGAAATTCTGTAGCTGGTTTCATGTTCCCATCCATGCTTTTGAGCTCCAAGGACCTGATTCAGTGCCCAGCAAAACAAATGGGAATCTTTCTCTCGAATTGAATGACTTTGGACTCAACTTTAAGACCAAAGAATTTTCAAACTGATTCYAGAGGCCAAGAGGTTTGGTTTTTTTTCTCTTTTAATTTTAAATATTCCTGGTGCTGTCTTCTATGAAAACCCAACTGGCAGGAGGAAACGTGCACTGAACATCCACATTTAACTCAACATGAGAAAGTGAGAGGGCTCCTAGTTTCTACACTGAATCCCAACTATGCCAGAGGATTAGTTTAATGGTTCATAGCTGATTCCACTCCTTGGCTCCAATGCCATATTACTGGATCTCTGCAAACACTGTGATGTTGAATGTTCAGGAACAATGTTTTATAAATATTGAAGACTTTGATACAGATAGCTTCTTTTCTTTTTTTAAGGGATCGAACAGATTTCCTGGGACAGCCAGTATGTATTGGGGTGTTGCATATGCAGTAGAGATGGAGCACAGACGTGACACTGGTCACGTGTCAATATTCAAGTATGCTGTTTCAAGTGGTTCACTGTTCATTCTGAGCACGCTACCAAGCTCTTGATGCCACCAGAAAGTACTTYAGGACAAGAGGCCAGATCACCTCCTTTATTACACCTTCATGAACTTCTTTGTCTAGTCAAGKCAACACAGGTAGAAGTTATAAGAAATCATCATATACAAAGTGCATCTTTCATGACAATCCTTACGCCCCATCCTGTGCTGTAATGGGGGGCCTGGTCTTTCCTCAGCTCTGCCTTGCTCTATGCAACACCAAGAGGAAATACAGTCTCTCACTCCTCAGCCATTCAAGCTAAGCACAGAGCATCAAGCCTCACTTTTTAATTTAGATCTCATGTCACCCAGGTCAGCAAATGTGACTCTGGACATATAGAGGGAGCAGATGGCACTTTTACGGAGCACTTTTTTTAGAAAGGAACTACGTGCTGGTGACCAGCTGATTTTCTTCAAAACTTAGTGGTACGTTGTTGAAAAAGGCACAGGGAATTTTGGTGATATACACTGTGTTCTGCTTCCGCCATTGCACTTCTGTGAGATGTGATTCTTTTGGACTGACTTAAAATGTAGGGCRTTTCTTTTCTACAATCTTTGGTAGATACTCAAGTAGATGTTTGGTTTGCAGCTTCTTCCTGCAGATAGGGAACCTAGGCACTTGTTTCTTTCATTCCCAAAGCTCTTTTATCAGGCTTTTGAGGCTTGTTTAGGCTATGTTTGCAAGACCCATGTGATGGGTTTGTTTGTTTGTTGTTTTTTTTTTTTTTAATAAAGAGTGGAATTTTCTCTTAAGAGGCTGGAAGTTGCTGCTAATAAGGCTCCTGGATAAAGGTCTAGAAATTCTCAGAGTTTGCCTCAGGAACAAACCCTTGGGAGAAAATCTTGCCAGAATGAGGGCGGCTTCTCTCTGCTCCCCTCCCCCACACCCCTGCCAACCTTTTTGGTSGCCCAGGCGGGCCCATTCCAATGATCACAAGACAGTTCCTACCATACTGACAGTGATTTAAGTTCATGTGCTCCTCCCAGCTTAGAAGTGCTAGGAATCGGGTCTTTTGTGTGGTGTATTGTGAACTCAGCAGCCATGAAAACTTTGAGAGTAGTTCTTTCATGTTTCATGTGTTTTCTGCCTTCTGATCAGAAAGTTAATCTCATTTATAAAGAAAGAATAATGTGGACAGGTGATTTAATAAAACCTTTTCTTGAAATTTCCAAACAGCTGAAAGATAGCAAAACAYACTTTCCATTGGAAGTAACTTTTTTTGCCAGCACTTGGTTTGTACGCATTTTCACCATGCTTTCAAAAGAAAATGATGGTGCAAAGCAAAAATAATCCCTGGACTCCCATATAAATCACTTGGTTTCCATTTCAAAAGAGCTTTTTTCTTGTTGCATCAACATTATTTTAATTAGAGCACTGGAGCTCCTRAGGAAGCACATATAATTGCAGGACTGTGTATCATACACATTCACAGCCATCAGAGGTCAGCACAAGCTCATTCATCTGAGCAGTTTTAAAGCCCTTTATTCCTCCAGTTTTACGTAACAGGTTTTTGATGAAGATGAAAATGAGCCTCCATGTCTGTGACATCTTACTAGATAAGAATATTCCTGGGAACTGTAGAAAGCTAACGAACACAAAATATATGCTTGTGCCAATATCTTGATGCCACATAGTGTGCCAGAAAAAGTTCCACTTCATGTTTGTTCTAGTTTTGGGAGCATTGCTTAGMAACTGCCAAAGGACTGGAATGAGTGGAATAGCTATATCGAGTGCTCTTCCAGATTTTGATTAATGCCTGTGCCTCATGGAGATCTGTTTGATATTAAGCCTACTGGTTATGAAGCTTAAGCTGCTAAGAGTGAGCACCAGGACAGCTACAGCAAAGAGCCTACAGCTTGCAATACATTATTTCAGTGGCTCATTTGACCCCAATATTAACAGGCCACAGTGAAGTGCCCTCTAAAAAAATATCTAAATAGTCTTCAGTTGAAGAGAATGAAGTTTTGAAGGCTACACTCTGTGGTTTTATAACTGATTTTACAATATGCTATATTTCTTTTAAAAAATGTTATAAAGTGCTAAAAATGGAAAGTATAACAAAACTCTGAGGAATAGAAGGTTCAGGAAATTCTGAACTTATTTTCCCAAACCGATACTTACTTCTGTACCCTTCTGCATCTGTTTCACTGAAAAATTTTCCTTAGAGAAACCTGAATAAAATTTTATTTGGCTATAGTGTGGGAGAGTGAAAGACAGACGGTGAATCTAGTGGTTTAAGTCCTTGCTGCAGAAAAGGGCTGAGAATCTCTGTTATGAATCTGGCAGAGAATGAATTTGAACTTCTCTCTCCCACTATAAAAATGGTCTATCAGTTACGGGATCTTCTCCCTCTAGAGACAAATTCAAAAGGTAAACAAAAAAATGTTAACTAGAGTGGGTTTAAGTATTTGTTTAGGAAAAAACTTTCTAAACAATTTTGGTTTTGACCCAAAAGAAATATTGAAACATAGAAAAATTCTATTAAATATGATTTTAGTTCCCTGGACAGCAGAAATAGTAATGTGAACTGCTTCTTATCTGTAACTAAGCTATGAAAATAAAATTCAAGTGTAGAAGGTCAACTGAAAATTAAAAATGCAATTTATTAACTTGGKTTTATTGGAAGAAACACTGAAACTCAGTCTCAGAGGATAATAAATATTACAGAATGCTACATAACCAGAATTGCCAAGGCTTCAAGTTCAACATGGATCTCACTATATTGGTTGTTTATCTTGAAGCCTAGTTCCCACAGCCATTTATCATCTGAAAATCTAGCTTTCATTAAGACACCATGTTGTTGCCTTTGTGCCTGTAGAGGAACACATGAAAATACAAAAAGCACTAACTCAAGTGTTCCTCAACTGTCATTAAAAAAGAAAAAAAARTATAAAGCTAATCTCACAAAGTCCCATTGCTCCAGGAGCTACGGCTACAGAAGAAAATATTAAATGCTGTTAGACTTGATAAAACTGTTACAGTTGGCAATGCTGAGTGTGGGAAGAAAATCCTTTCACAGTATCTAGCTCAAATGTGAGTCCAGTAAATACATATTAAAAGAACCAGCTTTGAACTGACTAGGCAACCTTCGTAGTCCTGGTGAATGATTTAGGAAATCCCAGTATCTTATAAAATATGCCCTCCATCAGGATCAAACATCATCACGTATGCCCTGAGGTCTGAACAAAGACTAAACAAGGCTCTATCCTGACTTCTGTTGCCACRTCAGCTAGTGTTAACCCAAAAGTCTTTGCTTTTTACTGGTGTTAACTCAGTAATAATTTGCTGTCTTATAGCGTTACAAGATAGCAAAACAACTTGGATTTTATTGAAGGTGATGCTGAGGGACAGAGGTATGCTGTGAGGTCTTAGGAAGGCCATGACAACCCTGGAAAGAAGACTCACTAGAATCCAAACTGTAACCACATCTAGTAATCATGATTTGAGATATATAATAAGAATGGTCAGGAATTTTGCTGTATCTTATAAACAATTATTCTCAGCCTTAACTTCAGACTCTGAGCTGCGGTATTGATTTGATCGTAAATATTCAAAGTATGTATGTAACTGCAGGAAGGCAGGAATGTTTGTAAGAAGAGCTTTGTCTGGTATTCTGGGAGTGAGTAGTTAGATAAAAAGACTTAATTCAAAGGTGTTCTGTGTTATAAAAAGATCATGATAGTGAACAGTGGTTTGAGTTCTTGTARAGTCCACTGACAATTCTAATTAAGCATATATGGAAAAGAGGAAATATGTGGGTGATTTGCTTGCAGTTCTATACTACATAAAATCTGGGATTTAGCTTTAAATTATACTGCTTCCTGAAGTTAATTAAAGTATTGCACTAAGCATCATGTGGAAGGTGGGTTTGGTCTGCACCTTTTTGTGCTTGATGCCAGGGTGGATATCTAACTTTCTTGTCAAGTTTCAGTAAGACACAGTGAATTAAGCTAGTAAGAACACATGCGATCTTAAACTAGGCCTAGATAGACTCTGGTCTGAATCTATCTGGGTGTAAATCTGAATCTGGACAGAGTGCCTAGAGTCAACACAGCTCTGTAGAGGTACGTGTGTATTCTTAGGGAGAGGGACATGACTCACTGCAGAGTTGTCACAGGATTCTTTTTTTTTTTTCCCCTCTAGATTTTGTTTTTACATGGAACTACTGATTTTGTGTGTGTGTTTGTGTCTTTGTCTTAAACATCAAAATCTGCACCTGGGTAATCCTGAACATATTGCTAAAGTATTACATTTTCCATTGTTGAGGAATTCAGGTTAAATCAGAGAATTTTCTTGAGAGATCCTTTAGTCAAACCCAGATCACTAATAGAGCACCAGGCTATGGACTATGAGAGCACCAAACTGTCTGAGTAAAATGTGTGTCCTGGCCTCAGAAATCTAGTGATAAAGATGTAATCTTCACACTGTTTTAAAAGGTATCGGAATTCTGAAATACTTAYATGACAAGGAGTAGCACATACTCTACTAATGCTGTTGATGTAAGTCAGTTGGTTCATAGGGCTATAGAAACCAGCCTCCAAAAACAAGTGCTTCTGCCAGATCTGTTTAATGACTGCCTTAAGTATAATGTAAAAGAGGCAGTCATCTAGGGCAGCTGGCAATAAAATGGCCATGGCTCAGCTGTCTCCATTACCAGGACTAGAAATCTTAAGAGCTAAACTGGCTGCTAGAGCTGACAAGGAAAGGTTGAAGTCTGAAGCATGGCAGTTGCTGTGAGAAGGAAAGGAGGAGTAAGGCCTTTTTCCTCATATTTCTTTCACAGAAGTACGATAGTAAACCTCAATCTCCAGAATTTCTCCCGACAGTTCTCAGTCCCTGCTCCACCCCTTTCCTCTATACACCTGGTTTCAATGAAAACTGAATCGATTAAGCTTCTCCCCARCCTCAGTTCTCTCCTTCCCTGCTGAGTATTCAGTTTTTGCCTATCCCAGTCAGAAGTCTGGAGTCACCTCTGTTCTATTTTTAGCATGCTTTCCTCCAGTGAAGAAAAGAGAAGGAAACCTTATGCAAAGAAACTGCATTAATGCTGCAGTAAATCTATGCCATCAGCTGCTGTTTGCCAGCATAGTGAATAGCAGGTGAGGAAAAGAACTACTCAAAGTARCAGACTGTTTTAGATGTCTGTTAGCTACAATGAAAGTGCTGGAACTGAAGGACGTGCACTAGTCTCAGAGCAAGTTGTAGCTGATTGCTTAATAGCTTAAAATTTTAACGGTATTGAAAAAGCAGCACAAGACCTCTATCCTGGGTTACAGTCTCTTGGACAGATAGGAAAGGTTGTTCTGAAATCCACTGCAAGCAGTAGGCTGCTAAATATAGCTGAAATAGTCACCTCCCAGGCTAAGGGATTAATGCAAGTAGCTGGAGAGTGGAATAAGGCCTGCCTAAAAGTACTCTAAGGCCCAACTTGCCTAGCCTTCTCCAGTGATATAAAATATGCTGCTTTGTTTGATGTAGGGATTTGTTTCAAAAGAGAACTATAGAGACTGGAAAAAAGCAACCCTTGAATCCAGTTCTTTACGGAGGTCTGTGAAACTTACCTTGCATAATACTAAAATTAGAGATTACGTGGAATACAAAAGTGAATGGACACCATAGGAAAGAAGCTTTAGTTTTTCTGGTGTCTTGGCATGACAGTGAAAAGACTCCAATCATAAACTAGCTTCCTGTAAGAATACGAGCGTGTTTAATGAAAATCTTGTGACTGAAACCGATGTATTGAAATAGAACCTGCTGCTCTGGGAAACCTTCAGATGATCTTATTCTCTGGTATATGTACCAGCTTTGAGCTGAACTCTTGGAGTCCTAGCTCCTGAAACATGGCAGCGTTTTTGGAATACCAGAGTGTGTTCCTAAAGCTTCTGTAACAAATGCAGGGTGTTTCAGACTTGTACACTAAATCTTAAATACAAATTACCCCAAGTAAGGAAAAATGACATTTTACTTTGTTGACAAAATTATATAGTGCGATTCAATATAAGGCTTAAAACAACTTCAAAAAACATCTGTCTCAGAATTTTGTAGATTTTAAAAATTATTCRGATAATTTTGTTATGTTGCTCTTCTTATGTTTTGGGACCAATTTCTAGGACAAAATTTTAAATTCTCACTCACCCTTTCATCCTCCAGTCTGACCCTTGGTACCTCTTCAGAGCTCCATTGACTTCAGCAAGACATGAAATTGAGAAAGAATTGCAGTTAAGTCTGCTTAAAACAGAATTGCAACTAAGTCTGCAAAGCCGTAGATGGAGCAAAACTTTTAAAAGTCAAAAGAAATTCTGCACAAGTGAAAGTAAGTAGGTAAAGTGAACAATAATTTGGTTTCTTCTGTCTGTTTGACAGTGTAGGGTAAAAATAACTAATGTCAACCATAGTAAAGTATCATGAGGCAACTGAATGAAAAATTTTTGGGTTTTTTAAGGCAACCTAACTACCAGTTCTTTACCATAATAACTGGTAATAAACACAAATTTCTCCCCCCCTGCCCTCCCCCCCCCCATCCCTCCTGCCCCTTCTCTTAAYCTGTATTTCCCTAAGAAAGAGATGGACAGAACTGAAATGATGAATAAGAAAACCACAGGCAATGGCAACGGGAAATAAGACTATAGATAGCTATATGTAGATATATGTATATAGCTATGTATACATATATATATGTATGTATGGAGTCACATTTAACACAATAATTCTGTGTCACGTCTTGAAATGATTTGTTCTCTGGCAATGGGGAAGGCAAATAATCTACTGTATCATGTCACTAAGTTTAGTAATGCTAATAAAAAGGTGTTGAAGCATAACTACTACTTGGATGAGTAGGGCTATTGACCTCACTGGGTCTAATCTCACAAAGTACTTCATTGAATGAGTAGAAATTGCAAAATGGAGCCTCTTGKTTTTAGATTAAAAAATGTATGCTACATTTTTTTAAAACTGGGTAGCATTACTAGTTCTCATCTGGGCCTATGTAAACCTCATGCTTTCAGAAGCACTGAACAATTACATTCCAAGAACAATGAGCAATAACCTTTAAACTTTGTGTGAAATCACTTCTTAATTTCCTGTTCAGAGACTGAAATTTCATCATTAAACATAGGTTAAAGCTATGTCTTTTCGTTCAGTTTTATTGGTAATACTAAGGATATTTGTCTTCCCAGTTAAGAATCGGTTGTCTTAATGTTCCAGATGTTTGTAGCTAAGAACGACTTGTCTGAATTGATGTGGTGATGACACAGAGAAGGAACAGATGGCACAGAGCTGTCCCTGCTCCATTCATCACATCAACGACTGGAAACAATGACAATACCACACTGGCTCATTCCAAATTATGGAGCCCAGCAAACAAATTAGCCTGACTGGCAGGAGGTCTCGGAAAAGTAGACTGAACTCTGCCTTGGACAGCTATAGAGGTTACATGGCTATGGATCACACTGCTGGTGAAAGAGGTCAGTAGAAAAATGTCCCAAGAAAGAGGTTTTGCCTCTACCTTGTGCTTGTAAAGTTCTTTCAGCCTTTGGCTTGGGTGGGTAGTTCTATTGACTTCACTGGGTCTAGCTACATGAAGAAGTTTTTCATTTAAGGAGTAAGAATTGCAGATTTGACTTTACGATCAAATACTAGATAAGAATGCAGTAGTGGCATGATACTTGCAAGTGGAAGAAGCTAGAGCAAAAGGGTATATTAGGCTTATTTGTGCTTGCTGCTGTATTTTTGCAGCAGGCTCTTAGTTACTGTAGTGTTATTCTTTTTGTCTAGGTCTGATTTTCTGTATTACTGTTGGTTTTGTCTGACCATGACATTCCAGTCAGAAGTTTTCTATTTTTGTATCATAAGATAGGGACAGAACAGTATCAGCTCTGCAATTTATAAAGTCTTAATCCTTGCAAGGAGATTAAAGGTGCCACAAATGTCCTGGGGTTGGGTACAGATTCCTAACCAGGTATGTGTACCATATTTCAAAAATCCCAACAAATTTCTAACATTATGAGTACTCACAGCTGATTGACATCTGGATATACTCATAGAACAAATTCTGGTTAATATTGCTTAAGAACCCACGGGGAGAGTGTATTTATATGCTTATGGCTTGCAACCGTTTTCCTGTCATCTTATTGTACCTCACGAAGGAACATGGAGATGCAGGATTTGTAACTAAAGAAAAGCAGATTTTATTGTTCCATGAAAAAGGAAACTTGTTGGGCTTTTTCTGCTCGGGCCTGTGGTACAGATTGTTATAGAACACCAAATACAAGTTTTTGGTGTAAGGTATTTAYTGGTATGGGTTTTTATGAAGTTTCCTCTGTGCCTTGGCAAACACATTGTTTTTGTCGGGGGCTTACTTACAGTTTGGAAGGAATAGGAGTATTCACAATGGTGTACCTAAAACAAAAACAAAAAACAAACACCACCACTACCACCACCCATCACCCCATACCCCCCCCCCCCCCCCCCCCCCCCCCCCCAAAAAAAAAAAAAAAAAAAAAAACACCACAAAACAAATAAATAAAAATGAGTAAAATTACTTGGTTGGTAAATAAAAAGTGAATAAAATTAACTGTTTTATCCAGATTGGAAAGTGAGATGTGGATAATCTCCGATCGCCCCCTTTACAAGTGATAAACTGTTTACATGTTTTATTCTCCTGACTGCTCTAGTGGTGCTGAGGTTATCTGCCAGAAGACTGTTTTATACAGTGATTGGAAAAGGTAAACTTGTAATTCTTGTGTTAAGTGTGTGAATAGTTCCCTAAATATGAAAGTTTAGGAATTCGAACCCAAGGTAATTTCTGATACTTTTACCCTACAAGCAGAGTAGCTTGTTCTGTGTGTTTCCTTTTCTTACCAGACCTGAGTTCCATATGTCCATCTGAAAAGATCTTGGAAAAATGTTTGTACCAGCTTCTCTCTGCACTCAAGAGTTAGCAGAGTTCTTTGAAATGAAAAAGTCAGAAAAATCCCCTCTCCCCTGCAAACCCTACAGTAACGCTTTGAGAATAYTGCAGCAAAGCCTGTGTTTCCAACTATGGTGATTTGGGGCTGTTAGAACTTAACTTTGTGTCAGGAGAGATTCCCAGCTTTCAATAACAACAAAAGATTTTGCATTAGTACTTGAAAATATGACTCAAATGCATCCAAAAGTTTTGGAAAGGAAAAGGTCTCAAATCATTATTATTTTAAATTTGTTTTATGATATTTCAATACCTGATATTGGCTGTATCCAGTAAATCATGAAAACAATTAYAAAATAAGTTTGTAATCTACATAATGACCAAAAATGAGTAAGTAGGTATTTTCAGAGGAAAGCGCARCTGTGACTGAATTTCCAGTAGATCAGGTTATGATAATGGCAGACTGTTAATACAGGGTACAGGTGGTTTGAGGATTTAAGTTTTATGGTAAAATAAACAAAAGGGAAAGAACGAAGGCTTTAGAAGCCACATTTCTTAAGAGAAATATCCAAAATCAGTGGGTACATGCAAACTTTTTAGACCATACAAAGGATATTATATTTTAATTTTCAGCTTATGGACACTAAAAAACCAAAAGGGACTATGAAAATAATGGTAGTGACAGCAAAACAGCAGAGGACCTTTCCCTAAGATTTATAGATCTAAATGGTCCAGACAAGTACAGCCCTACAATATTAATTAACCTCCAAAAATATCTATGAGCATCACATGCCAAGAAGACACCCCAAACTACTAATCATTGTAACCAAGTTATCCTGAACCATGATGCTTTTCCTTCATAATATAACACATCTGATTATCTAGTAGAAACTTGGCTACCTGGAAGCCTAGGGTTGTTTTTTTTCTACTCAAAATGTACAGCCTCCTTTATTTACATAACTGAGCTAATGCAGACTTAGGATATTTAAGGTGTGTACTTCTGATTAGAAACAGGAAAAAAACCCCAGATAATAGTTTATTAATTTTATCTAAACCCTGGCCTGAATAGTAGACTTCTTCATTAATGGCTCTGGAATATCAACTGAAGAYTTGAAATGTGTGGTTTCCTTACATAGTTTAAGAATAACATCCAAAGTGATGTGCACATGTTGATACATGAAGCTTAGGTCTGGTTATAATATGCCAGTCTGTCATCTTTTACTAGTCTATAATAAATGATCTATGGATTTAACAATCTAAGTGTTTTTCAAAAGTCCACCAAAACTTATGCTAGTTGTTGACACACTGTTGACAAAAGTTAGGATTAAAAAATCATTAGAAATTGAAGATATCTGCCACAACTGGTAATTTATTCACACTGCTGTTATTCCACTGACATATATTGACTTAAATAATGTATTATTATAGTGCAAGAGTAGAATGAGACTTCAACCCTAATTGAGGAGGGAATGACATCTGTAGGTAGCAAGAAATATGTTGTATTTGTCTTTTTAACAGCTACATGTTAAAGTGGTAAAAGCAAAAATTACAGTAACAAGACACCTAAGCAAAGATCTTGCTATCCAACAATCAGATCATCTGGCATTCAGACATAAATATTGTCCTGCATGACTCCGATTAGTAAAACAGCTGTGCTTACTTCATGCATCTCCTTTTAGCCACTGTTTTTGCTCGGAGAAATGTACGTTAAGGTTTCAATACATCTCCCTGTAGCACTGGAACATTAACACTAAGTGCATCCAGGGAGGGTTTAATAGAATGCAACATTAAAATCAGAAGTGTTATKCATACCGTGTTTAGTTTGGGGGTTTTAGATGTGTCCGCTGTGATTGAGGGTACTTGGCTTATCAGTGATGGTCTGGCAATTCATGCGGTGTTGTCTGCTTTGAATTAACTTCACTAGTGCACACAAATAGTCCTGGTTGCATTGATATCAAACAGCAAAATTCTCTACTGTACTTTATTCTGCTTTTCAAGAAAAGATAATTTATCTCCAGTATTATATGAGCACTTGGAGGTGGGATTGGAGCTCCATTATGTTCGATATGTAAAATGAGAGCCTTGTTCTGAAGAGCCTACAACAAATTTGAAACAGAAGACATAGAGCTGGTGGAAAGCCAAATTCAGAACATGTTCTGTGCCAGGGGTGTGCAAGCAGCATAAGTAGAGCATCTGCCCTAGTCAGCAATGTTTGAGCTTCCCTTTGAAAACATGCACTTTCTTGCAGATGTGAGGAAACTTTCTCTCCTTTCTCCTCAAAGTGAACAATTAGCAGAAACATATCTTCACTTAAATTACTAGAGGGATGAAGTCATCCCTCTCTCAGCAGTGGTTTTGTCAAAAATTCTTCTTTCACTGGCATTTCTCTTCAGTCCCTTAAGCCAACAGTTTCTGAGCTAAGAAGGGTCATTTGTTTTTAAAACATTTTCYGATCCCTTCATGAACATAGTTAGTGTAATCAAGTTGTTAAGCTGAATTCACCCCTGTCTTCATACGGGTTATAAACCTGAAGGAAAGTGTTTTGAAAGTGTATGGAACTGCCAGCCTAGGTGGTCTTACAAGTGTTCACACAGGGCGCCTAGTTCTCCACGTCTTTTTAATGGGTGTATTGATTTATGCCTGTGTACTGTAGTTTTCACTCTCTGACCAGTTCAGTGACCTTACTCACATCAAAGTAAACCTTTGATTCCCAATTAATACTCATATATATCACTACTTTGCTGCTAGCCTGTGGTCATAACTGGAAATCTCTTCCCTTCTTTATACCCATGCAAGCATTTTTTATTAGTGTCATTCAGTATGAATTCTCAACATTTTCAGTGGCTACTCTGTGTTTGTTTGTGGGGTTTTTTTCTGAGCCCACTGACTATTTTGTGGGCAAGCGAGATGGGTGAAGGCCAAAAGCTTTTTATGCATTACTGAGAGCCTATCCACAAAAATCTGTTGAAAGGAAGAGAGAAACAATAGATTGGGATGATAAAGCAATACAGATGAAATTCAGATGGAAAATGTAAAAGATCAAGTCTCTGCCTGCTTCATGGTGTTTCCCAAGAGCTTCCCTTGGGCTATCCAAGAAAGAACTGGAGAGGATTAATGAGGTGTGTCAAGTTTCAAAGGTGACACCTGTTCTGGACTGCCCAGAGCTGGGTTTTGGGGGGCTTATAGACTTTTTTTTTTCCTTTTAGAGAGAGGGGATCAGATGAGGGGGAGGGGGCAGAAAATGCCAACTGCTTCAAAAAAAGTGGAATTTCGTATTTTCTTTGTGGAAGTGCTCTCTTCATGCACCTGTGTGCGTGTGACTTCCCACAGAATCATGCTATTGCACCACTCCTTGAGGTAGGAGCCCGAAAGTAGGTTAGTAATGTCCCACCTCTGTGATTAAAAATCAACAAATCCATCTGGGCTGTTGCTGTACTAAAYAACAACAAATTTTCAAGGCCCACTTGGGAAAAAAATAAAAATTGGTTAAAGTTTTTTCAATGCAAGACMGTTGCTTGGAGTGCTGTAGCTATAYAGTCTACCAAATGACATTTTTAATCTTTTGTAGACCCCTCAAATGTGTGAATCCATGTGTAAAGACKGCAAGTTTGCACAATAGGCTTTCTTTCCTTAGGTACCTATATCCATGATCCCTAAGAAGTTCGTGCACCCTGGTAATTCACAAGCCCCAGTGAATTTTCTAAAAATGTCTCTTAGGGAAAACCAATACAGTTCAGAAGCCTGGAGTCACATTTCAAGCTATGAAGCAACACTTCTCCGTCCATTAGCCCTGAAGGAGGCCTCCATCCCTTTTAAGATTTAGTTGCAGTCTGACGTGTGGAGGAGGCACCTCTGCCAGCAGAATGGCAACCTCCATGTCCCTTAGAACAGGAGCAATGTGGAGGAAAACTCATCAAGACTTGATACACACTTGTAGAGCAAAAGTTAAAGAAGTTTACATAAGTAGGAAAAAAAAGTTGCTTCCTAGCACACAGTAGTCATTTGCACATGCTGATAGGATAAAATTGCTAAACTGGTGTTCTTACTTTACCCAGAAAGGTTTTAACGAGCAATCAAGTGACTGTATAAGTCTAATCTGTCTGTGCACCAATTGGGTCCAACAACAGGCTGCAGTGCAGCAGCTGTGTAAGCACATCAGACTGCACCCTCCCAGTCCTTGCCTGCTCCCCTGGCTCTTGGTTCCTAGGGCTAGCTCAGCTTTCACAGCTGGACATGGCTTCTTGCACCTGTGCCCACACCTCTGGCTGTGCTTTTTCTGCCAGAGTGTGAGCATTTTGCAGTGAATTCAAGGAAATTTATTTTTTAAGTGGTGCAAGACTACCTTGTTAGCAGGACCTTCCTGTTCTAGAYATCTCACAGCCTCTCTTCTAGAATTTCATACAACCCAGCAAAGCTGTAAAATGTGCAAATTTTCCCCGTGGTTGATCTTCCCAGCCACTAATATCTGATGTAACTCAAAGTAGAGTATATAGTCCTCTCTATCTACCCCTGGGGAGCCTGTTTGTGCCTTTCTCTCCCCTCCAGCTCCCAGACTGCAGAGGTGAAAAAAGGCAGCCATGCCAGCTCCAGGGCTCTGCAGATGATGCATGGACCTGCCAGAGTTGGAGGAGCCTTGCCTGTTGTACCATGTCCTCTCTGTTGCAATGCTGGTTGCGGGCATCCGCCTATGTCATGGGTCCTGGTTCTGAGATGCTCTAGGATTATTTCCTGACCAATTTCAAAGCATTTTGTATACCCTTCAAGGGGCAGTTGTGCAAGGGCACTTGMGGGGATCCATCAGCATTGGTGTGCAGTTTTACACCCAGGTGTAGGGTGATAACCCTACTCATTCCCACATATATATTGGCTAGATAGGGTTTAAAGCAGCAAACATGGATTAGGGGTTTTTCCATGTGAACGTTTAGGAAGTTTAGCCTACAGCCAGTGCTGGTGAAGTCTGGATGAATCTGGAAAGACACACAGGGAGATGACTAGCCAGCTGATACCTGGTACTTGCTGTTSCTTATGTTGCTTTGTTGGTATGGCGTCTCCCTATTTGTTCATTTATTTCAGCCTCACTGGTGTTGCTATATCGTAAGTCATTTACATATCCAAGGCAGGAATTGTCTCCAATATCCATGTGTCCAACGTACCAAACATACTGGGATCCTAATCAGAGATTAAGTCATCAATGGCACACAGAATTTAAAGGTGGACTTCTGTTGTAAGAGAAGTGATYGTGAGAGCAAGAAGGCTTTTTAGCTGTGTACTCCACTACTGGGGCACGCTCTGCAGCTAATTTAAATATTATTAGAACCATGACTTTTAACAAAGGAATAGTTAGGCTCCCARTTTTTTCAGCTCCTGTTTGACATTGGTGTCTGTCCAGAGAAAATAAGCATAAAGCTAGTAGGTGTCTTTGTGTAGATCCTTATTGTTTCGTGTGGCATGTAAATTTGCATCTGTCATGAACTGAAATTATCAAGGTCTTGCRACTAGATTGCAAGACCATTTCACAACTATGCCGTAACTAACTGTTCTCTGGGATGAGCAGGAATCCTGTGGAAATCCTTCTGGCTTATGACATTACAGTTTTCTGGGGATCAGCTCTCACGCTTTCTTGCAATATGTACTTTTTTTATTGGTAGGTAATTCAGTAGTGCTATTATAAATGGGGACCCTGTGGCCACTCTAAYGACACTGAATGGTCTGACTGGGACAGAAGTCTAATGGAAGGTTAGATGTTTTGTTCCCATTTCTTGAGTGTATCAGCAGAGGTCACCCTTTTAACCTATCCCGTGTAACAATGGTAGTGCATAGCAGAAAAGTGATTTTCTTCAAATACTGAGAGACTGCTTAGACAGAGCCGTATCCTTCCCTTTTCTCTCTGCTCTGTTGTTAAACCTCAGCTAATTAACTGTATATATTTTACTTCACTTCTGCACCACCCTCCTCAGCAATTTGTCTCAGAGCATTTGCAAAGGATTTAAACATTTATCCTGATTTCAAGAGGTGAGTCAGCAAAGACCCAATGGCGTTAACATGATAATGACAAAGTAAGGAGTAAAACCTAGATCCTAGGAATTCATTGGTGGTTTTCTTACAGATTTATAGTAATTGTAGCCACGTCTTACAAACTTTACTAGGATCTATGTAGAACATGGTATGTGTTCTGCTTGTAACCCTAGAAATTCACCATCTTCTTGCCAATGTATGAAGGGCAACTTTGTTACTTGTGACTCCTACCCAACCCACTAAAGGGAAGCCCACATACAATCTTTGTACAACTGGGGTGCCCTGCAGTTAAGTACACACAGTTCTTGTACATTCAGCATAGTAAATTTTTTCCTCCCGCTTCCCAGAATGGTAAAAAGAGACAGGG
The DNA here is from genome assembly GCA_030449065.1 of Oceanodroma leucorhoa. Lineage (NCBI taxonomy): Eukaryota > Metazoa > Chordata > Aves > Procellariiformes > Oceanodroma > Oceanodroma leucorhoa. The sequence continues at coordinate 825,853 of JASVER010000045.1, read as the reverse complement.
TATTGCTGGTGGTGGTTCTGGTGTTGCAAAGTATGCAATTGGGTCCTTCCTCCAGTGTCCAGGCAGCATAGACTCTCATATTTTGAGTAATAGATTTAGATGCAGCTAATTGGTAGCATGACAGATATGGATATAGAAGCCTGAGTAACAGATGGCTTTGAGTAAGATGGAGTTCTGAAAGACACAATTCAACATTATTTTTTTYTGCAGGAGAAATACCACGTCCTGTTTACAGATCATCTGTGTGTATTTGGCCAGACTCCTCCCTTCTATAAATCATTTGCTCTGAATGGAATCAGTGCAGGAATTTTACTCAGCCCCTAGTAGTRTTTGTTTTATGAGCTCTGGCTTTTAGAGCGTGGTTAAAAGAAATCCAAAAGGACAGCTGTTCTCTGAGGTTTTTAAAATTGCTAGCTTAAATTCATATTTAAATGTAGTCTCTTTTTTTAAGTGTTGCTTGKTTTTGAACTTAAATGTTAGAGACACTGAAAACTGAAATAAATATGGCATATTTAATACATTATTTTATTCATAGAAGGGCACTGGTATTTCATGGGCCTTGAAATAGATAACAAGTGTAGATTACAGCCTGGGACTAGAGACAGAATTCGCGTCATCTGGACTGTTATCTAATTAGAGATTCCACTTCCCCCCTAAACCTAATTGAAAAAAAAGAATAAGGCACACATGAAATGTTAATTATATCACTTTTTGCCCTGGAAAGTGCTGAGTCTGTTGGGAAGTGTACCTGGCAGAGGTGCTAGCTGAGACAATGGAAGCTGTTAAGGGRAAGAACACTAAGTTTTCTTGTCTTTCTTTTATCACAACAGGGTCAAGATGACCAGTACGTAACTGACTGAGCAGATGGCATGTCTTACAGATGTTTGATTTGCTGTGACAATCAAGGAAATAATTCCCAAATGAAGAATGCTTCTTGGTGGGAGGGGGTTGCCAGGTGCAGAGAGCATGCTCTACATTATACATTATCTTGTTCCATTTATCACGGTACCATAGGTGATAGATATGCAGGGAAGTATTACTGACCTTTCTTTCCATCTACATATTGTTTGTCCTCATATCAGTCTTTTCCTTGCAAATATGAACTCCTGAACACTTATCATGACCAACAATTTATCTTGAAACTGCATATTCACAATTAATCTGTGATTGAGTTATCCTTGCAGGTACCTTAATGAAGCCTAAAAAAGACTGATTCATAGAGAAATGAGACAKTCTTGCCTAGGAAAAACACCAAAAAGACAAAACCTAGGAAATCTGAACTCTGATGGTGAATCTGGTGTWACTGTGAAGCAAAACATTTTGGTGTTTTACTGTTTCTGTGTCATTTTAGTCAGTTAAGGGGATATTTTCTTGACCAAAACTATTGCTGTCTTATTAATTGGAATATGTAAGTAAAAGGCTTCTTTCCGAGGATATAAAAATCAAACCTAGTTAGAGATGGACTTTTACAGTTGTGCTACTCTATAGTGTATCATGGAGGTTTTCTACAGATCTTAATGGAAGTCTCTGCAGACTGCTGGGTAGTGTGAAATGAGGTGAAACACAGAAGGAAAGATGCACAGATATTTCTTTTAAACACAGTTCAGTTCAGGTCTTTCTTAGGTAGGGACCAAAAGTTTTCCAACACATTGAAGACATCCCACTTTGCAAATCACTTCAAAGGAGAAAATACATTTTAGCAATTCAATACATGTCTAAGACAAGTTTTCAAAACCAATGCAATGTGTTTCCCTGTATATTTTCACAGTGGTTCATTTAATGTTTAATCCCCTGCATTCTACATACTCAAGTTGTAGGCTGCTTTTTCTGTATATCACCTACATTTCATTGCCAAGATGACATAGTAATTTTTTTTAATTAAAACACTCGAAGTATTTTTATTCTCCCAGCCTTTCATCCTTACTGTTTTCCAAAATGGATATTATAATACAGCTTTCCTTTAATCTGTCTCCACACTGATTTTAATTATTTTGCAAGAAAGGGATTCTATCAAATGCTGCCAGAGATGCTTATACTTTTATGTTTTGCCACTAAAATCTGAAACATGAGAATTTGGTTCAGCAAAGACAATATATGTGAGTATTTCCACAAYCAATAAAGGAAGAATGTATGCTAGTCCTGCTTAGTAGTTTCACATGTGATTAAAGCCTGACTTGTTCTAAAACTAATCAACTTTATAAAAGTCTATTTCTCATTAATTATAATAGCATGCCATTTATCCCATTATTGGCCAAACTGAGTTTAAAGGGACAGTTCGCTCTAGTAAACACCTGTGCATGCATCTGTAGGATAGGGCCAAATATATTGTTTCTAGCTCTACATAAAAATTCATTTTAATACTAAAATGCTTTCCATTGCCTTGCAGGGTTAATGTTGTGTCTATCGTGCTACCTACATAAGAAGAGATTAAAAAAAAAAGAAGAAAAAAAAAAGTTGTTCTGTTCTACTCAGCGAAATACTACTTTTTTCGGCCAATATACTCTTARCAAGATGAACCATGTAATTTTAAAGATTAGTTCATTTAAATTTTCAAAACATTTTATTACTTTACTCTAAATGGAGTAATGTAGCTCTACGTTGAGTGTAATCAGGAGAAAAAAATGTAATGTTCCTCACTGGGAGATATTTAAGAGGTAATATATCTTTAAGTGTCTCCGCCTCTGAATCCACCCACCTCTTGATAGCTGCAGCAGTCTTGTTGACTCACAGAAGCTGTGTTCATACAATAGCCAGCAATGAGCAGTATTTTTCAGAGATTTTCAGAGCACACCTCCTGCTATGTATTTCGCGATTTAGCTTGCTGGGGCTGAAGGTGTATGAAAGAAACAGTTTTAAGTTTCTAAGATATTGCAAAAGATAGTTCCTCCTCTCATCCCGGAAAATCCTGACAGACCAGTTGGATACCTTTCAGGCCTTAACCAAGAACTTTATCTGCTCGTCCCACTGTCTTTTTTACAGTAGAAAGACCTGAGACACCTTAAGAACTGAGAATCTGACTAATTTAAACAGATGGCTAATCCCAATGCTGTCTGCAATGGACATCTACATCATCATCATCAGAAACAGAATAACCTCTTAAAAAGTGGAATCTATAAGAAAAATGGAATTACTAAAGGAATGAAGGTAAGGTTTAATTGTTTACCCTAATTGCCTTAATATTGAAAACAAATAGRTAGTTGCAACATTATTTATTAAGCTAGTTTTATGGCGCTCTTAGTCTCCATTGAACAGGTTGTATGGATTAGGCTTGTGTATTAAGTTTTATGATCTTGGGACATGAAGCTGTTTTTTTTTCCTATCATCCTAAACTGCAGTGAGAGTTGTGAATGCTCGTGCAACATACTGTTGGTCCCGTGGACTAACTATACTCTAGTTCATATCAAACACAACAAACATATGCAGGCTGAAAAGTAGTAGTTTCTTTCTAAAGCTTAACTGACTTTGCGATGTATTAATCACTAGTGGAAAGCTGTTTTATCAACTCAAAGTGTGTGTGGAGTGGTTTTTGAAGTGTGATTTATTGCTGTACAAGTATAACAAAAAAAATGTAGGCAGGGGAAGTTGTCTTTTCTTGATGTTTACGTTACTGCAAGGTTAGTTTTACTGATGCCTGCACTTCACTGATGCCTGCTCTCCAGCCTTATACTGCTTAAAATCCAAGTCAGTTTACTTACTGTTTTCTCAAGTTGTTCTCTTTGAAACCAGTGCTTCTCATTTGTGTGAACGTTTTGTAGAACAGGTGGCATGTAGCATCCTAAAGAATGAACCACAAAACCAAAGGTATGCTTTTGCCAAAAGAGCCCAAATCTTAAATGTTGTCTGTCTGCGATACCTGTTCTGACTGGGAATGTACTGTCTGTCTTGAAGTGTCCTAATTCTGGATCTTGATGTGTGATCATTAGTAGAAAGTCTTGTAGTGACTCGAAAAAGGCTGGCTTTACAGCATGGTGTGATGGTGAGAGGGGGATGGAGAAGGTTGCTTTCGGAGCCTGAGCACTCACCTGACCATCCCTGTTGAAAGCTTTAGACAACGACTGTGGCGAGGGCTCCGCTGTTTTACAAATAAACTGCTATCTTGTATCTTTAAATGGGACTCTCACGCACCTAGCACTCTAATGAAGGCACGCCCAGTGTCATGCTTAATGATTGTCTGGCTTTAGGTGTCTCCCTTGGTATGGGTGTTTCCCAATCATTGGTGTAGGATGAGGAAAGCAAAAAAGCTTGTGCAATGATTGAAAAGACCTTTCTTGGGATTTGCTTCCAGAAACCTAAACTAGCATCCTTTTATGTATCACATATATCTTCTCATGATTTTGTATATTAGCTATTTGCCACAATGATGTCTGAAATCTTTGCTTTCAGTTTGAGTGGCAAATTTCAAGGACTAAGCCTTGCCATTCAGTTATTGTTAACCTGCTGCAAATGAGCAGTTTTGAAGTTTTGAAAGCARTAGACTCCCAGGAGGGGATTAATTAGGATTTCTTCCTTAATAGGAAAGACATGGCTAGAGAAGTAAAGTAGAATATTACTGAGGGTGAGCAAAAAGAAAATGAAGATTGGCCTGAAAGGGGTGGCAAAGAAATGAAGGAAGTGTTAATAGGTGTACCTGCTAGATTAGTGAAGTCTTACAAGCACCATATGGTAGGAGGAGAAGGGGTTTTACCCTGCTGTATGATGTCTGAAAGAAGCACTGAACCACTGGAACCAACCATTCACGGCTGAGGAAGTGGTGAGGAAGTGAAGCCTTAGAAAGTTCAGGAGGCTTATCAAAGGCAGATTTGGTAAGTCCGGGTCTAGCACTGTGTTCCGAATTACATACCATTTCCCCTCTCTTCCTGCTTCAAACATAGATTGGGAAAGAAGGAAACAATAACAGACAAGAGTCCTGTATGAACCAGGAATCTCATTCCTGGTAGGAATCTCCCCATTCCTGTCTGGTCTGTTTCCCCGCCCCAGCTGCCTCACCCTGTTCGGTACTTATGCTTTATCCTATTTTGCAGGAACAGATTCTGTTCCTTCCTACCTGGTCTGTTTACATGGCTTAATGCTGTAGGTGTGCGACTTCACACAGTCTTCCAGCGTGTTTATGTTTGTAACACCTCACTGAGGTGTCCTTCCCACTTTACAGCTGGGATCTGAGGAGCAGGGAATATGGCAGCTGGGTGCACAAGGAAGCCTGTGCAGGAACCAGACCCAGGTTTGTCATGATTCCGGTCATCCTCCTCCATTCATCCTCTTTTGCTCTTTTTCCACCTTGCCCCAATTTCCCCTAACACACACACACACACACACACACGTACGTACGTATGTACGTACGTATATGTACTTTACTGATTACTCAGTAAATTAAATCACCATTAAACACCTTACGGGGGGGGGGAAATACAGTGCTAGGATATTCAGGAGACATGACTGATGATGCTGGTTCTAGCACTTGAGAATTGTGGCAGTTCCGAAACCCTTGAGGTTAGTTAGAACTATGTTACTTTGCAAGGAGGGGGAGGGACGTGTTCTGGTTTGAGAGAGGCAACTGGTGATGCAGAGGCTGCAGTGAGGGCATGGCACAGTGAAGGCTTCTAAGGCAGGAATATGTAGCAATAGTTGCACGCAATTGACTGACTGGAACATCAGGCTTTGCAGAAATCAGCTCCATAAACCTTTTTTTTCTAGGGAGCCCACAGGAAGCACTGGCTTCAGGAAATGCTGTCTTTGGAAACACTGCTTTTGAAAACACTGGCTCAGGAGCAATGTGGTTTGCATTTTAATGATGTAAGAACATTTTGTCAGTCTGTGTGTGCATGACAGAAATAGAGAAGCAATTTTGATACAGCAAAAACCCCAGGTTTCTGAAAAAAGGATTTTGTTTAATGGGTTCGGAAAGGTAATTAGGGATGATCAAATGTGGGGCAGTAGGTAGGCTCTCTTTGCTTCTAGCAATCCTGTGGCATACCAAGGACAGGAAAGGAGGTAGCTGAGTGATAAAGAAGCAGTGAAGCATCTTACCAGAAAAGAAGCAGTTGCTTTTGGGGAAGAGATACTATTTTGGGGTGAGACTGCTTGTTTGAATATCTTCTGTGATTATTTTAAGTCTGACTCACTCAATTCTAGCTGATAGCACAGACTCCCGTGTAGTAATGGACACCAGGCCTAACCTCATCCCCACAACCATGCTGCATCCTTGCATTCATTGGAAGTTGGGCCACAGTAAGACCTAAGCTTTGGGAGGTGGGTCGTGGGCCATGTCTTCCACTTCATTAGTGCTTATAACACAGGCAGATGCTTTGTGTTCTTCCAGAACCTGTAGACTGCACTTGCCTTTATCCAAAGCACAATTCAATAGCTAACCTATTTATTTATGTAACTGTAGTAGCCAGGAGAAGGTATTTTCCTAGCAATGGTTTCTTTTGCTGTTATATTGCTGTTGATTTGGTATCAACTGTAGGAGACACTGGATTTCTAAAACAATAAATATGTTTGTCCAGTGGAAACATTTTTTCCTACAGTACACATGCAGCGATTTTATTTCTTTCATGGATCATTTCCTTGGATGCCTTAGAGAGCCTCCAAGACAGCATAAAGCTATTTGCAAATTCTTTTTTTTTCTGTTCTGCACTGAGAATGGCAGTAGCTTGGAAGAAACTTGCAGTGAACAAGACTGCGGCCTTTTCCAGGGCTTTCAAGCTCCTTTCTGAAAGCAAAGAAGAGCCCAGGATGAGATCAAACCCAGTAATGTCTGCCCCACTTATTTGATAGCCTCCAGCATTTGGGGGCTCTAAAATTCGGAAGCTGAGTATATTTACCCTCTGTCTGTGACATCTGGACTTCCTCCTAACTGTTCTACTCCATTCTTGATTCAGTACTCCAGCAGCCAGTCTCAATCCCTTCCACGCTTTTGGCTCGCCTGCATTTCTTCCTCTYCTTTCTTCACTACAATATCACTTACTCTCCAATGAAGAACTGAACGAAAACATTGATTGTTTAAAAAGAGAGTCATGAAAGGAATATGCCATGCAACTGTTCTCATACGGATTTTCTTGTATGTTGTAAATGCCCCCTGTAATTTCTTTGTGCTCTGTTCTCTCACATATATAGATAGCACGYCATGTGCTTTTGCAGTAGTTAGTGTAACTGGGGCATTTTGGATGCAAACTCAGTATAAATGTTAATGAGTCCTGCAGGGAAAAAATAAGCTAATTCCCACAATTAGAGTCTTGCGATAAGGCTTATTAATAAGAGAAAAGAAAGGAGGAAGGGTTAAGGCTGATCAGACTGCAGCCTTTCCAAATATTTGCAGCCTCAGCTGTGCAACCATAATGASCTACCAACAGAATCATTTTTTTCTGAAATATCTTTGTTTTTTGGTGTTGCTTTGGGGAAAAACAAACTGAAAGGGGACTTCGTTGGCCCCACCCTGTTTCACCTGCAGCACCTAAGCCTTTTGGACCTGTTCCATTGTGCGTGTATTAGTGGAAAGTGCAATCCCCATAAGCCCTCTGGGTTTCATAGCTGTAGTGACAACAGGAAGATATTGAGAATTGGTTTCCAGTCAGAGTTCTCTATCAATTACTACACCTGTTGCTTCAGCTGCACCACACACATGACCTCCTCATCCTCAGTCCCTGCCTTCTCTTCTCCTTGGTTTCGAGCCCCAGAAATTCATTGCTTTGCACCAGCACTCTCAGCTAATAATCACAGGTCTCAGATCCACACCCTTGTTTCTGTCATCTGCCCTGCTATGTGATGAGCTCAATGCATTGGAAGCAGGAAATGTTGAAAACTTCTTTCTGCAAACTGAGATGTGACCAGTGTGTAGGCACATCTAACAGTCAACGACTCTGGTAGCAATGCTTTTAAGTGTGTTGCATGAGATTTTACATGCAAGGCTAGAGATTTTTCACGCAGCACAGTAAGTAAGTTCCAGTAGTGCTGGAGTCACTTCCCTGTTAACACCTGTTGTGCTGGTTTTGACTGGGGTAGAGTTAATTTTCTTCATAGTAGCTAGTATGGGGCTATGTTTTGGATTTGTGCTGAAAACAGTGTTGGTAACACAGGGATGTTTTAGCTACTGCTGAGCAGTGCTTACACTGAGTCAAGGCCTTTGCTGCTCCTCACACCACCCCACCAGCGAGCAGGCTGGGGGGGCACAAGATGTTGGGAGGGGACACAGCCAGGACAGCTGACCCCWACTGACCAAAGGGATATCCCACACCATATGGCATCATGCTCAGCATATAAAGCTGGGGGAAGAAGGAGGAAGGATGGATGTTCAGAGTTATGGCGTTTGTCTTCCCAAGTCACCGTTACGCGTGATGGAGCCCTGCTTTCCTGGAGATGGCTGAACACCTGCCTGCCGATGGGATGTAGTGAAGGAATTCCTTGTTTTGCTTTGCTTGCGTGCGCAGCTTTTGCTTTCCCTATTAAACTGTCTTTATCTCAACCCAYGAGTTTTCTCACTTTTACCCTTCCGATTCTCTCCCCCGTCCCACCAGGGGGGAGCGAGTGAGTGGCTGTGTGGGGCTTAGTTGCCTGCTGGGGTTAAACCAYGACACACCTGGAAATCTCTAAATTCAGGTAATTAAATTTTGGAAGTTTAAGCCCTGACAAAAATAGCATGTATGGATTTGCTTTGGCTTGAAAGACCTAGCATGTCAGGTCTTTAAGGACAACCTCTTCTTAGCCCAAGAACAGCTCATCCTTGTACTCGTGAAAACAAGTAAATTTATCAAGRGACTGGCTTAGCTAACCAGATAACCCATGATTGAGCTCCAGTGCAAATAAGCGGTATACAAGAGGTAGAAGAAGGAATGGGCTACGAAAGAGGAATTTTGAAACATTGCAGGGGCATGTAGGGATGGTGTTAAGAAAGCTAAAGCTCACATGGAGTCGACTTTTGCAAGGGACATCAAGGGAAGCAAGAGCTTTTACTGCTACATTAATAGTAAATGAATAAACACTGAAAATGGGCCACTGAAAATGTGGCCCATTGCTGAATGGGGTGGGTGACTTAGTGACTGCAGACACAGGTAAGGCTGAGGTACTCCATGCTTTCTTTGCCTCAGTTTTCACCAACAAAGTCTTCCAAGCCTCTGTGTCATCAAATTACCAGTAGTGGAAGAAGATTGAGCCATCGATCTCTTGAGAAATCTCACTCCATACAAGTGCATGGGACCACAAGAGAAGCATCTGAGTGTGCTTGCTGATGTCATAGTGATATCGCACACTATCATCATTGAAAGGTCATTGATACCAACAAAGATCCCTGATAACWTAGAAAAGGCAAATGTTCCACCTGTCTTCAAAAGATAGATCATTTCTAGCAAAGGTTGTTTCTGGGAGCATAGAGAGGAAGGTGATTGGGAATAGCAAGCATGGATGTACCAAAGATAAATTATGTTTGACTGACTGATTGTCTTCTATGATGAAGAGACTAGATTTGTGAATGAGGGGAGAGGGACGGATGTCGTCTACCTTGACTTTAGCAATACCGTCCTCATATGCTACTTGGGACATTACGGTCTCGATGGGTAGACTACTATGYGGGTTAATAACTGGCTGGATCATTGGGTTCAAAGGATAGTGGTTAATGGTTCATACTTTGCCTGGAGGCTGGAGAGGTTTCATAAGGGGGGGGAATCAAGATGCAGATAACTGCACTGGGACATGTTGCTCTGGAGCCTCCATCATGGAGGCTTTCGGGACCCAGCTGGGCAAAACCCCGAACACCCTGCTGGGAATTTGGTGTTGACCTGCCTTGGAACACGAGGAYGAACCAGAGACCAGCTGAGGGCCCATCCAGTCTGAGTGAATCTGTGACCCTTTAGTGTATGGAAGGAGCATTTCCCTGATCAGTCTCAGCTGCAGTGATCTAAAAATGGACAGAATTGATGCAGAACCCCAGTGGGGCTTCTGTGGGTAATTACCTGGCAAGCAGCTTATTCTTGCTCAGTAGAGGTAATTAGTAAAAGAAAGCCATGAAGTGGCTAGTCCCATTGCCTGTCTACTAGCCATGAAGTGGCTAGTCCCATTGCCTGTCTCACGCTGTCCCTTCAGCATGAGAATTAATTACCTTTGCAAGCTGTAAATGGCAGTCTAGCTTTCAGAAACAAGTAAGGTAATATGCATTTTCTACCTGCTGTGTCGGTGAGGGACGTAGCTGGCTGYGTTCCATTGCAGAAGCAAGTTCATTAATATAATGGGCAGAATGATAAGATAATGTCTGCTTAGGGGACTGTCTGGGTCTCTATGTGAGCCGGCACAGGCAGGACAAGGGGACAACCACAAAACCACAGATGAAATGCAAAGAGTAAATTTATTTTTGTTACCTCATCAACCGGGGGATCTCCAAAGCAGCACCTGGGCAGAGGCACACAAGCTGGGACGCAGGCACTACGGAGCTCGGTCCACGTTAGAGGCTCACCGAACCTGCTGGTTTTGCCTGTATTTCAGGGATTCGCGCAGGTGTAGTTTATCACTGTGCTTTGATCTTTCCCAYAGCAGGACAGGAATCTCAAGCATGTTCAATAGGGTGCCTATAAGTCTATCACAGGCCTGTGTTATCAAAGCACAGATGTTCTACTTGTCCAACACACAAGGCTAAACAACAATTAGTATGATATATGTGTTTTTCTACACCTCAGCTGCAGGTCACTTGAGCGTGTTTATAATCCTCCTTGCCAATCTTCCGTTATTTTCCCACAGTCTCTATAAACCCTGACTTTTCGCCAGAATAATGGTTAACATCATGCTGCCTCTCACAGCTTGCTGTTTGCAAGTATGCAGTGGTGATTCAAATCCGGTTTTATACAGTACTAGACTGTATATGTAGTGGTGATTCAAATCCGGTTTTATACAGTACTAGACAACCATAAAGAGCCCTTAATTTATCATGATATGCAGGTCTGTTTCTGCTGCCAACAGACGTATGAACTCTCTCATGGATTATTATTTTTTAATTTCTTTTTAAAGAAAATTAACTTCTGTTGTGGCTAGGACTGTGGCATTAACCAGGAAAACAGGAAATTAAATTTCCCTACAATGACCAGTGGCTCAGCCAGAGAATTCCTGCCATTCCTGGCAGCTAATTTTTCCACAGAAAACACTCTTAGAAAGCAACCAAGCCAGAAGTTTTGTGAGACTATTGTCTGAGAGAGTTGTCATTGTGGGATGGATGTCGAATTGGGAAGAAAAATGTCATTTAAGGAGAAAAGCAGGTAGCAGGAACAGCAGTATTGTGTGCCAGACTGAAGAGGAGCTGGAGCRTTTCATACTTTAGGATATATTAATTCAGCCAGATAGCTGGAGCATTCAGCAAGATACCTTTAGTATAAAACTGTGCGGTGAAGAGCTGAATTTCCGAGGCGGATACCATCTATGTGCACCCATGTCTTCAGCACAAAGTAACGTTTAACCTGTTCTGGCCAGGTGACTTTCTCCCTCCYGAAGTATTTTGAATTTCTGGGAGAACATCCAGTGTACATGTAACACAGCAAAGCCTTGTCTGTTCTTCTGAACATCTCAGTCTTTTGGGAAACTATTCAGCTGTATCCTTTCCTTCCTTCATTTGGCCAAGCACAGGCTTTGGCGCGTGCTCTGTCATTTCCCCCTCTTGCAAAAAATCTGTTTTTCCCCCACAGCCTATYAAGAAGTGAGGATTTATTCACTTAGCAAGAGGAATATGGAAAGACAGATTTGTGGTGAGGAGCTGAGACTCGTTGCCATTTCAGCTGACATCATGCTGTACTCTGCTTCCTCCAGGAACTTCCRTTTGAGTTTCTACTTCCCTGTCGCTGCTGATGATTCATGTGGTCTGAAGAGCTGCCATACACCCCTCTCTGTGACTCTCTGAGACTTCAACCTGGCTAATCTTCTCACAGTCACAAAGCTGTCAGCCTACACATGGAATCACAGCGGCCGTTTATACATTCTTGAGTTTCTTGGGRCTGTTCTGCAAGAGAGTGCCTCAGTCTGTCCCTCTATTTCAATTTCCTGTCCACTCCTGTTTTCTCCACAAAACTTTGTGTTTGTCTTCTGAAAGGAACATTTCTCCCTCTGTGGTCCCCAGGTTGCACTTCCTGAAGGTAAAGGTAGCTGCAACCAGGCGTTTGTGCACACTGTTGTGGGGGAGATCTGTAAAGATCACCCAGGCCACTGTCTGGAGAGGGCAGGATACAGATGTTTCCACCCAGCCCTAGCAGCCATGTGTCAGTGACTGTAGTGATTTAGGCGGGAACCTTGGAGGCCAGGGAATACAACTTGAGAAATAAATTTAAAACCACCCATGTTTKTCACGTTGTACCTCATTGTCAGCTGTTCCCTGAAGGAATCCCAGCCCCGTGATGTGACCAAATATATCTCCTACTCGGGCCACCTGCTGATCAGCCTCACAGCTTCAGGTACTAGACAGATACCAACACTGAACAACGAAACAATTCAAAGTGAATGAGCTTTTGTTGAAGGCATTTCATGGTCCAAGAAAGCATTTGAAAAATCAATATATTTTCCCAGCTTTTTAAGATCATATTCATGTAAGTTCATGACTTTGAGCTTTTGAACTTCCAGCAATCTCTTGACAATCAGGTATGCTCAAAGGGAACATTTTACTTTGTCTCTGGCACAAAAATGTGTGTCTGCAYGTCTCTTGATGTCACACCTTCTTTATATAAGGCATTGCTCTCCTGTGCAATTTTTTCCTTGCATCATTGTTATATAAACAGCTTTTTTGTTTGCATATGTGGGTGGTAAGATTGTTTGGGAGGTTCTAGCAGTTGCCAGGGTGTGTTAATCCCGAAGGGGGAAATAATCTTGGTTTTTTGTTGTTGTGTTTTGATCACAAAGGAAACAAACCCTGCTCAAACTGTTYTGATGCAATCTCCACCCCTTTTGCTTTCTTCTAATCACAATCATCCTTCACCTATGGGCCATCATCCTTGGTTTCTTTTCACTTGCTTTAGGTTATAAAAGAACCAATAGCCTTTAAGTATTGGATTGGTGCATCTGTGGGTGAATATATAAGGGGTGTTAYAAAGTAGATTCTGCTTTCTGTGTGTGTACAGTCCAGTTTCATCCCAGGTTAAGAAATACAAAATTACTTTATCAAATAATCTAGGAAGAATCCCACATGGGTGGAACTTGTCCATTAGTAATTTTTGGCTTTCAATACATTTCTTAACAGTTTCTCTTCAGGTTGAACTCAGAACCTTTGTTTCTAAAATCTAACTCTTACCCCTAACCAAGCAGGAACAAGTACAGATTCCAAAACAAAAAATGAGCATTTGCCAAAATCTACACCTTTTGAAGAAAAAAGATAACATTTTTGTTTTTCACTCTGTGACAAGTATGCTGTTGATATATGCTAAGTTTAATTAGCTGTTCTTAAAATCTACATGTGTTTTCAAGGGATAGAAATCTTACCAATTCTGTAATCTATCTTTGTTTTCAGATGTATATTAATGGAAATGGTAGGTTGATATGCAGTAGTGTGAAATGTTGGATATGCTGTGTGCATTAGTAAGACTTTGCATTAGTAAGTTTGTGTCCTGAGACAGGAGACATGCTTTGGGAACTGAGGAGTAGCTTTAATAAAACTCAGTTTCACCTTGGGTTAAACCTTTTGTCCCAGGAGAGGTGTAATTTATTGCATCCCAGAAAAGGGATTAATTGGCCTCCTCACACCTCTTCCTCACCAGTGAAAGCTAAAGAAATAAAATTCTGCAAAAGATGACTGTCTTTAACCAGAGATATACAGGATCAGGAAGGGCTGCAAGGAGACTGTCCTTTATCACAAGTCTATTGTAAGGATGGATAGCTGAGCAGGCTGGCCCCAAAGTTGTGGCCCTTGGGCAGTGGTGCTCAGTGTAGAAACCTAGCAGAGGACTTGCTGTTACAGCAGCAGTTTTCAGCATAAAGTAATGTCTACAAGATCCTTCCATCTCCCTCCATGTACAATGTCTTCCCAAGCACACAGGTTCACCTGTCCATTTCCAACAAGCTTTTCTCTGCACTTTATTAGTGTCTTGGCTCTTCCTAAATTTCTGTTGTGAGAAGAGAAATCTCTTTATTGTCTTACTATATAAAGGAAGTCCTGTCATCAGCTCTTTGATGTGGTAAAGAAGTCACTGTGGATTTTGCATTAGAGATCTGTCTCTGGAGGTTACGCAAGAGTGRAAGTCAACAGACTCTCTGCTGGTAATGAACAAGATGGTGTTACCAAGCATGACAGATCAAAAATGGAGCTCTGTCAGCTTCCATCTCATCACAAAGTATTGATTAATTGATGCTTTTGAAAATGTTGGCATGAACTTCTTTATGCTTTCAGCACAGCATCATTAAATCAGGCAAATCAGAAGGTAAAAATCAGCTTTACTCATCAATAGACGGAAAATATTAAGAAATTTGCAGAGATACGGTGCTATTAGTAGTTTTTTGCATCTGTGATTCAGTATAACTGGAGCCCTTTTGAAAACTTGTCTTGCATGTGGGCTGAGAATTACATGTAAGTGAAATGAAGCATGTTTTAATTTGATTTTGTCAGTATTATTATCAGAGACTTTGGCTTTTTTGACTGTTTCAGTATGTACCTGATGAGAAGCAAAGAGTTGAAATCCTGTGATGTTATTATAAAGATGTTAACATTTACAGGAAACAAAATTTCATTCAATGACAAGTTATGCAGATTCTTAAAACATCAGRTAGGCATGCTTATTATTATTCCCTGCTGAACGCTTTATAGGTGTCAAAAACATATACGGTTGGGGAAGGGGAGTGTTGTATGAGGGGAAAAAAAAACACCTACATAGTTTGTTCTTAGAGCATGGTAGCATTAYACAATCTCGGTTGATTTTGGCCTTGTTTCCTGTAGAAATAAGATTTATTTAGTGATACTGTCTGTCTGTCAACTCCTTGACAACTTGTGAACTAGGCAGCCATTTTCAGTCGGATTTGACAAAGGCATATGATCCACTCTTTTCTTAAAGTAGGCAGCTGGGCACGGGAGAAAGGCCCTGCACATTCCCTGTTGAAAGAGAAGCTGCAGTGTGAACTCATTCTTCCAGTACCCTGGAGAATCTGCAGTACAAAGGAGATTTGATCTACATCCCAATTAAGAAGGAAGTTTCTGTCAGCGTGTTGTTTTGTTTGACACCAAAGTCAGTCAACATGAGACACACACAGAAACCCAGAATTCATTATTCCCAGAGTTCACAGTGCTCTGTTTAYTTTTGCGCTAACTCATTTCTGTGTGATGCATATCTTACCATTGCATTTCTCTGCAATTTATTTAGTCTATAAACTTTCTGAGATAAAGAGTTTATCTTCTGTCCTCTTCTTGTAAAATACTTGGTACACATAGGAGCAGTCTATTAAGTGTACCTTCATTCACAGGGGTTTTCATCAAAGTCTTCCCACTTTTTCAAATATCAGTGATTTGTTTCAGTATTGTGTAAAGCAGCTAACCTATCTCCTGTTCTAGTTGCTGCTAGTAAGTCAGGATAAAAAAGTGTGTCTTGGTCTCATTTCTCATGGGACATTTCTCCTCTACCAGTCTATCTACAGATGAGACTTGGCCTCAAGTTAAATGTTACACTTACTGCTTTGCAGTAATTCAATTCTAATTCAGTTATGCATCAGTTCTTCATGAACTGTTCCTCCTCTTTAGAGAAGGCTGGTCCAAAGGTGAGCAGATTCAAACTCATCATTGTCATCTGGCTGGTGTTTACCCATTTCACTAAGGCTGCATTATTTCAGTTCACCTCCTGTTGATCAAGTATCTCACCTACTCAGCAATGGCATTCTAGTGGGAGCTGTGTCTYGGGACATCAGCATAAAGACAGAAATGGAATGGATGCAAACTTCTCACTCTGTGACAGGTAGTTTCTGTAAGCTTGGGCTGAAGGTTGATGGTTAGGCATTTCAGAGAGCTTTGACTACTTCTTCCTTGAGATTTAGGTGATCATAATGAGAATATTTTGTTTTTCCAGGGCTACCCATAGAATAACTTGAATAGTGTGGAAAGCCTGTTAAAACCAGATATTCAAGAAAGGCTTCTGCCTTAAAAATGTCGTCTAAAAGACTGGCAGAGAACAGTTTGAGGGTTCTTTAGTTTTCTTGTTATTTTGAGTGATGTTTTGCTGGGGAAGCTAATCAAAATATCTCCGCACCCTGACACTTCTCAGGAAGTAACCACCATTGTTGACTGACAATAATTTGTTTGCAGACTTCACTGTTTGCTGCTTACTCCTATCTTCCTTTTTTCCCAGCCCTGTACATCTTCCTGGCTTATGGCTAACATTTCAAGGCTACATTTAGTCACTATTGCACAGTGTGTTGCATTCTTCTCTGTGCTACATGCCCACTTAGCTCGGTGGCCAAAAAAACCCTGCCATTTTCCACAGGGCTCATCCAGGGTTTGCAATGCAATATTTCAGCAGAGGTATGAGCGATGGGCATCGGTCGTGTGTAGGCAATCATATTTGCCAACTATACCTTCTTGGAAAAGGAAACAGCTTTACCTATGAGATCATGATGACAAACAGAGTTACCAAGTCTGATGATAAATCATCTGGCACAATTTCTTGGAACTCATGATAGAGGCAAATGAACCAGTRTTGCTTTCTATGCGATTGGACTAAGAACTTTTTTCTTAACTTGAAACAACTGCTGGAGTCCTGTCTCTTTATTAGCCTCATTTAGCCATGGTTAAAACAAGCGGACACACATGTGCTTTATCTGGTCACATGTTCTAGCAGATCATTGCAAAACTGAACAGGAGTTTGTGATTTTGGGTGGTTTTTTCAGCCCATGTTGTTCAGCATGTAAGATTTAGCAGACCTCATAAACAACACTGTTTTAACAATTGAGTAGGTAAGAACATTGCCAGGACTTTGAAACATTCTGTGTTTTGAAGAGAGAATTAAATTGGGAAAAAAAGAACATCAAAACTGAACACACATGCAAGACATTGGAAGGGAAGGATGTCCCTAAAGCTGCCAGAAATAGGTCCTTATGTATGGATACTGGTCACTTTTAGAATAGGAAAATTAATTCTCTAGCTGCATAATATCTAATTTATCTAATATTGGTTAGTTTCACGTATTCAGATTACTCATCAGCTAGATATAAAGCCATGTATGTCATAAGCCAAGCAGGTTACAATTATAAATAAACAGTTTGGTTTAGGTCCCACTTGCACATCTGTTATGAGAAAAGCATACTTGTGAATAAGACATACCTGCCTGGCACAATTTCTAATTATTCAGTGGCAATATCAGGGACAAGGAATCATAGCTGAACTTTTGTAACTTCTTCTCCCTTTCAAGTCAAGGTCAGTAAAATCTGTATTAGTCAATGGAAGGGACAAAGAGCTCTCTCACAAGTGACAATTGGCCAGTCAGGGTGGAAATAGGGGAGTGAGATAAAGCAGTGGTTGAACTGGAGAGTCCGGCTTGCTTGGTCTTCCCGAGGAGCGAGCTGGGTTCAGCAGTGTGGTAGGGCTCSGGCGGAGTGAGGTGGAGCTGCCCGAGGGAGCAAAATGCACTGTGAGAACTAGGTCAGGGGAGTGCCGAGCTCGCTGGGGGTGCCGGCGTGGCCCAAGGCTAGAGAGGGAAAGCCAAGAGGAGGTGAAAGGTGGATGGGTTGAGTCTGTGGCAGGTGATCTCAGACAGGATGAAGGCGAGGAACCGACGGGAAGGAATGGCGCAAGGAGGGGAAGATGTAGATCTGTAAGCAACTGCAATCTCAAAGGAAGGCAGTTGATTTTTTTTTTCCTTCCTTTTTTTGCAAATAGCGAAGAAATAGGACTGGCAAGCGGATAGCTGCAGAAACATGAATTATTTCACAGCCAGCATGTGTATTGACTAACACGTAGTACTCTGAAATGAAATACTTTAGTGTTGACTGAACGTTTAGTTAAAACAAAAGCAGCAGTGCTTGCCATGGCTGCTGCTGCCAGCTTTTTACCATACTCCCATTAGGAGAATTCTAGCATAACCTTTTTTGTAACTGTTTGCAACACCGTTGTTCTGTTCGCCTGGGCTAGTAACAGTGCTTTAATCCATTTTGTCATACATTCTTCAAGAATATACTTAAATTTTACAAATTTCTTTCCAAATCCAAATCTGGGCTGTAGTATTTCTGGGGAAATGTGGTCTCCTCTGCAGCATGTCTCTTAAGATACCAGAAGCAGATTTGAGGGCTGTGTGAGACTGAGGTGGATCTTAGAACATGAGGATAGAATTGCATTTTTTTGTGGAGGAGTGCAAGCCTTCCACATTATTCTATTGAGGTTTGTAACACAGGAGAAATTTGGTGACACTTAGCTCTCGTTCACTACAGAGACACAGGGACATACATAGAACTTCAAAGTAATTCAGCTCTGCTTTGCAAACTAAGCGGTCAGATTTTTTGAATGGCTCCCACAGAAAATAAAAATCTTTCAAAATTTTGTGGTCTGTGATCCTTTCTCCTGGCAGCACAAGAGTGCACGTGTCAAATATTTTCCATTCTTGGCAGGAATTCACTCCCCCAGAGGTTATGTTCTGTTTTAATGCAAATAATCTACATGGTGTGACACACCTGAGTGAGGGTACTTTAAAGATTTGACTTTCCATTCCAGTCAAGACATAAGTAATAATCTGAACCTTAAGCATAATTATATTTTCATTTTCTATACCTCCCTGTATATCTCCACTTACCACTGCACTGTCTGCCAGTTGCATTTTCAGTTCTCTAGGCATGGTGTAGGACCCAGTCTCACCACTTGCCTGTCCTCCAGCAGTTTTGGCATACAGCGGATAGATCTAGCCAAGCCTACCTTTTTGGGCAATGTGTCTGTGCTAGAATCCCAGTTTGGATACTTTTCCATTGTTCAGAGTTTTTTCTTTCCAAAAAAACTTCTGATCTGTTTTGTTCATCAACAAATAACAGAGGATGCTGGATTATACCCCCATGCTTTGGCTTATAGTGATTCTGTGAGAATGAAGCAGCAATGCATTTGGTAGGGCAAACCTGTAAGTAAACTACCTGAACACAGAATTTATGTTTCAGAGTATTTGAAATGAAGTGATATAATCTCTCTGCATGCTTTTTTCTGACTCTTCTGAAATGGGCATAACTTTATATTGGTGCCTTTCAAGGTCCCTCAGGGAAGCCAGTGCCTTTCACTCTACATTTCTATATCATTTCCATACAACAGCTCCAATGGACATGGCTATACTGAGCACTTAGATTAGTCTGAACTGCCTTAACCCTCCTTTCATCCAAAAGGAGAAACCTCTCATTTATTTCTCTTTTAACTTGACTTAAAGCTAGTGCTCGTAGTACACTTCGGGGATCAGACTCTAGAACTGGATGGGGATATGAACTGCCATCTCTTTTCTGTGTGTATGTAGGCAAGACTCAAGCCAGACCACTGCTCTGATTGAGCTGAGTCTGATTCCAGAGCCGCTACCTCTTGCAGAGGGAAGGTAGTGCCAAGGTATCTTGCTTTCGTAAAACTCGGCATCAGGAAGCAGTTGGCAAGCCTGCCAGCTCCTGTACAAGCTGTGAGCCAGGAGCCCCTGCATGTCACTGAGGCAAGACCTTGCCTTCAGGCATTGCAGAAATCACCTGCCACATGGACTGACTTACTGCAAAATAAGGAGGTGTAGCTTGGCAGCGGAGGGCATTGTGTGTGATCTTCTGCCAGCCTGGAGTGGAAGCACTGCTGGTTAAAGAGAAAAGTAAGAGACATCGTTGGAAACATCAGGTCCTCCCATAATTCAAGCAATTATTTAAACAGGTAACTCTAATTATATAGTTTAGCCTTTGCAGCAGACAGTTCTGTTTTTCTGGAAGCAAGATTCATCTTTTTTAGAAGTTTCTCTAGGACCTTGTGCTGGTGCCCATAGCTGTGTTTCCTGAGTAGAGTTGTGCTTTCTTTGGAGCTCATAGTGCCTTAGCCGTATTCCCCCACTGATAGACCCTGGATTCTGCCTCATGAGTACCTGCTGTTGGGCAGCTCTACCCAAGTTTTGTTCTAAGAGCTTCCACTTTCTTCCTCCTGAGCAGAATGCAGAAAAAAAATTAAGATGTAGGAACTGCAAATAGTGTTTTACTATACTTTTTATCTTCCAGCAGCTGCTATGCTCTAAGAGATTAGCTTTGATCCATGAAAATGAAGAAAAAGGCCGGGGGGTGGGTGGGGGGGAGGGGAAGAGACAGCCATACTATCTGGTATGAATTTGGTCCCCAAAAGGAGATATTCTTGAATTATGATGGTTATTCTGTGTGTCCCTCTTGTGATTCTTGATTTTGTATCAAYTGATTTTTTACACAGGGTAAAGTTATTCCATTAGCCATAAGGGAGCTGTCAGGATGGGCATATAAAATTTCTTAATTCAGTTTAGGATGATTCATTTCCTATACAAGATATGAGGGGAGTGCAGAGCTTCCTTCCCTGTGGAATGGGAAAAAATGTAAAACAAGGAGTTATCAGACTATACTAGTATTGTTTCAGAATTCACTGTGAAGCATTATGTCTAAAACATCTAAATATTTACCTACAGGAGCGTCTCCTTAGACACATTGTGTGAGGAGTTTATGTGCATGAGACCTCAGATAGTTTATTTTTTCCCCATTGTAACTGAGCTTTATTAATTCTTTATCAAGTGACTTGTACCATGGGACATGCTAGTGAGATCATATTACTTTGCACATGTGGACATTCCTCAGAAGTAAATGATACTTTTTCCCTGCTAGATGGTAGGATATAAGTATGTAGTTCACCCTCCCGGAGTAGTTACTGGATGAACTAAAGTTGTCAGAACAAATATGAGACCTCKCTCCACTGCAGTTGAGAGAGACACCTGCACCTTTTGTCATTGCTCGTTATTTGCCCCATTGCACAAATATATTTGTAGCAGCCATTAGAGAAGGGCACAATGTTAATCTTATGTTCAGGTTTGTATATTTCTTTTTTTTTGCAGATGTGGAAGGGTAGAGGTGAAACATGAGGTCTTCTGAAAAAGGTTTATTTATCTTCTATGTGAAGTTTTACTGTGACTTGCTTATCATGTATAACTTTAAACAACAACTATTTTTTCAGAAATATGAGACTATTTGTTTTACTAGTACTTTAAAATCTTTGCATTTTAATGGGATTTAAAACTATGTTCCTTTCTGAGGGACAGAGAGCCTTCCTTTTGTGTTCTGTTGACAATGGTCATATTTGAGAAATAAGATTGGTGTATAGGCATCTTCTGTCACTCCTGAAATGTGTCAGGTAGCTCAGGAGAGTGTATGGTTGATCAGAGCTTCAGCACATCCCTTCTAGATGGTCCTGCCTAGTCTTTGCTTTGCCAGCTACTCTTGGTCTGTCTCGGTACTTCCCAAATTTAGGAGCACAGGCACAGATGTGTGAACAGAAGTGTTATCCTAATGGAAAAATCAGAGGAACATTATCATATCTCTCAGAGGATTGGTGTTCTAGAATGGTGCTATGTAAAGATGTTAATGAGATAGAGATAACAGGGACTTTTGTGTGACCACAAAAGGAAAAAAAAAAAGTTGTCTGTGCAGTCTTTGTTAGCCAGAACTTTGTTCACCGTTTTGTAAAGTGTGCTGAACAGCTTTAAGTTCTTCAAATACAGACAGTTGCCAAAAGCCAGAGTCATGTTAATTTTATTTTAATTTTAAACAGAAACTCTATATATCTACTTCCTTCTTCCAGCATCCATGGTTTAGAGGTTCTCTCTATCTGCTTGCATTTCACTCCGTGCAAAATGTGTATCAGCTATTTTCGGAGTGCTCGGTCTTTTCTGTTCCACGTTTCATGTCATGGTGAGGTTTCTGAACATAAGATAAAAATAGGGAAAAATAGGTAATAAGGCTTAAAAGTATTTTGAGAWGTCATCTAGTCCATTTCTATACAACAAGGCAGACTCAGTTTTATCCAGGACTAGTTTTATGCTAGAATATCTTGAAGGCTATTCTGGAGCCCCTTAGCCCATAAGCTGTGCCACTCTGTTCTGGGATTTTGTTGAGAGACTGACAGCACTGCTTTGTGGTATCTTTTGCTAGACAATAGCAGCTTTGACATAAAATGTTCCTGACAGAAGCATGTTTATACCCATCTTAAGCACCTCCATTGCTCTAGCTTCATGTTTAACTGCTTTTATCAGTAGAAAGTTCTTTCTAATGTCTGATTTAGATCACCTTGGCTGTGATTTAAGCATGTTAATGCTTTCCAGAGCATGGATTATTATCTTCCTCTTGCAGTTACCTTTTACATGTTTGAAGACTCTTAGGCTGCCAGTCATTAGGGTTTTTCTCTTCTCTTTAGACTAGATAATTCAAATTCTTTCATTCTTTCCTCATAACTTACTTGACCAGACTTTATCCTGCTCTTCCCGGATCTCTCCATTTGGTTCACCTCTTCTTTCTCAAAAATCATTGACGAAAGCTGGATGGAGTACTTCAGCCGAGACCCGCATACTGCTTAGTAGCACTAGAGTGGTTTGCCCTTTTGCCCTTAATATTATTTTCTTAAGAGATGGCTGGGGTTTTTTCTAACTCCTTTTAGCTTTAATATTGCTTCCTATAGAGTTGCCTGCTATTTCTGAGTACAGTTGTGCTCTCCTGAAATCTGTTATTCTGCTGTTCCATTTCCTGCTTTTTCTAAGTCCCCTGATTTCTACCATTTTATGATCAGTATAAATGAAAACTTTGAGTTAAGATATCCTAATGTCTACTTAAACTACTTCCAAGGTGCAGCAATATTTTGAGTATTGTTTTTTAATTTGCCCCACAGCAATATGGGAAGAAATAATATTGGAGGTAAGACAAAGGCTTGTGAAATGTCCACATTTTTTTTTCCATGAGTAATGGGTCTAACGAAGCCTGATTTCATCTTGTTTTGTGTCCARCGTCTTCTACCACCCCATAACATCCCAGCTTGCCTACCATGTCCTCGCTTTCCAGATAGGCAAGAGACAGAATGTGCTGAACCTTGTTCAGAGCTATGTAGAGCTGGCTCGTGGGTCATTACACTTGTGCTTGTGTAGTTTGCTGCAAGAATGGCTAAAGAGGCAAATTATTGCTGTCTTTCCTTGAGCACATGGATTTGGATCTCTTTGCACTATCAAGGTCAGATTTTCCTGAAGCTTTCAATAAAGTTCATACCTTGAAGACCTCTATTCTTCTGTCAGATTTGATTGAAATYGGTCTATGAACTCAAAAGCTACTAGAGGGGTACTTGCAGACAGAGGGGTAACATGAGGGCATAAGCCATTGCTTTCGTAGAAAGCAGGTTAAAATTTTACAAATCCAAAGACTAATTCAACTGATTTTTGCTTCTTGMTATGCCTTTGAAGAGGTGTCTTCCTTTGCTGAACCAACAAAACATGCTTCAGTCACCCCTTTCCCTCAGTATTCTCGCACCTGATTTCTGTCTCTTGAATTTCTGGTGTGCTTCTTTTTCCTAATCCTTGTCTTTTCAGCCAAGAACCACAG
Source organism: Oceanodroma leucorhoa (assembly GCA_030449065.1). Classification (NCBI taxonomy): domain Eukaryota; kingdom Metazoa; phylum Chordata; class Aves; order Procellariiformes; genus Oceanodroma; species Oceanodroma leucorhoa. Next base: position 802,351 of record JASVER010000045.1, on the reverse strand, counting down.
CCTCTAGGTGTTTGCCTCTAGGTAAATGTGGATCTACTGATGAAAATTAGTACACGGTGGGACGAGGACTTTCCTTTTTGTCTATATCTAGACTGCTATAAAACCTGAGGAGAGCATTTATTTAAGGATGATTTCTGCAAACCTGATAGTTACAGAAGATTCAGATGAGAGAAAGCCAGCCATTCTCATCTTTAGTGTTATGACTTACATAATTACTGGAACAACTTATGAAGAGTATTTTAATGTATGACGTACTAAAAAAAAAATAATCATGTAACAATTTATTTCTAGATTCTTTTTTATTAATCTTCAAGCAATTGAAGTAGAATACAAGTATTTTATTTTGAGCTCTAAGATTGAATTAGCCAATTTAATAATGGTTAACAAATATCATTACAATTAAATAGACATTAAGAAGTCATCAAGGCCCAGGTCATCTTTTCCAATTGTACAGGGCAGAAATTGAAATCAATGGAAAGAGAGAGCCTCTTGCAGTACTGTTATACCACCTCTGGGATCCTGGAAGAGTCCACATCTGAGTTCCTTATAGGTATAGAGGTGGGAATTACTTAATCATAACAGATTGAAACCATCTTTTCTTGATATTTGCCAAACAAAAAATAGCTAGAGAAGTATGTTACTGTTTCTGTAGAGTTTTGGGAGGGAAAAAAAATCTAAAGGAAGTAATTGGTTGTCATCTGTTAAAATATATAGCTTTTCTGCATCAGAGCACAAGTTGGTGAATCCAGGTTACTCTGTAAACTTTCTGGGGTTTTCACAACATAATTTGAGGATAGGTGGGTTGCAGCCCTGTCATGTCGTTAAATTAAATGGTGCACTGTTTTGATCACGTATGCCAGTTCTGATGCTGACTTTGGTAGTCCATCTGACTTAAATTACGCCATGGGCACTGCTGCCAAGTTGCCTAACTATTGTTTAAATKAATTCCTGTCGTCTTGCTTAAGACAGCTTCTCTTGTGTTTGAAGGTGTCAAGCTACTCATTTTCTCAACTTTATTCCCACTGTGGTGTGCTGTGAGACTATTGGCATGTTTACAGGATGGCTCTCTCTCTCATGTTCCTCGAATTCTTCTGTCCTAAAAACCTATGTGAYATACAGTAAGTGAGTTTATTCTGAATGGTTTTTTTTTCCTAGGGCTCTGTTTTTTAAGCTTAAGCCCTATTGTAGCTCAGAGAAGGACCTTGTCTACCCAGATGGTTGTCTTCCTACTGAGTTTTTAATTCCCCCACTTGTAAAACCAGCAACACAAATCCTGATTGACTTTCCCGGCTGTTCTTGAGAAAGTCTGCTTACCGCATCATTAAATTGGTAATTTTTTGATTATGGTATTTCATATCTCTCTCTTTCCTCTCTGTCCGTGGTATACCAAGAGATCTGTATTTGAATATCATTTTAAAGTAGTCARTTACCTTGGAAGAGATAGCATAACTCCAGCTAAGACTCTGATTGCACTAACAAAATTGGCAATGATTTTCTCTGTCGTCACCTTTCTGAAATATGATACGTTACTCCTTACARTAATAGGAATGTCTTGAAGGGCACACTGTTTCAACTTAACCTGTGCATAACTCTCAGAATAATTAAAATAATGTGCAAACTATTCTCATGATATCCAGCTTTCAGGTAGGAAGTGTGAATGCTGTAAATTACATTTGTGATCCTTTAACAAGGGACCTGATGTATTATGCCTTCCAGAAGTCTTCATCAAAACTGGTGCTGTCATCTCGGGAACCAATGATGGCCTGAGACTGTTTCTGAAGTTTTAACACATTAAGATTGAATCTTGTGACATATTTGGCGTGATCCAGGAAAGTCCAGGGACGCATCCATTCTGATAGGGGATATGTGTCTCATTATTAAACTGTTTCCATTTGCCACCTGTGCATAATCCTGGCCCTGTTTGAAGCTCTTGTACTATATAGTAGGAAAAGCTCTGGGATCCAATGATGATTCAGTTATGCAAGTTAGTGCTTAAGATCTGTCCACCTATAGCGTTTTCTTCACAATTTTGCAGGGAGAGCAATTTGATGCTAGTTAAAACATTTTCTGGTGTTTTTTGCAAAGTCACTGTGTGGTAAATTGAGTTGGTGGATTGCTTTGTGTAGATTTTAGCTCRGAATCCACACTAGGCAAAATCACTAACAGTCTGGTTAGATCATCTCAAGTATCTTTCCATTCAGCTACAGTCTTGATCCCAACAAATATTAGTTTCTTATCAAAAATATATACAAGATCCATAGAATGAATTTCTAAATGCTAAATCACTTCTGGAAGAAATTTCCTGTATTTGGAGATCATTGCCAGTGATGTGCAGAAACTGACAGCCTTTGAAGTGATACCACTTCATCATCATCTTTTTTATTTGTTTGTTTATTCTTAAAGCCAAAGCCATAGGATTTGAAGGATCAGGAGATATTCTGGTGTGGCCAGTGTGAATCTTGTAGCTTACTATAAGCTTTGGAAATAATAGCAAACACTTGCTGCAACTTGACGCCATGAACGATGAAGGATTGCTGTAACCTAGGTGTTTCATCCAGTTCTTTTGTCTGATTCAACATGCCTGGCTTTCTACTCTAATTGCTGTAAGGTTAGGAAATACCTTTTGGTATCTCTCCGGGTAGTGAACTTCATTGTTTTGTCTCTAATAATTTGAAATTATTAAACTTCATCCTTGCCTTCATACCTTCTTAGTTACGTTGAGTTGAATTTTGAATTCCACTTTGAATTTTCTGGGAGTAATGGCGAGCAGAGTAATAACTGTATCAGGCATACATATTCCTTTTTCTTGCGTTTCTTGCTATTGCTTGCAATGTACAGGTGTAAAGCCATTGGGAGAAGAGTTTACTATGCATTTAGTATGACCATTCTGCAACGTGCAGTTCTACTTGCTGGACTAAATTCATACCAGATGAAAACATGCGCTGATCTATACGTTTTGTGAAAATTACACACAGTAGAAAGTTTATTTAACGGTTGCAAATAAACATTCATTCATGCCGGAATGCACATTACTTGTAATGTGTGCAGGGCTAGAAATTCATATCCTGACATASCAGGCTAAGACACTTCTTGAATGAATATAAATATCTGCATAAAAACTTACAAAACCGGGACAATGAAATGTGCACCTTCCAAGATCATCTTTGTTCTAGTTTAGACCTCTTGCCACTGCTGTCTCTAGACTTTTACCAACTTCTTTTTTTCCTGAACGTTATTTATTTATAAGGAAGTCTTCTGCATCCTTCCAACCTTCTATGTTGCACTCAAAAGTATCATTTTAGCATCAGAGTAAAGTGTTAGTCTGGAAATTATATAGTAAGGGTATTGTTTTCCTAATTATATAACAATGTTTTCTATTTAACAGTGTGTTTCTAATGTGTTTGTCATTCACATCTCTATTTTCATAGTATTAGTGTCATAGTCGGCATTGCAGGACTTGATTATTTGGTGCTGAAAGAATTTATTATAAGGTAATATGTTGGAGTTTCACTTGTGCTCGACTAAAGAAATAATGCAAATCTAGAAGGTGAGGATCCTGTCTTTTCATAGCTTTGTTGGTATTTGCCTGTAGTATGCTGTCATGAATTTGTACAGAGAGGCTGCATGTTTTTAGTCAGTAATTAGGTGATAGTTGATTAACAAATCAAAAGCCATTTCCTGGTGTTTGTGAAAAGTATGGTGAAAGGACCCAATCTTCATGCAACCCTCAAGTAGCAGAACAGAACAAGCAGCAGTTAATACTGTTTACAGGGACTTCCTGTTTCAGACTTCCTGAGTTGTTAAATTCTAAATCTCTGGCAGRTTCAATAGCACATGGATTCCTAAGTTATTCTGAAGGTGTCTTATATTTCCTAAACCTTCTGGACAGTCTTGGAAATGTTACTTAGTCTTTATCGATTGCCTTACTACCAGGTACATATTTTTTCTTGAAACTTCAGCAGAAATCAATAATCAGTCTAAGCAAGGATTCTGCAGACACACAGTAATAAGAACTAAAGTTTTTTTGGCTTGGTTGCTATTTATACTGTGTGTTGTGTGAAGATTATACTTTCTTGTGGCTTTGTCACATTGCAAGAGGCTGCGACCTTCATTTTAGCACCTTCTAGACATATAAGTTTCACAACTATTTTTAATTTAAGTCTTGTCTGTATAGCTTAGTAAGTATGAATTCCCCAGATAGCCATTTTTGGTTTACATTTTAGAAATTTGAGCCTGTAAGATCTGAAATGTGTTGTAACAGAAAAGAAACCACATACTTAAAGTAAAGGATATCATTGCCAGTAACTGAAGAGATTTGTGAAGTAATCTCGATTTGTGTCAATAGGATATTCATTATGGGAAACTTCCGATTTTTATAATTTCAATTTCCTTTTTTCTTTTCCTGGGGACTGCATACAGTCATTAAGAATCCCCCAGTCTCCAGGTATGGTGGTTTTGGGAAAATGTAATAATTATGGTAGTCAACCTGGTGGGTTTGCATAGAACCTGACAGTTTTATTCTTTGAGACCCAGCCTTCTGGTGACAATGATCCATAGGGGACAGAATTGCACACTAGCCACTTCAAACTGTGACTATCCAGTGGCAAGTTCTGAGTGGGATTCAGCTAGACCATACCCTTCTCATGGCTAAAAGGGGACCCTGTAGTACCCCATCTTCAGCTTCTGCTCCAGAAGGATATGGGCTTCTGTAGGTCCTGTCATCCCCATGTGGCTGTCTCACACATCCTAGGACACCTAAAATCACCTACATTTAGGGTCTTGTCCCAGGTGCTTTTCTTCTAATGTTGGRGAGGAAACATCTGTGTAGAACCAAACCATCTGCAAGCAATCAGATATCGTATCAGTGATTATCAGTCTGTTCTCCTGTCAGTTTTTAGCTGCAGCAATGCAGTGTCCTCATGTGCTCAAGATTTCAACGTCGTCTTGAAATCTGGCAGATATTGAGCAAACATGGCTATCACTTGGTTCACAGTTTTCAACACCTATCTCTTCATATACACATCTGTATATGTGTATATGGAAGCTTTATGTAGATCAATCAGCTTGCATGGTTGCATTTAATAGGTTGCATGCAGCAACATGATAAAATCTGATCCAGAAACAGATGAAACTTTCTTCTTAAACTGAGGGAGAGTAAAATAAAGTTTCATCAGCTTCTGCATCAGATTTTATACCTAGTGAGGAACTTATATTTAAAGACAAAGACTTTATTTAATTTCCCCAGTAGTTTTATTTCAAGGATATAGCTGTCTGCACCTACTGCTGCTGTATTGGAAGTGGCTATAATAGCTCAAAAAATATTTGATTAAGGAGAGGTTTCAAAAGGCAGATTGGTATTTCTGGATTTCTTTAGAGTTTATGTTGTCTCTACAGAACAGACTTGTGTGAAAACGTGAGTTCTCAGGTCTCGGTTTCCTTGACACAACTCCACTCACACAGGTTTACTCCTAACTTAACACCAGCATAAGTGGTTGCCTCTTTGCCAGTAAATTAATCAGGACCAGCACATAGGTTTAGTACTGTGACACTATGTCCATGTTATTCAATTCTTAGCTCTCCCYTTGATACAAATCTGGCTCATGCCAACCAGCCCTGTTCCAGAGGCTGCAGAACCTAAATGCAATGAAAATTTCTCTCCTCACTTTCAGGGTAGTATGAACAAATACTTAAGTATTATTCATGCTATTGCAGAGCTATCTTTTTTTTTTTTCTTTGCGAACGCAAATATCATGTTTTGTAACTATTCTTTAAAAAAGGTGTTGCCAGGAGTGTGCTTAATAGACTTCGAGGTTAGTTTGCATTATTATTAGAGCAAGTTATTTTGATTAAGATTGTGTGTCCATTATATTCAGTATTTTACACTGATGCCCATTCTAATAGTGCTGTTAGATTTGTTGTTAGTGTTAGCGATAATTTCTCCAGTTTAAAAGCTGAAGGTGTTTAGGAGGGGATTCTTCATTAGGGGAGACTTTCAAAATACTTTGGGTAACTACAGAATATGGGGATCGAAGAGCTGACTTTACTGCAGTGGCGTCATTCCTGTTGACTTCCTTGCCATCAAAATCTTGCCCAGSAATTCTCTTGCTGTGAGTATCTTACTGGAAACCGATTTGCAGTTGTGGTTTAAGACCGCTGCCAAATCTGTTGACACGAGTTCTCTATAACTATGTGCTTCAGTCATGAGGCTGAGCTGCCAGTGTGGCCTTTGGTATCAGAAGAGTACAAGACAGCATGATCTAATGAGCTAAGCAGAGACTCAACACACAGAAGCTGCATATCCTGATTCTGCTTTTGGTTTCCGAGAAGTCAGTGAAATCCTAGATTTGTCAAACTCCATGGCAAAACATCCATTCRTCTTGAATTTCGTCTATAGCCTTTCTGCGTTGGGTGTCTTTACATGGCATTCATAGGTTCCTTGCATTTGTGCCTGGAAAGTATACTTACTCTGTGGCAGACTACTGAGAAACTATTTTGATTTGGAATGCCAGCAGAATTTTTAAAATGARCCAATAAAATGTGGATTAGCATATCACAAAGGGTATTTACTCAAGGTTTTTAAAGGAAGCCAAACATAAAATTGCTGAGTAACTCTGGGTTTAAGTTGGTCTTTTTGCCGGAGAAAGGGGGAGTTACCAATAAGATATAATTTTTGAAAAGGTGACCAGGGAGTTGCAGGGAATGGAGTCCCCCAGGGATCTCTTATTGGACCTGCGCTCTCTCACATTTTCACCAATGGTCTGGAAAAAGGGGTGAGGAGAAATAGGTGGCAATATGTGTTGACAAGGGTAGTGAAAAATTAGCTCTGGACAACAAGCATTGCAGAATGTTCTCACTGGTAGTGTGTAATGCTGATAAAACAGTAGACAAAATTGCAGTAAATAAAAATAAGTGAATGATTTGGAGGGGGAAATGATCCTAAGGGTGCACAAATAGCAGTGTTCTCTAAATTAGGTATTTATTGCAACTAAGGAAGGATATATTGTAATCATAAGAGATATTTCTGAAACCGTGAACTGTGGCAAGAAGGCAATTAGAATGTTAACAACCTTGACAAAAGCAACAGAAAACAAGACAAAGCATCATTTGCAGATATATAAATCCATAATGTGCCCTCAAGTGTTGTATGCAACTTTAATTCCCTTCCTGTGCATCTCAAAAAGGTATTATTGAACTTTGCAGAGTGCCGAGAAAGTTGAGCATTAAAATATAGATGATTTTTTTTAATTTATTTTTTAAATCTGTGTAAGGACAAGGACACTAGACTAGACTAGAATTAAATAGATTAAGGTTCTTCTTCAGCTTGGGAAGAGACAAGTGGAGAGACAGAGGTCATTTAAGTACATCAAATTATGAGTTGTGTAATTGGTGGAGTAGAAAAGCTGAACAGACAACAATGGTCAAATGAAATTATCAGGCAATTTTATAATAAAAAAAGGAAATACTTTTTTTATAAATTAAATCAATTATCAAAATTCACAATTCATTTCCACAGTATTTGTGGGTTCAAAAATGATGAGCAAATTCATAGTTATCCCTTGATGACTATTAAACGTGATAACACAATCTCAGGCTCATGAAAACTCAAATCCACCAATTGCTGGAAGTTGGAAGAACATACTGAGGAAAGTATCATTCTCTGTTTTTGTTTTTAGAGTCTTTGTCTAATCATCTGCTACTTAGGATTGCTACAGTTGAGGTATGGAGCCAGAAAATGTGCTGTCTACTACAGGTGTTATTACAGATAATAATATACTTGTGAGTGTACAATTCAGCAGAGCACCCAGTGTGTAACTAGTGTAACTAGTGATCTCTGAATCATTTCAGGCATTTGTAGGAGATCTGCTGTATTTGATTTTGGTGCCAGCAGCAGCTTAATTACATCTATCTTCACTGTCTAGGTGCTTTACGTGCACAGTCTCCAATTCCACCTCTTTCTTCTCAAATAAAACTTTTGATGCATGATAACATGTAAAAAGTCAAGAGTAATGTAATACAAAATGGCAATTAACCATTCATCCACTGACCATTTTGGTTGGCTGAAATTGTTGAACTTCCTCATGATGTTCAGTCAGTCACCAGTACCCCAATGCTTGGATTTGAAGTGCTGCACAAAAGCATCCATATTACCACTCTCCAGAAGCAGCAAATCCATTTGTTTTGGTTATTCCAATCCTGAGACTCCTTCTCTATTTTTTTGTGGGACTCTAGGGATGGATGAAATGCTCTTTGTTTTCCTCACTTCAGTTTTTAGACAAGATGTCACTGTATTTTTTTGAATTTGTTCTCCCAGCCTTTTACTAACCTTGGGCTATTTGAAGACTCTTGGTTTTCATCATTCACAGACTGGAGAATATGGGCCACAGTCTGAATCCCCATTCTTAGTACTTTACTACTATTGATGCTGTTTACTACTAGCTGTTTGTATTAAGGATAGTAGGTGACAGCGGTTACGTGTTTAAATACATATGTTATACTGACTGCATAAAACAGCAGCAGCTGAAATGAGAGTTCCAAAATAGAGGAGTTTTATTGCATAAGCAGAGTTTTGCAGCGCCGGAGTCTGATATGAGCTTCCCTATTCCTTTACCAATAAGATATATAACAACTAAGTGTTTCTTAATAAAATTGATAAACAGAATCATCATGCTAATTCTCTCTTACGGGCTCAGGTGCATTATCACATCATCACAGCTTGACAAGCTACAATGTCAACTGAATTGCCATAGGTGACCATAAATATGCTCTTAGCCCATGGCAAATGTAAGGTGATATGACTGAGCTTAATCCTTGATGAAATACTGTATCTTGTCACTGTGTGCACACAGCTGTTGTGGTTTTTGTGAAATATGACTTGACCATGTATTTAGCATCCTCATAAAATGTTTCTCATGGTAAATAGGTTGCCCTAAAAGAGCAATTAGCTTGAGGTAGGAGTGCATGTGTAGCATTGCTTCAAAAGTCTACCCTCACATGGTGAGAGCCAGCCCTGCATTCCTTCTCCCTCGCAGGGCAATAAGTCTTTCCAAAGTCTAAATGTGTTTCTGTTCAGCCCTATCTGCAATTTTTTTCCTTTTTGGGGTTTCCTTCGAAATCTTTATATTCTATCTTTTCTTTTTTTTTTTTTTTTTAATTCCTCTCCCAAGAAAACTTTGTGAATCTAGGATTGGACAGCAAGTTACTACTGAAATCAAAATCTTTTGAGGATAAATGCATTTTAATGCAGTATGAAGATCAATAATACTCTAGGTCTGACAAGTATAGTGAATTTGCAGTTGTTCTTAATATGATTATTCTATTTCAGCTTGCTGCATTACATAAATAGATAATCTACTTTTTTGAGTTCATCCATCCCACAGGCAGCAATGTGTTAATGGTATTTCTTCATATGTTGGTAGTGTTGCTTTATAATTTGCTCAAAAATCTGTGTCNGAGGACTTTATTTTTTCTGGATTACATTTTGTTATTTTTGAATTGGCAGATTGGCTGTTACTAGACAGTAACTGTAAATGCCATCATATTTTGCAGAAACAAGGGAGGTACCTCTCTTCCAAAGAATAATCTGATAAGCCTACTGAATATAAGTTGGTTTGAGAAGATTGCTTACCTTCTTTAATTTGAAAATGGAAATTTTGGAATATTTTCAGGACAAAATATTTTTTCCACACATGGTKGTAAATTTATAGAAGTTGCTCGCAACAGGGTCACTAATTCCAACAAGCAGGGTATCTGTGTGTCTCTCCTCTTCTTTTTTTTCCCCCCCTTTTTTTTTTTTATGTACCCTTATAAGTATGGAAGAGGTCACTGAAAATATGATTAAAAGCGTTTGTGAAATCAGAACAGAAATAGAAGACTGGGATCATAGCTATTTTGAATACTTCCTCAGATCTGAAGAACATCATGGTAAAGGTGCCCTATTTTAGACAGGATTTGTTGTATATAGGTTAGTTGCTGCAATGGGTTACACAAGACTTCCAGAAGCAGAGTCAGGCACAGTGTAGGTGAGTTTTTAATGCTGCCCTTCCCTTTTTATAGCTCTGTCTTGCAAGAACAGAGTATTGTGGTTTCCATTTAATCACCTTTGAAATAATTGTCCAATTACACAATAGTATGTTGCCAATATTTCATAAGTTTCACATGTTTCAAAATAGACAAGGGAGTGGTATTGAAGACACTTGCAATTGAGGACGTTRGTGGAGAGGAGAGAAAATGGAAAATACTTGTAGTGGTCAGTAACAACTGCAGTGTTAAAGGTCCTCCTCTTCAGGTATAGGTTGCATAAGCTGRTACCGTGTGAGGTCTAAATGCCTCTCCTAATTTGTGGCGTATTAAAGAAAAAGATTTGCCTCAAGGTCTAAGATCTAAGATTTGATGAGATGAAATGTATTAATCACAAGTTTCTGTTCTATGTTTTCAGAAGAATGGAATATCAAATGGAACTCTCTACAAAAAAACATTTATTGAGCACTTTGAACAGGCACCAATGTATGTTGCTGTTCTTACTTTCCTGGGTTTTGGAGTGGGAACAATATTTGGCTACCTGCGAGATTTTATGAGAGCCTGGGGACTAGAAAAACGTAACATTGCTGCAGAGAGAGAACAACAAAAAGTATGTATGAAAATGACATTATGTATCCACAGCTGAGTTTTCCCCTGCTTGCAAGTTATGTACAATAACCTACTGAAGAAACAAGGCAGACAACTTTCATCTTAGAGAAGAACATTGCATAGGGATGAGACGAATGACACGCACTGCAGTATAGTTAAACACATGTGTATCAATATGTACCTATATATATGTAAAATCATAATCTTCCCTGATAGAGATGTTCATCTTGTTCTAAGAGTGTCAGAATACTCTCAGCAAAATAGAATCTCAGTGTATTAGGTCAATCCACAGAAAACGAAAACTCAGAAATGCCTTATTGTTAAATATATCATCTCTCCAAATCTCTYAAACCCCAATTTTTCTTTGTCCCATCTGGCTGTCTTTCTTTGTCCTTCATAGCAACAGGCAGTGCTAACATCTTTGTAATTGCTGGCTTATGTTTGCTGAACTGCTGGTCACAGAGCACCCAGGAATCATTGTCCCAGCACAAAGTGAATGTAGCCTGAATTCTTGTGAGTCCTGACTTAGAAATTTTTTCATCCCACATAGTTCTAAGTGAAACTTGCACCTCAGCAAGCTCAATTGCCTTCTAACTTTGTTTAGATTTTTTTGTTGCTCCTCCTTCTCTGTGCAATTTGAGCCACCATTTAAAATAACACCTGGCATAATGGAGGAAAAATGCAAATAGTGTTACTGTTCCTCTTACAAATAAAATTCCCAAAATTGTTTCCTGTTTTGGCTTTTCAAAGGTGCATGCACTACTYAATGAAATATCATGGTGCAGTCTTTTTATTAGCATTCTCATGGAATATCCTTTTCAATTAACTTCATGATTTGGCCATTTGTTGAACTATTTTGATTCCAGACATGCCAGTTAAATCTTTTTGCCATTCACCATGGATTACGTGTTCATTTAATTCTTCAGTCCCCCACATATGTAACTACATGCCATGTTATTTTATCAGTTTATTGTATCCAGTGTTTAATATGGCTATATTGCTGTTTCATACAAAACTTTGTTTAGATTCCATACCTTTCTTTTAATTTAATTTCCAAGTAAAATCCATAGATAGACAATTGTCAACCAAACTGGTTGTCTTAACTGGCTATTTGCATGTCCAGTCTAGGCCAATAATACCCAGATCAATTACATTGGACTAGCTTTAATCTAATGTATCCAGCATTTCATGAAATATAATGAGTTGTTTATCCTAGCTTTGCAATCTGCTCCACACATAGCAAAATGCTCAATTTGAAGCATTTGGTTTCTGCAAGTGAAAGAATCACGAGATATTCCGTTTTCAACTTTCCAAATATTGGACTGGAGAATTAGGCCAACTTGCTGACTGACCATTTAAAAAAAAAAAACCAACAAAAACAACAACAACAACAACAAAAGCCCCACCCCCTAAAAAAGCCAACACTGTATTTCAAAGGAATTAAAGAAAGATATCTGCTGATTGGAGTTGTTTGTGACATAGGAACATGCGGCTGTTATAGCTCTCTGTTTACAGTTTTTCCTTTTTAATAGGAATGACTTGGGTAGAGAAGCAGACATTTTCCTAGCAATATAACCCTGTGCATGTTTTCAAACCAGGATTTTGTGCCACTTTATCAAGATTTTGAGAACTTTTACACCAGAAACCTCTATATGAGAATACGGGATAACTGGAATCGTCCAATTTGCAGTGTCCCAGGGCCACAGTTTGACCTCATGGAACGTGTTACAGATGATTACAACTGGACATTTAGGTAAGTCAGCTTACACTGCAGCTGTCAGCTTCATAAGAATACTCCTGATACATCTGCAAAGCACAAAAAGTTGCATCTAGCCTCTCATACACGGATCCTTGACTAATATACATCAGCATATTTTCTGAAATCAGTACCGTGCCAGCAATTTGTCCCCTTTCTTCTGAATATTGTTTGGAAATGCAGTACGGAAGACACTGAACTCTATCACAAACGGGTTTTGTTTGGCTGCGTCAGCACAAGTAAGACTGCTTACGCTTCATTTATAACAACAAACCTTTAGTCAGAATATTACAGTGAAATTTGTTGTATCCCTTGGTTAGGATTTAAATCATAATTTCTTGCATTGCATAAATGTGGCTTCTTACATAGTGAGCCTTTGGCTGTGAGTTTTAAGCAGTTTACAGCTTGAAGATTTCAGTATATCACAACTTTTACTGAATTAAATAGATCTGGAAATTCACCACATAGACAATGTGTAGGTTGACTCYATTTCAGCTTATGGAGAATGTACCATAGTGTTTCCCCACAATATTTTCCTCATGTTCCTCCATCAGTGAACGGTGATGACTTTGTGCAAGCTGTTGACAATTTGCTTGAAAAAATAGTGTCTATAGGTTGTACCTTAAATAAAGTCCTAGGTTGGTTWGCTTATTTAAATCCAGAAAAGCACCCTTTCACCTAATAGCAGTATATTGCTATCTACGGCTTGGAATCTGTAAAACATTCTGAGCAAGGAGTATTTAGTCAGGAAAAGAGAAAGGCTGGAAAAACTTTTCAGACATTAAAGTATGAGGACTGTAAATTCCCAAATGGAAATTTGACAATGGAACAAAATTTGGTGGGAAAATTTTGGGGTTTTTTCTTTTCTTTTTGTTTGGGGTTGGAGGGAAAGTTGCACTATTCTTTAAAAATTGCTCTAATTATAGGTTTACAGGAAGGACTATCAAGAATGTAATCAATATGGGTTCTTATAACTACCTCGGCTTTGCAGAAACAGATGTTAATGCTTTGAAAACTGTGACCATAGAGTTACAAAAATATGGGACAGGAATCTGCAGTACCAGACAGGAAATGGGTGAGTAAACAGCTAGATGGCCACCAAAATTTCTGTAACTATATGCTTTTTCTTACAGATATCTTGAAGGAATTGGGTACTTAAAGAATTTTAGTCACATCAACAATTACTTATTTCAGTACTAGAAGTGATGCTGTGTTTTATTCATTATCACRTAAGGATTTTTTTAAAAGAAAAAAATGTTACTGAATTTTGGAAAAGCAAAAACAAATGTGTCAYATAGTGGCCTGGCATTTTTAATGATGGAAGTAACAGGCTTATTTTTTAAAAGTAGTAAAATAAACATTGAGACTTCAAGAATTGTTCTAGGGCAAATTTAATTGCATCACAGATTTATATCAGTTACTACATACAGGGTGTTCTGATTAGTAAAATGAGCTTTTACATGAGCTTTTACATATTTTTTTTTTAATTCCATGTTCTAAGACTATATTGTAATGTTTTATGAGACATTAATGGGCACAACATAGAAATTTCTAGTGTGCCTCTAAGAATAAATTCAGGAAGACTCTATCTGACTTTTTTGGTTTATATGTCCTTTATGATTTGTCGTCTTTTTTTTTTTTTGTAGGCTGTATATAGTGTTATATTCAATTGTGTATCTTTACACAAAGCCTTGCATTCCTAATGGTGCAATCAGCCTGCATTTCAGAGAAAAAAAAATTTCAGCCATAGAAATGCAAGGGGAGGTTTCTCTTTAGGCTTTATCTTTCTTGGGAGCTATCAAAAGAAAAAAAAATGTAGGCTTCCCAGCATTGAGAAGTCTTTTATAGACTTCTTTTTTTTCCCTAATCCAGCAACCTGAAAAATTTTCATTTTGTATCTCTCAAAGCAAACTCCTTTCCTCCAGAAATCTTATGGTTAAAATATTGTATTTAATTTGTTTTTTTTATTTCAAGTCTCATTTCCAGACAAAAAAATAATGCAAACCTTGTCATCTGCTTCTTATCTTGTCATCATGGTTTGATTTGCCAATAATAAATATGTCAGTGACACCACCCAGAGAGGGTTTACAGATTGACCCTACTTTCCTTTTGTAGGTGACCCATCTGGTGACTGCAATATATTGTTTAACCTGAATTGCATGCTTGAAAGTGGTCACCATTGCTAGTCATCTAAGGTATTGAAGGAACATTTCTCTGTGTCTTTTTCTTGTGGATTCTATTTTGTCTGAGAACATTTCAAGTTGTTTTCGGTACRTCAAAGCATATACCTGGTGTTCCTCATTCTTTATCTTTTGTGGATTTTTTTTATATGGAAGACTTGCATAATTTTGACTTATTGTAGAAAAAAAAAAACTTATTAAAAGATTGATTCTGTCTTCAAATATTAAAAATCTTGTTAGTTAACTTCATCTAGTCTGTTCTGAGAGCCAATGTATACAGATTTCTCAGACTGYCTCTTCATCTGAACTCCTGTGCAGTACTCAAAGTTATCTTGACAGATTGAGCAGTTTTGGATCCAGTCTAACTGCGTTTGCAACAAATAGTCCCATGAACTTCATTCAGACTATTCACAACGCAAGAATGGGCTACAAATAAAGAACATTGTACAAGTCTTGTCAGTATCAGTCTTTTAGGAAGTGAATTTCAGAGAGCAGCTTGGACATCAAGACTTACTAAAACAGGAAAACAGGGTGTCAAGACCTGGCTTAAATGGGCAGTCATAGCATTTTGTCCTAGGCAGCTAACAGAGAGCCTGTGCTTGTGTAGTCAGTGGAGAGAGAGGCTGATCCACAGAACGATTCTGAGCAATGGTTACTTTATTGGCCCTGGCTCTGTTGGAGCCTGCCTACTGCCAAGAACTGTATAAAAAAGCTAAGGAAAATAGCTTCTTATCAGTAGTGTGGATACCCTCTTTTCTTTTTCCTTTACCCTCTTGTGCTGCTTAAGCTCTGTTCTGGTTCACAGTTGAGCAGATTTGAAAAATTCTATCCAAATTAAATATATATACACATATGCTTTCAACAGAGAGGTGGGGAAGGGTCTATATGAAAGGTCTTACCTCTTTTAATTATCRTTTGCCATCTTCATCTTAGAAAAATAGAACAGAATGGTTTTGTTCCTGGGCAGATGACATTTCATAACTTTTGTTGTTATTGGGTGGCTGAGCTAAAGTGGTTTGAAGTAAAAATGCAGTGAGCTGTAGGAGCCAAGGCTGTAAATTGCCTGTGGGGTCCTAATCCAAGAGAGCACTTGAACGTATTTATGATTTCAAGATCATTGACTTTGAAAGTACTGTTCTGCTTATGTGCCTTTGAGTGTCTGGCATGTTCGGGGTTTTACCAAGATCTCTCTCAAAGCAGTGATAGGTCTCTCTGAGAAGGATCATTCCACTACTTTGAGAAGATTTTAGAGAGAGGGGAAAACAAAGAATAAACAAATACAATTAATGCAAGTGATGTTTGAAAGAATACATGATGATAAACTGTCCTTTGTGGGCTTCTGCCTAAACTCCTGCTCTTATAACTGTGCAGACTGTGGAGTAGGTATAAAATGCTGTCATATCAGAATGTTGTTGCAGGTAGTTTRCTCTCAGAATAAGTTAATATGGATRTTTTAACAAGGTKGTTTATATCTTTACAAAACYGTGTTTTATTAAKGAAACTTAGTGAAGCTGAACCTTGCTAAATGTAGAACAGTTATTCTACATTCCCGGAAAAGTAACTTAAGACTGTGTGTAAACATAGTTCAGAAATTAACCTCGGTGAGAACTGTGAAGCCCTGCTCATGCYTTCTCTAAAATAATAATGCACATGCCACTTGAACGGACATTCTTGTTTAAGCACAAAAGCGTAGGAAACTGATAAAAACAGTGACTGGTCTTCCTAGATTTGTCCTCCGTAAAAACATTGAAGGCTTTTCACTCCATTTTTAATTCCATGCTCTTTTTAAATTATAATAATAATAAATCACTTTCTTAGCATAACAGTGTCATTTAAGACACATTCCTGAGGCTTTTGTGGGACTTTCAGTCTGAAAGAAAAACATTTTCCTTTTTTTAAGACCATGCTAACTATTATCCCTTAGGATCAAGATCTTGGGGTTATAAGTGGTAGTTCCATGAAAGCATTAGCTTATTGTTCAGTGGTCAGAAAAGCAAATCGAATACTAGAAATTATTAGGAAGTAAACAGAAAGCCAACCATAGAACCTCAGTATGCTACTGCATAAAGCTGTGGTTTGCTGTCATCTTGACTACTCTGTGCAGTTCTGGTCAAAAACATTTAGCAGAACTGGAAAGTGTCAGAGAAGGGCAACAAGGATCATCAAAGGCCTCAAACAGCTTCTGGGTGAAGAACTATTCAGCTAGCTGTTTTCAGCTGTCAGAAATGCCCGTCATCTGGCTCGAAAAGAGCCTAAAGGGGGAAACTATAGAAAACTTCAAAATTATGCGTGGTGTGAAAGAGTGGTCCGAGTTGGCTCTTCATTGTCTCTTCTCCTACAAGATCGACAGGGCATTGTATGAAGTTGGTAGAAGGTTTCCATCTAAATGTGGGAGGCAGCTCTTCATACTGGAGGCTGGCAGACCCGAGGAGCTCATTGCAAAGAAGGCTGCAGATGCTAAAACTTTGCACTCCCTTGCATTCTAGGGGACACTGGCCACATRCACAGGAGAGGTCACTGATAGTTACTAGAAATACCAAAACTATTGATTCAKGATGTCCTCATGCTGAATTAGTTATAAGCTGGGATACTACTATATGTATGTTTGCCCTGCTTTCATTCTTCCCCAGACATCAGTACAAGACCACTGTCGCATGAAGGATTATGGGCAAAAGGGACCTTTTGTGTGGCGCAGTGCATCTGGTACTAGTTGCTTAGCATTATTTTATGTAATTAGTTGTTTAGTATTAATTTATGTTATTACTTATATGCCTATGGCCATTGCTGTACAATCATTAATACCGGACATGTGGRCTACCAAATCATCATACAAATTTGGCTTCAATCAGGAATGTGCACATACTCATATTTTTATAAAGTTGGGCAATATTTACGATAGAGGTAGCATATAAGGACCTAATGAAGCAGTAACCTGGCTGTTTTCAGTGTTTTTGAGGACACKAAGATTAAAAAGACATTAAGGGAAGACACTTAAAAGAGATCAACAAGAAAGAGTTGCACATATGCTTGGGGCATGTCTTGTAAGAGCAGTAGCTTGGGTGAATGTGTGAAAGTGGTTGTTCGCAGATGATAGGCAGAAGGCAAAAAAYACTGATATCGTGGTCTGCTTTTTGGTGAAAGACTTTTCAGTTCYGTATGGTATATGGGATATGGGATGGAAGTAGTCCCTGAAGGGTCTTGGCAGCGAAAATTTAAGCATAAGCAAGATCCTCCAGAAAATTTTGGAGCCGCTGGAGGTGAGAATGACGACCCTCTTGGTCAGAGGGACCGGCTGGGAGGAATGATAGGACCATTCACCTAGAATGGTAAGAGCATTCTGAGCACATCTGTTGACGGCAAGGTTAAATTCACCGAAGCCAGAGGAAAAGATGYTGCACTAACTGTGTGAGGTGTCACGGGAGGATACAGAGAGATCTGCACCTGCCGTATCTGACAAAACTGACCRTGGATGTAATTTAAATTAAAACAGCTGTTGTCAGCAGCAATTTCTCCTGCAGGTGCAGAAAAAGTCCATTTTTTTTACAATTTCTTTGGCTAGTTCATTATAAGTCAAGAAAGCAATTGGAACATGAAAAAGCAGGAAGTTTTGTTTTCCAGGAATAAATGTTGGGTCTGAGACAATGATTCTTAAATATTGAAGGATTTAAGTAACYGGAAACCAGCTATTCAAGTAACTGGAGTACTCAGAATGTTAGGGTATTTCATGTAAACTACCCCCAAAAAATCTCTATGCTATGTTTAATTTATGTTTTACTTGTTTTAATCATCCTCTCAAAAGTGTTATTTTTTAGCTTAATAGAAATGCTAACAAATAGGAATCTAAATAAATTTGAAATAGCATATATTCCCACCGTATAGTGAAAAGAGTGACAACTTGAATGTGAGGTCCTTTTTTCCCCATGCAAATCAATCTATTTTAATGGCTAGAGTGGGAGTTGGCTACTGTTGGAGGCAGGCTCACAAGCCATTTGTCTGAGGCCATCCTGTCATGTTTATAGTCAGCCTTTTCTAAGCAACATAAAATTATTAAGGGAGAAATATGAAAGTGATTATTTAACACTGTTTCCTGCTTGCTGAYTGCAGATGATAATAAAATCAGTAATATTACACTTTTTTAAAAGAAGGCAGATTATCATGCCCTGAACGCACCTAGGCTTAGCGCCAGGGCAGTGACGGGGCTGTCACATGAGCAGCTAGTAGTTCCAATGCTCTATTTATCTCACTYGCCATTATTCCTTATGGAGATGATATACATGAGTAACAGGAGCAAATGTATCATTAGTGCTATTTAAGCAGCCAAGCAGGATTCCTRCCTTTTGAAATCCTTCTCCTGTGATTATGGCTTGGACCAAAAGACAAGATGGAGCCTGCACAGAACGCTTGCAGGGTGATTCATTCTGGAGGGCATGGTTATGAGATTACCTTTTAACGCCTAGCTTGCACGCAGTTGTAGGGCTTTCTGTTTGTTTGAGGTTTTTTTATGTTTGATTGCGATCTGATTTCTAAAAAGCAGATATGAAAACCTGTGCCAACATTTAAACTACAAAAGTAGCTCCATCCCCTTCACTTCCTTCCRTTAGGTTTTAATGCCTAATATGAATTTCTAGCAGCATTTGAAGAAGGTAAAAATAGTTATTTTKCTGTTTGTTCTTTTGTACCACTTCAAAGCTTTAATTAGGGCCAGGACTCATTTTAAACTCAGTACTGTACAAACACAGAAATAAATGGTCCATTTTTCAGTTAGGAGAAAGAGATAAACAATTCAAGTTCTCATAATTTACAGTTTCCAAGTAGGAGCTTAAGGAGAAATACAGCCACATAAATGAGAACTAGTATGTATATATATATTTCATAATCTTGGCTACTTTCTGATAGGGTATGGTATAAATTAGGAAACAGTTCACAAGAGGAATTTTCCTTCTTTGTCATCTCCTACTAACATCATTTTCCTTTTTGTGCCTTCCCTCTCATAAATAACTGATCCAACTTATGATCAAAGGCTCAAGTTTGTTCCTGGCATTTCATCATTGCAGAAGTATGCTTTGTAAAGCATCATTAAGCTCTGGACAGTCCGTCTTCCGGCAGGTGGAACTGAAGGCATCAGGAGTAACTGAGGGTTGTGTGACCTGTTCAAAACCTAAAATATCTCCAATATATAATGTTATCTATGTAAATGTAATTATTTAGACGCTTAAGACACTGCCATCCAGGCTTTGGCACGAAGAGGCTGGACTTCAACTGTAAATTTTAGCCTTGTTTCTTTTATAAAGGATAAAAGCAAACAAAACTGGAAGATCCAAATTAAACTGGAAGTTTTGTTAAAATGAATCTACTCTTTTCTGAGAATCAGTAAATTACCCAGGTTCATTATTATATCTATGATACCTGCAGCATCTTCGTGGTATGAAAGCTGTATCAGCTGGTAGCAACATTAAGAAAGCTTGAGCATTTCCTTTCTTTCAAATGCTTCCTCAAAACCCACTTCTTTTGGGGCTCTTTTATGCACATGCAGTGTTAAATGAGGCAACTACATAACATTACTGTGTGCTTCTCTCCCTCTCTCTTGCCAATATGTATCATTCTGCAAATTTAGGATTTGCTCTTGTAGTGGGGTCTGTAGGACAGTGATACCATCTGCATCATCCACTCTTGTAGAATGGATAAATAATACACTTTCTACATCTTCTGTTTCTTCATCCTTCTAGTGATAATTCATCCAATCTTGCTTTTGTAAAAGTGTGTATGTGTTTCAGTAATATTATTGTTTCATCTCTGACAAATATCTTACCAGAGTGAGTTTGTGACCTTAAGTTTCAAATGTGGCAGGCAAGTTCAGGTGTTTTATTCTGTTCCCCACRCCCCTAAGGATACCTCTGACAAACCATCATTTTCATAGAGTAATGGTTCTTATTCACCTTGGTGAGTCACATCAGTGATCCATAGGATTCCCAGTTGCTGTTCATATGTGCAAGTGGTTTTTATGGGAATCCGTTCTTTTTCTTTCAATGACTTGTTGCTTATATCTGTTTACTCCTCCGGCTTTTGTTTAACTTGAAGCAAACAGGTATTTTCCTGTCTTCTTTGGGTCTCAGAATTCCAAACGAAAAATTCTATTAAAGAACATRAAAGACTGTATTGGGCAGACTAACCAGTGGCATAAACCACTTTGCCCAAGCTGAAAGTGTCAAAGCTAAATAATGAACTGTGTGGATCATGGGAAGTGCATTTTCAAGCTTTATCTGTCTAGTAGACGGACAGTGACTTTCAACCCAAGAGCATGAGTAAACCTATGAAAGCCTACCAAAGCACAGTGTACTTCATGTACCCTGTCCCCAGAGTGCAGTGGCAAGTTAATGGGCAAGAACTGGGTCATCAGATTTTGAAAAGGAGGGRATTTGCTTTGAAAAGTGTGGGAAACTGGAGGTGGCTAACGTTGTGAAAGTCCACTTCCGACAAGATCTTCGATTTTACTTTCCATAACACCTATATAATCTTGAAACACAGTAACACCTGCTGTACTCTATTGCATACTACTGTTCAGCAGGGAGGAATAACTTTCAAAAGAAAGCATTCTATTTTGTCTCTTACAGATGCAGGTAGCTTTCTCTTTTCCTTTTTGTCTTAAATCTTTCCTGGTAAGATGGCATACATTATTTAGTTCTATCCTCATTTCTCAGGTCAAACCAAGTGTAGTCAGCATAAAAATCAAAGCAGRTAGAGTATGGGGAAAAATTCTAGTGTCTATGTATAGGACAAGTATAGAAGGTATCTGTGTATACAGTGTTTTAATAAAAATATATCTAGTATATCACTTTTCATTCACCAGATCATGAAGCTGTCTGAATTTAGCACAATACAAGACATTTTAAGGGCCATGATAACCTGAGTTGACACTGCTAAGGTTGTATTTAATGAAGACCAGTGTAATTACTGCCTTTCTTATGTAGCTTGAGATGTAGCAGCTTGTGCCAGTGGAAGTTCCTTTGGATTAAATTTGCATCTGTCTGGTAGTGCTGTTTATCTTGTTGGGGTGGTTGCTGTGACCAGCTGGGAAYGCTAGTGGACAAGCCTCATTCCAGCAGAGCATATCTGACCCCTTGTTTCCTCCAGTGGAGAGAAATGATATAATTGGTGCAGTTTATATGGTGTCCAGGGACTGACCCATACTGGAGGAATCTTCTGATATGATTAAATAATAGCATAATTTATTAAATAAATACCCCTTTTACTTTAAACCTGGGGAAGTGCAAGCTGATATGCTTTATCAGCTGTACTCAATTTATATCGCTGTCACGAACCTCCCACTGTCACTACTGGATGTGTATTGTGTTGCTTCTGCAACACCTCACCTACCACCTACAATATTGCCATTATAATTAAAGTAATTCAAAACTAGGGCTCGTTTTGCAAATCCTTGTCATTCGGGTTTGGTTTTGCAAACCAAACCCCCATTGATTCCAATTTGTATTCCAGGATTTGTAGGCAATAGCGATATACAATATCATCTGCATTCACTTTTAGGATTAGTAAATAATAMGTAGGAGTCAGTCACTTTCAGAATGTCCCATTCTTCACCATCACAAAATTAATAAAAATAGGTTAAAAATGTGCTTTTCCTTTCTAGTTCATCTAATAGATGCTTGAACAGAATAATCTGTAGTGAGTCAGGTTTTTCTTGTTTGTAAAAACGTATGATGCAACCCCAAACAGCAATTTAACTCCAGCCCAGTAGTGTCAGATTTACCCCTGGAAGAGTCAGGGTCAATTTTCTCATGCCTTAAAATGCCTGCCTTGCAAAGCACACACTGCTGTTTCTCATGCTTTCGCAAACCTCCTTCTACTTCAAGCTGTGACCATAGTGCGGTTGGCTTCAAGCTTCCATTTCAGACTTCATCTTCTCTTTGTGTGCCGATAGCCCTCAAGTGACAAAATAACATCTGCAAGGAACAGTAGGGCAGCTGACCATGCTGGAACCCTCAGTTGTCAGTAAGTGCTGTAACCAGGTTGAAGACTAACTAACTGGGTCCAAAATGCAAAAAATATAGAACTAATCATAGAAATACAYCCTGAGACCTCCTGGGCTTACAAGTTAAGACATAGATTCTCACACACATCTCCAGTGAGCGGCTCAACTCTGAAACACTATGTGATTTTGTATTTCATGGAGCTTGGCTACTAAGCGGTGGCTGTGTGCGGAGCCAGCACATATCCTTCTGTATCTCAGGATCTACAAATGCAAAAAGTAGCCATCCTCAAAGAGCTTCCTGCAGAGTCAGCTCACATCTACTGGAAGTTCTGCAGAGCCAAATTTTCCGCGTCATGTTACCTAACTTACCRGAGCACAGAGCCAGAGACAACCCAGCTCAATGTACATCCAGTGTGGCCAATGAGTGCAGAGACACTCTTGAAGCTCTTGCCAGAGTTGGCTCAGGTCTAGCAGAACCCGGGCAGGCTTTGTGCAAAATCACAGCACCATCGTTCTTTACTGTCCATGTAATTGAGGTTTTTCCAGAAGCCACATGATCCTTGCTCCTTATCTCCCTGGCTATTGGAGAGTTACCTGCCTGCATGATAATTCTCCATTCTGTTTCCAAGTGAATGCCATTCTTACTTTGGATATTTAATGAGAAAGAATAATGAAAACACTACCTCACTGTAACCAGCTGAGTTAGTGCTGTTGCTGAAACTGTATTTGATTTGATTTTTTTATTGATTTTTATTTGATTTTTTTTAATGAGCTTTCCTCCGTGTTGAAGGTAAGATCATCTTCCTGACTCATCATTCTTGTTGATACACTCTAGCCAAGCTTCTGCTTTCCTCCATTCATCTGCCCTTTGTCCATCACAGCGAACACAGATTTCTTCTTCCCATCAATTGTAATTCACTTTGCCTATATTATTGTGACATCAATTTGTGCAGTGCAAGTGAGGTGAGATACTCACTTCCTTAATTTTTTTTCTTCTGTTCCCTGCTTACAGCCTTATTCATAGGGGAAATCATCTGTCAGAATCCACAGGCCACTCTCTTTTCTTCCCCACAGATCATCCTGTAAGAGTTCCTTCTGCCTTGGTACCTGCAATGCACAGCCAGGCAACCAAAGACTAGAGAGCTGGCAAGTTGAGATGATTCATTACTGTTCAAAGTTATTTGTTATCTCAATCTCTTAACACCACTCTTTCATTTGTTGCCTTTTGTATTTTGTCATCCTCCATTGTGAGTTGGGCGGGAAAGATATTGCTTTTGTTGGATAGTTGGAGCACCTTATTTGTTTGGAGACTCCAGGCACTAATATTAGATAAGTAATGTGCGATRAAGAATGTTGCCTTATCATTTATGTTTGACTGTTGAGAGGGAKGAGAGAGGAGAGTTATCATCAATTGTGGAGAGTGGCATAGCTTTTACCTCCCAAAGTAGAAGAAGATGGAGAACACTTTTGTTTGTCTATCCGTATAAAAACACATACGTGGGCATCCAAGAAAATATGGAAGAATTTTGTTGTCATCGGTTTTCGCTTTCACATCCAGAGAGAACTGAAGAATGCCCAAGATGTTTGYTCCACATTTCCTATAAAAAGGAGGTGGTTTTGTCCTCATTGCAGGGGGAGAAAAGGCAAAAAGTTACTGTTCAGAATAAACTGTCAAAAGTTGTTGTTATGGAAAAYGGAAACTTTTTCCCAAAGCAACTGCTTTGCTATCTTAACAGCGACAGTATTTGTTAGCATTAGTTATAGCTGGTTTGCATCCTTGCTTTTTCTTGCATTATCCCACATGCACAAAATACAAATGGAAAACCTTCATTAGAACTTAATGTCATATATCTTAATGACATACTTCTAGCCTGTTCTTTTGTATGTTTTGTGTCCTTAGAATTAATAACTTTCACAGTTTAATGAGATTTAAAATTCCCTGTGCTTATTTCTGCAGGCACCCTAGACAAACATGTAGAA
Organism: Oceanodroma leucorhoa; assembly: GCA_030449065.1. Lineage (NCBI taxonomy): Eukaryota > Metazoa > Chordata > Aves > Procellariiformes > Oceanodroma > Oceanodroma leucorhoa. The sequence continues at coordinate 777,822 of JASVER010000045.1, read as the reverse complement.
CTAGAGAAACTTGTGGCCAAGTTCCTTGGTGTGGAAGAYGCTATGGTGTTTGGCATGGGCTTTGCAACTAACTCGATGAATATTCCAGCCCTTGTTGGGAAGGTGAGTACTTCCTTAAGGAACACATAGAACAATTGTTTGTTAATTGTTTTAACAACTGTTGCAGTGTTCTGGGCACACATTAAGTGGAAAGGCTTGATCGAGGAACAAAGCTTGATATCAGGAATGCATGAGTCATAAAGCTGATGACCCTGTGACCTTAACTACGCTCCTTCATCATTTTTTCTAGCTCTGAGTGTTGCTGTCACACATACCTAACATCTATTTAAGGATGAGTGATATAGTTGTTTAGCTTCTCTTAACGACGTTGCTTCTCCCTAAAAAGTAAGAAAATGTTGCATCCCATGTCTCAGGCATTGTGGGATGAAGTATTTGTGCTACTTGCAGAGATATTGCCCAGCTGCCTGTGGTGAAAGATGATGATTAGGATATTTTTTACAGCACTTTCAGAAAAGAGGAAGCACAGTGTTTAGCATTCCTGATGAACAGATATCCAGCCAGCCCTGCAAAGAAAGCTGGCAGCCAATGCAGTTTAAAGTTGTGACCATATGACAAAAGTTGGGTTATTATTTGGTGTTGAAGAGACTTCGTCTCCAATCTGGGGTACCTAACACAAAGGCACGAAAATCCATTATCCCGTCAATCACAACTCCTGATGTAACAAGATATACTGTGCTGTTAGCTGGGAAAGTGGGTAGCGCCTCTTTAGTTCATGCAAGTGTGAAACAGTATGAAGTGTGTCATGCAAGTGTGAAACAGTATTTCCCTCTTGGTGGAGGTGGAATGAACTCACTGTGTGGTGTATGATCAAGATTTCTTCTGAAGCGCCGGCCTAGAGGTGAAGTCACTTCTTCACTCATTATTGAAGATGAATCCAGCTTTTGCAAGAGATTTCTAAAATACATGTACACAAGGGTTGGGCAGGGAGAATTGCTTCAGCTGCCCAGGACATGAACTTCAATCTGCAACGGTGCTGGAGAAGTTGTCCAGCAATTTCAAAGGAAACATACAGAGAATTAATAAAGGTAAATTTATGAAATTGCAGACATACATAACAGCATAAGGTACTTGTCCCTTGCTTAGCTGTAGAATAATTTTGCCTCACTTAGGTGGCCTCATGTGGACACTCAGGCTTCTGTCAGAGATGGGATATTTAGATATAAGTGGCACAAATAAAGATATTACTATATGTATTATATAGAATATAACTATTTAGTATATATTAATATTATATAGTATWATAATATATATATTACAGATATTATGTAATTGCCCTATGTTGGGGAGAYTTATTCCTAAATTTTCCTCTATAATTAAGCCTAGCAGGTATATTTTCTTGTCAAGATGCATGTACTCTTATTGTTAGTTCTGCATACCAGTCTTTAAGCAGATTTGTGTGAGTCTCTCTCAACCTAGGCATAATCTGTGTYTCCAAAATAAGTATTTACTTCATGTTGTATTTCCCTTTGGCTAATGAAACCACAGCACAAGATGTGCAATAGAAAGCAGAGCTAAATTATGGTTCCAGCTTGGATTTCAACGGTGAATCCTGGCTGCTGTTAATATACTATACAAAGTTATTTCTCCTGCATTTCTATTTTAGTTTCTAAAAAGGAAAATGAGTTTTCAACTGAGTTAATTAATGAAAAATATACTACAGGTGAACTGTATATGCATTTACCAGAGAAAGACTCTGCCTGGTCCCTAGGCTTCACTCACATCTTAATGGAAGTGGGATTTATAAGGCATCAATCTGTCCTGATCTCATTTCTGCAGCCCAAAGTGCTGATGTCAGTCCAGCCTCAGTATTACTCCTCCTTATATTACTATCATGCAGTCTTTATATACGGGGTGGTGACTGCATTTTTTCTGCAACACAAAATAGACTGTAGACAGGTGATAGAGGAAGCAACATCACTTGATTTTACTATAAAGCAGTCAATCTCTGCTAGAGTTATTTACTACTTTGCATTACAGGACATATTTGGCCCCTTTGCACCACCTGGGAATGCCTGAGAATCTGATCCCACAGTTTCTGCCTGCCTTTGCAGTGGGTCCTGGCACCTTCAGAAAAGTGACAGGAAAATCCAGTTCATGTTTAATACTTACAGCTTAATTGGTACAATGCTATCTCATAGACACAAGTGTATGCTGAMACACACATGCACGCACATCAACAGCCTCCCAATTCGTGCAGATGCTTATTGTACTCCTTCTCCACAGGGCTGCCTCATTTTAAGTGATGAGTTGAACCACACTTCTCTCGTTCTTGGTGCGAGGCTTTCAGGTGCTACTATTAGAATCTTCAAGCATAATAGTGAGTATTGAAGTTGGAAATATTTAGAGACAGAGTTGTTCACACCTCAAAGGCAAGAATGCTTCCTTTCAATGCTTGCTTTGCTGTCAGTTCCCRGATAATACTTTTGTCCAAGCAGAAGGATTAACTGTTCAATATTATGAGTGATTTCTGATGGGGAAAAATTAATAGTGTAATATTGTAATTGCTRTTGTGCATGATTTGGGTCATCAGGTTAGACCTTCATTTCAAAACCCAGAGTCTTAATMTCATTGCTGTCTTTTTGACATGCTGAATGACTTTGTGCTGTTATAAAGCTTTCATTGTTATTGTCGCTATAGACAAAATAGTACAAACATACTTACAAAAACATACTCCATATTTCCTGCCTCTGTTTCTAGCAGGTTCAGTGCAACCAGTTACATTAATGTGGCATTACKTTGAAACAGTTACCCTGAATTCCCAGGGGTCTATGCCAAAGATGCAGATGGTTATATCAAGAGCATCATCCCTAATATTCTTTGAAGTATAATTTTAGTATAGAAATCACACAATAACTTTGCAATCATATAATTATCTTCTAAAATACTCATGCTTTTTAACTTTTATTTAGTTAATGCTGCTGTGGTCACTGTCAGAGACATTGTGATTGCTCTGATGTCAAGAGCTTGTTCTTTTCCCTTACTCCCCATTGCAATTCCCCTTTCCATCCCCATTTCTGCCACCAGGCAGTGATTGCAACAGAGGTTAAGAAGCTAGAGAAGTGGTGAGGACTGAGAAAAGAAGTCTGATCACCTTTGTTAATAGCTAATATAGTCCCTTCTCTTTATTAAGTGTTGTGTTCAGCCCTGAGGTGAGCAAAAATGAATTATGCATATGCTGTAAAAGGCCTAAGGATCCGTTGGAATGAAAAGCACACTATAATTATACTATAAGGTGTTGTTATAATTAATATCTATTCATAATTTGGGCAAGAAGCAATTTCTGAAGATCGTTCAAGAATTAAAGATCACCTGAACCTGAATGTTTTTACAGAAGTAATTATTCATAGATTAGCCTGTAGCATACCCCAGCTTGGTTCACTTCCACAAATCTGCATGTGCTAGGCATGGTTGCTGTACCAGTCTTTTCTCAAYTCTTCCTTAGTTTGTTCAGTGCCTTATCCCATTCAAACAGGTTTGCATCACATCTTGCTGGATGACCTCTCACTACCCAAATCTGAATGTTCTCAGCCTCTCCACCCATCTATGCTGCGTGCAGCCCAGCTGGCTTGTGTCACTTCCCACAGCATTTCAAAGAACATTCCAGTTTGAGGAGTGTATTACTCTCAACTGCTAGGGAAGCAGTGAAGGCATCACTTTGAGCTGTCATTCTTGCTTTAAGGAATTCGGTCTCTAACCATCCCCCAATCTTTCATTCTGCTCCCGAGAAGCTGATACCTAACTAGCCTCTGCTTGCGTTTATGATAAATTAAAGCTGATTTTCTTTTGTAAATAATGTATAAACCTAAAAATAATAGTGACTTGTCCAAAAAGCGCTAATCCAGCACTGGAAAATCTAGACAGTCCCTTTAAAGGGTCTCAGCAAACATCAGTGGAAGCCCATCCAGGTTGCTTTGGAAAAACTCATTGCTTTCTAGATTAGAGATCCAGTTTGCCAAAGTCAGCCTTGTATGCCATTTCTGAGACATCACCTTAACTTATTTTCAGAATGAAACTGTGGAAACTTAGGCAAATACTGTTTCAGATTTGAGTGTCAACTTTTGTCATCACAATTTTGTAGACCTTGAGTCTTAACTTAAGTTGCATTTAGAGAGCACTTCATGCGAAGCAGCTTCACACATTCATGCTCTCTCTCTCAGCGCACTGTGAGTCTCTCAGTATGTTAGTTCCATGGTTAGAAAGTTCTTTCTTTTGAATATTTCCTTAATCATGCCCATGAGTTACACATCACGAACAGCTGTTAAAATCACATGTGCAGAAATGTATGTATGTGCCTTTTGCTTTGGAGAATATAGGATGTGTATTGGGGGAGGATAGCAGTGGAAAGCATAATCCAGCAGGACTGCCTTTGTAGGATGCACAGTTTCACCCAAAACAAAGTAGACAGCCTTGTTCTCTGTGGATCTGTTAGGGAGTAGTGTGATACAAGTCAGTACAGCAAATTAATTAAGGACACACATAACCAAAACTTCCAGCTTGTGTTGGGAGGGTTCTTTTCAGTTAGGCAGGTGCTTGTTTGTTTTGTTAGAGCAGAGCTTTGTTGCTTATGCTCCCAGATTATCCTTCTTGCTAACGTGTAGGTATATAGCATATCTACACACATGCCCAAATTGTCAGAGTATGTCAGTGCTGTCATTGTCATGCTTATGAACATGGGAATTAAGCCATTATCCATGTCATACTGCTTGATGCAAAAGAAAAGTTCCTTATGTTGTATTAGCCCTGTGGATGAATTGCACCTTGAGTTACCACTTGAAGATCTTTAATAAGCATTAATTTCAGCATCAGGTAGTAATATGTTTTGCCTTACTTTTTAAAATCCTCCTCTGTATTCTAGTAGAAAAAGGCAATACACTCTGCCTCTTCTTCCCAAGGACAGGGGATTGATATGTGTCATTTCATATAAGGAAATCAATGACCCTTTAAAGAGATTGGCCCTGGGCATCAACTGGAGGATGTTACTGTGTCAAAGGCTTGGCTAGGGCCCTTTGATAAGCAGTTGGAACAATTCTCCAGCAAGGTGCAGAAACAAAGAATAAATCTGAGTCCTATCCCAAAGAGGATTAGGGCTTAATGTGCATTTCATTCTTTCTTGTATGTAGGGAGCCAAGTTGTGTGCTGGCATGAGTTGGCTCACCTCCTTTGGAGCTGTGCCAAGTTAAACACACATAATGTTTGACCCAGTATTTCCCTACACTAAAGACAATAAAAGAGATGCCAAGTGGTACCACCACTAGTGCCTGAGACGTGCTTTCTGTGCAGGAAAAATAAAAAATTAATTCAAATCAGGCAGCAGATTTTGAAGTTACCTTTTTGCTATTAGAATGCAGCTTGAGAAAGCAGACTTTTTTCCATGCTTCTTGTTGCTTACATCAGCCTCTTATGAAATGCTGTGTAATACCCTCGATAAAACTGCCTAGAACATATTTACTTTGGCTCCAATTTCCTTGGTTGCACATGTGTAGAACAGACACTGGGAGAAGGGTGAGGTGTGAATGTTTGTCGCAGTTATTATAAATGGTTATCAAAACGAGGAGGAATAATTATGTAACAATTCAGTGAAGCAATGGTATATTTTCTGGACCAGCTACTTCCTGAATATTATACAAAAAACATGCACAGGTGTGTGCTAATAACCTCCCTTTCTAACAAGCCTGGCACTGTAAATCTCACCACCCTCCTTTTCTTCCCCCTGTTATGGAGAAACTATTTTTAAAAGAAGAATTATAGGARACTTTGTTCTATGATAAAAACATTTCACGGAAATGAGGGTAAAACCTGCCATTTTAAACTTGCTACTGAAGCATATTCATCTTTCAAAGGCTATGCTGTAGCTAATTCTGTAAAACTGTGTTATTTTATTTCAAAGCTTATAATCTGTAATACTGGATCTATTTGTCATTACACAAAAGTAAATAATTATGCATATTTCATTGGTAAGCCGAGAAGTAATCTCTACCTATTACCTTAATTATGTATAATATAATTCTTATTCTTACAAAAGTTAATGAAATTATGTTTCAATAAGTGGGTAGCTGTCCTAGGCATTGCCATTTTCACAAAAAATCTGAATAGTTTTTCTAGAGCAAATGAAATTGTTAGACCTCTATGCTTCTCCTAAGTAAAATAAAAGGCATCTGGATGTTTCTTCTTTTTGACAAAAACATTGCACAGGTGCATGAGAAGGTTTTCAAGCCTTAAGGTGAATAATAGAACAAAAATGTGCTGTGGACCTATAAGTCCATTTTTATTTGGATGTAGGAATGTGCCCTGCATCCTGCCTGCCAGTGAACAATCTCTTCCTTGTAAACAGACAGGAATTTACAGGCCTGRGCTGAGAGAAATGCACAGAAACACACCTACAGATCATCTATGTGAGAGAAATTTAGGASAATACTTTATTTCAGCCCTGTAACTAAAAACTACTGAACAGGGCATTCCCTTCCTGTGGGCTCTCATTAGCAGTATTGCTAGTCTTCACCCTGCCAGGGTCACACCAATGTGCCCACAGGATATTTGGCCTTTAAGGGACTTTTTCTGTTCCAGGGACTTGTGAGTTTTGTGGATGCTAGCTCCCTGGAGCTCCTGCTCTGAGGAATGGGTGTAGGAGGATTTGTAATTATTTTTTTTTCTTTATATTTTAGGACCTGAGCAGTCCTAAATTTATGCAGTAGTGTTTTTAGTGGACTAAAATCATTCTGACCTGCCCATAAAGCATCTGCCTTTTGTCTCTCCTGCTGTGGTGCGGGCACCATTCAAGTTCCCATTTCCCAGGCAGTGATTTGTTTAGGAAGCTAGACAAGAGCTGCATTTCTACACTTGAAATGCAGCCAGCAGCRTGGTCCAACAACTAGTATGCAGTGGGAGGAAGGTGGGAGGTTAAAACATTTCCCCGCTTCTGTGACAGCAGTGGCCTGGCCTTGGTTAGTTTTGTGCCAGAAGGTGTCTGATGTTACCCTGACCAGGCCTGGGCTCCAGGGASCCTCCCTCACCCTCCCCAAGTGACCTGCATGGAGGTCCTTCAGCTATATGGGGGCTACACTCTTGGATGTTTTTATTTCCTGGCCTAGGGAGAAGAGTGACTTATCACCGGCTCTTTTTTGTTTCTAAGACAATCTTTTATTAATATTATGTATTTTAAAGCACTTTTTCAGAACCTCTGACCTTTATCTTGGTTAAACATTAGCCAAAATCCCTTGACCCTTCCAATAAAACTTGAAAAGTAAAACCAAATAGCTAACCATTAATCAGCTTGTGATTTTATCAAGGGTTTTCTGTCGCAGTAATTCTGGGTCTTATATTGGTATCAGGTGCAGCAGGTTTGGGTCTTATACTGGTGTCAGGTGAGAGCCTATCTTTGTCCATTCAGTGGACAGATGAGTGTGTTACTGGCTAACTACTTCCAAGTGAATTGTGTTCATATCAGCCTGTATAAGAAGGTGCTGTACAAGGCTTAGGATTTGTTTATTCTTTCTAATTCTACTGCATTTTCCCCATATAGCATCAAGCAACTCAACTGCAGTCACATTTTCAGGTTTAGATTTGCAATTGCGTGCGCAGTTTGTGGGAATGTCGTGACTAYGCATGGAAATCAGGCCACGTGGAAAAAAAATTTTCCTGTTCTTTTCATTGCAAGGGCACTTCAACGTGCAGTCAGAACAGGTGATACTACAAGGAGGGCAGGCAATTGCAAGGCAAAACCAAGCACCTTGGTTAGATGAAAATCTGGCCTCTAATCTGGTGCTTGAATCCACATCTGAAAGGGGAATCACAGTAGTACATTCCTAGCTCCTCCTTACGCACTTTTTCAGAGTGTTGTGAAAGTCATAAGGGGTTTTTTGGGTTCTCACAAATCAGGTGGATGATGACAGAAGTGTGTCATGCAGGTGTGAGCTGTTCAGGTTTCCATACAAAATACAGTTTCCTGCTTGGACAACAGTTGTGAATTTATGTTAGTCCAACTCCAGCATTTCTCAGTCTACTCAGTCAAATTAATGCTTTGGAGTTCAGATATGTGTGCCATGAGGACACCTTAAAGAGAAAACACAGCTACCTGGAGGAGTTGTAGTTAACACTGAAAGAACTTTTAGGCAGCAGAAGGCCCTCATCTTTCAGTGCAAATATATTCTCTAGCAAAAAAGAAGGAAAGAAGAGAAAAAAGAAGTGGAGGACTATAAGTGTGTGCCTTTAACCAAGCAAGCAAATAAAATAGGGGGCAAACGAAAGAGAGAAATGATCAGGTAAAAATTACCAAAAAATCTCTTTGGTTGCAAAAACCAAAGAGTTCGCAGTGGCTTAATACAAGATGGTTCCTTAATTTATTTTTTTTTTTTCCAAAGGTGTAAGTGGCCCTTGAATTTAAGATGTTACAGAGCAGGATGAAAGGCACATTACCCACTAAGGTTTTGCCCTCCTTGAAGCCTCTGGCCACTATCAGAGACAAGATTATTGCACCAGATAGGTGGACCGCAGCCTAATTCAGTTTGGTGTGTATTTTCCTGTGACACATACAGACGCTGCCACAGAGAGGAGACTGGTATATCCTGCTCCTAGCATGCTGTGTCTGCATTTGTCCTCTCTGATTTGAGAAAGCCATGTCTGACTTGCAAAGTGTGAATAGGAAGCTTTCCTGAGTGAGTGCTCTTTACTTTCACAGTGATATATATTTATGGAGGGGAGTCTCAGACTGTTACTCTAGCTGCAATAATCACCACTCCCACTACCCCATTCCAAACAAAGATATTCAAAGCTGTGATTTCAGGGAAAAGACTCTAAAGATGCTTTTGCTGTTCAGAGCTGTGACAGCAGTCAGGGACTTTGAAAAGACTAGTTTTCACTAGAATGAAAACCACCTTCTACTGTCCTACAGTTACTGTTTAGATCAACAAAGCCCTTGCAGTGGTTTCCCTTTGTTGCTTTAGGGATCTGCAAGGAGGGACAGCATTGGAGCTAGACACTCGAGTCATCCACAAAAGAACAGTGTCCAGGAAAAGTACTAGCAGGGGTAGAGCAAGAGAGGAGGGGGTGGATGCTGCAGCCGATGCACTGCAGCAGGGGAAAGGTAGTTACATGGGGGGCTGAGAAGGGACAGGTAGCCACAGGGTCTGCATGAACTCGCATGAGAGTGCGAAACAGGAGAAACTGAAAACGACAGTGGCAAACACAAGGCGAAGGAAAGAAGAATGTGATAAGGGTAGTAGTAGCCGGTTTATTTTAATTAAAAAGGATTCTGCTGACATCACGCAGGAGATTTCCAGCCCACGCAGAGAAATGGTGATGACATCCCCAGCATTGCAATGTAAGGATGAGGGGTGGAGACGCTGTGTCTYCATGCGAGGAGGCACTGAGCGTGCCTGGGAGAGGGCAGGGGCCCCTCCAGGAGCCTGGAGTCCCACCTGCACTGGAGGCAGCATGACACACGGCTGCACGCCCAGCTCCAGGCTCACTTCGACCCACTGGCAGTCTGTGTTGTTAGTATTTCTGTTGAAGTAACTCTGAAGGATCCCAAACAAGGATTATGCAAGTCTATATTAAATGCTAAAAAACCTAAGCGATCCACTGTCCCTGCTTAGGAAACTTCATCCTCCATATCCAAAAAATATGCCATAGGGAGGCAGTGGAAACTGAGGCAAGGATAGATTTGGTTGTGCTTTGACTAATTAATCAAGTGAAATTCTTGACACCACCTCCTGGGCTGGTGAATGGTTGTTAGCCATTACCGCTGAAAAGCCTGGGCTGGTGATGGTCAAACAAGGAAGGACAGTTATTTTCCCCATAACTGGTTATTCAAGATGGATTCGTGCAACTCATCATCTCAACGTCCCAGTGTTTCACACTCTAACTATATTTAATGGGCAAATAATTTGATATCCAAAAGCCACCTAGGGTTGCACTGTTGTTTTTCCTGGCATTCAGTATATCCCACTTTCTGGAAAGTCTAAGCACACGCACGTAGAGAGCACTGCATTTTCACTTTGAATAACAGAAGCAGCCTTTTGGGGGGAAGATTAAAGGTAACAGATTTTCTCTACCTCCCAATTTCCCTTTTCCAAATGAGGCACTACAAGCACAGAGTAAAAAGGTCAGTAAAATTCATGTGCACCTAAACAAATTGTGTGTTGACTGCTACAGGCCTAAGAAAGGGTCACACTTACATGTTTTTTAGAATGAGACATCAAAAACAAAGTAAGATAGCCCAGATCCTGCAATCAGGTAYGTCCTTAGCCTGTATTCCAGTAGGACTATGTCATGTGTAAAGTCAGGCAAGCTCATCCCTCAGAGAGGTTCTTCCCTATCTGCGGTCTCATCTTCCACACTAGTTTGGACAGAGGAGGAGCTATTCACATCCATGTATTTTTTAAATGGCTCTATTAAACAGAGTTACATACATTTCACTTCTCTATTCCCTCCTCTTTCCTTTCTTTTTTTTCATGTGGATAAATGTTAAAACAACTGAATCTTCAAGCCATGATTTTAGCTCGGAGGGCTGGACAAACTGATTTTCCTGAAGTCTAGAACCAATCTGGACTGACATGTAGACAGAATACTGAAAGACCCTGTGTGATTCAGAGGAGGGTTTCAAAGGTCCCAAAAGGATTTAGATGACAATGACATCGGCAGAGAAATAATTCAGTGGAGAAAAGGAGGTGCCCAGCTTTTACTTTGAGTGACTGAGTGAGCTTTCTGTCATCCTGGGGAGTCCTTTAATGCTCAGAACTCAAAAGGATTTCTGAATATTATCTACTCAAAACAAAAGAGAAGGTGAGCAGGTCTCTTCTATGAAATATGCACGTACTGCAAATGCTCAGCTGGGTTATAAATTCCCCTTTTAAAGCACGAAGGAACCTTTATTTCCTTGATTGCCATCTAGTGGAAACTGTGCTGTCTGCATTGCATTATTCATAATAGCATTTCCATCTCGGAGCTCATTGAGCTGTGCAGATGATTGCACCATTGAAATAAGGGGCAACTTACTGTGCATGTGTTGTGCTTTGTAAGTTATAGCAAGGTCTTGCTAGGTCAAGAGACCACACGGTAAGGTACAGAGTGGCACAGGTGTTTCTGAGAAATTTATCTTTCACTGAGATCAATAAATGGTACTAGCAAGAGGTTAGGTACCAGAGTGGAAGGGTTCATGTCATAACCTGGCCATCTCTCAGGCCACAGGTTATTCATGATGGACAGTTACTGTGCAAATGGCCCAGTTCCAGTCAGGTGGAAACCAACCTATAGGTCAACATTAATATAGCTAAGGTGTATTTTCTTCAGCTGGGACAATTGYATTTTAAAGATTAGCCTTGTACTATTTTAGAAGGTTATAATAACTGCATTAAGATGTGTTGCTGAAAAAGTGGGGTTCTATCATGAAAAAATGCCATTGATTTTCTCAACTCATAATTTGAGCTGATTTGTAGTGTTCCTTGGGGTATTATGAGTCTCTGTAAGATGTTCTTTGAAAACATTTTGAAATGTCAATCCAGATTCCTAAAAAATACCAGAATAATTCATTTTGGAGAGTGTTCATTCATGTGCAGACACCAGAATGCTGGTTAGATTTCAACTCTGCATTGAGTCACATCTGGTCTGACCCTTATTCCTGTGATGTTTTTTTTTTTGCTGCTTCTGTGTTTTTCAAAACTTCAGTGGCTTTCCTTCAAGAATTTTATTAGATTCCCCACACTTAGCCCTTGAGAAAGCAGCTAAGTTTCTAACATTGTTCCAGGCTTCCTTATATCGAAGTCCTGCCAGTGCCAAGCATTTTGGCACCAAATTAGTRTATCCGTGCCATGTGCTTGTATCTACTTGACTCTCCCTCTCTCATCAGCGATCTTTCACTCGCTTTCCTTCTTGAGAAGGACAAGGTTTCTCTTGCTGCCATCCTGATGTGCTTCGTGCAGCCTGATCCAAACCTTTACTGAAGCAGTGCATGTTATTCATGAGCCCGTGGTGATGTTGGAAAGCAACCAAAAACTCACTATTTGGAAGCCTTGAGACATGAGTATCAGCAACCCATACAGAGAACTGCTGGCAATTAGCCTCAGTACTTAAGCAAAGTAGTTCCCTTTTGCCTTTAAATAAAAATGTATGCCAAGAATTTCTAGAAGTTTCCCAGATAAGGTGCATAACTGGAAGCTTTTTGTAACTCTCCTTGTCACTAGATTACATTCAGGCAAATTAAATCAATCGTTGGGTCTTGCCTACTAACAAAGGAAGTTTATCTTCAGGACACATTTTTTTAATGTTGTCTTTTTCCATATAGAAAAAAATAGTGCCCAGTAGAAAATCAAAAGTTCTTTAGAAAAATCTTTGTTAATGCTTTTCCTTCCTCCTGTTTCTTATTTTTAAATAAAGATATGCAGAGCCTTGAGAAGTTGCTGAGGGATGCAATAATATATGGGCAGCCTCGAAGCCGCAGAGCATGGAGAAAAATTATCATCCTCGTGGAGGGCATTTACAGGTATGTTTGTGTTTTAGAAACATGAGTACTCTTTATCATTTCTGAGGACAGAATGATATATTGAGTGAAGCGAACATTGACTCTAGGTATCTGAGAGAAATCTTAATGAGAGTGGAGGTTACAATAACATTCTGTGATCTTATAAATATGTTGATTCCCATTATGTCAGTCTGAGCCCTGGTGTAACTTGCTCCAGTTACATCCTGTGCATTGCTCTGAATATTGATTTAGCAAATCACAGTGGAGTGGGAGATGTACTGTGAGAGCAAGACAGATCATCAGCTGGTGTATGTTGTCACAGATGTGATAAAATTTATGGAGCTATCGCAGGTGAGTTTTGCTAAGTGAGTAAGCTGAGTTTTCTAGAGTTGTTTGTTATGCACAGGCAGATCAAAAGACAACTATGCAGAACTAATTAAGTTCTGCATGTCCAGTTCTTACGCAGCTGTTGGAATCTAAAAACTCAAGTTAAACATAGGCCAAGTGATATCAACTCCTTTCCAGTAATTAGTGCTGGATCTAATGGACTCACACTTTAACAGGAAAAACAATTAAAAGACTGTCTTTCAAAGAATTATATAGTGGTATTTCATGTAGCCCCAGTTCCTGGAGGAATTCGAATGAGACAAGTGCCTTTGAAAATCCACCAGATAATATCAGCATCAATAATACCATGTAATTATAGAGCATCCTAGTCACTAGTGTGGTGCATCTTACACCCAACCAGAAGGACAAACCATCACTAGAGTTGAGCAGCAAAGCAGAGGCACCAGCCAGGCTCACCATCCTGGGCTTCATCCTGGCAACCGCTCAAGTCAGGAGAAGGTTGCTGGGGAGGCAGCCATGGGGCTGATGGACAGCACGGAGAGGGAGCCACTGGTGGGCAAGGAGCTGGAGCAGGGAGAGGTAGAGATCATGAAGAGGAGGGAAGGGCTGAAGAAGCAGGGATCTGGACAGTAAGAGGGTTTGCAGGGATCTAGGTAAGGCTMCTGCGGCGATGACGAGAGAGGGGGGAGTAGGAGAAGGATAGGTTTGGGAGTAGTGACACTTGCACCAGAGAGAAGGGAACCAGAACTACTCATTCACAGGACATGGCATGGTTTATGAAAGCAACATTAAACTTTATATCTAGGGATCATATCATGTGTTGCTGAAATACAGCCAGTCTGGATGGGCAGTCGTTCATGCCATTTTATTGAGAAATGCTAGCACAGTTGAGCTGATTAGCTTTTTTCAAAGAGAATCTTTTATGATCTCACGTCATCAAAACTTCATAGTTGTTAGTGCTTTCTTTTTACCTAACATTTCCCGTCTGCAAAGAGAACAAATCAGTCCTTATCTAAACACCTGTCACTCAGAGCTGAAACAGGTCGGCAGCAGATCAGCTGATCCAAAGCAGGCTGAACCTCTGCTTTTAACAAGAATAAACAGAGCAAAACTGCAAATAAACATAGCTTGGCACTACTAAAAGAAAGCTCAGATTTAAGGACTTTGATCATGCAGAAATTAAGTGGACCACCAACATTTTACTGACAAATATTCCCATTGGTCACATGGCCTGCAGAAAATGCTCCAGCTGCTGAGCTTTGTTCACTTTTAAATTCTCTACCCTGGATATTGACCACTAGGGAGCAAGAAGGTAGACTGGTGACACAGAAGCATAGATCGGTCCAAGCAGTGGGACAAACCCACTGTCAGATATTTGCAACTATAATAACTATATTTCCAGATGTGTATTTGATATAGARGTTTTTTTCCTCTAGTTTTGCAGTTCATTTTCAAAGGAGATTTCATTCTCAAAAGTTCAAAGAACCTTCTGTTGGAATGCAAAACAAAAACATGTTAAACCTCAGAGAACCTCACTAAAAAGGAACCATAAAGTTCCTTCAGCCCCATAAGGGCTAAATAATGTTAAGACCACTCATGCCCTGAGTGTCTATGCTTGTGAAAGGCATCAAGTAAAATAAAAACCAAGCTCAGCTCTCTAATGGTCTCTCATTGGAAACTAACCCTCGCAGTAGCTAGGTTGGTTGGTTAGTTGCTTCCATAGTCTAAGCAGATCAGAAATTGAAGATTGCGGTTTGGTTGCAAAGCAAGTCTGCTCTGACTTGAGGGAGAATACCACCACACCCCACAGCCCAGTGTTGTATCCCTGCCATCACAGCCAACCCGAGACGGACACAGCTGATCTGTCCTCACAGCACTGCTGGGAACAAACTCACAGGCCATGTGGTCTAATCCAGTAAATAGCTAATAACATTTCATATGCAAAAGAAAAGCTGGAGAAAGACATATTAGAAACACTCTTACTTTTTTAGTATGCATGTTCTTTCCTTTCTTGGCCCGTGATTTTTGAAAGAGACTAACATTTTCCAACCCCATATTGGCTAATGTTAGTTTTCTTGAAGATTTGCCAGATGTCAAATTAACATTCATCTAGAGGGCTTAAGAGGAGGTAGAGTGTTGTTAATGTATTCTTCTTACAATAGTTAATACTGCCTTTTTTTTTTTTTTTCTTAAAGGACTTAAGTTATGCTTCAGGGACAACTAATACAGAATTTAAATAACTTGGTCGAACCCATTCTCTAAGTTAAAATACCTTGACTCGCAAGTTTGGCTTGGCAAATTTTTGCAGAAATGCTTTTTCCAGAGATGCAAAAGAAACACTAAGCTTTCCTTCTTTAAAAAAATATTGTTATATGGGACACCATAGTCTTAGTATGGTGAAGTTGAAGGTATGGAAAAAATTTGCCTTCTGTTTCCATTAGGAGTATGTTAAAGTATTTACACTGTGCATAAGCCCGRACTTACTACCTGGCAAAATTTGAAAAGGGTCATTGTTAGCCAACACGAGCATTTCTGGAAATCAGAGTTGTGTTTGAAATCATAAGCCGCAGATTTTGCTTGGTTACAACTGAAGGCAGAATTGGCCCCTCCRCTTGGGAAGCACTGAAGCTACATGTCAAATAGATAGCAATAAGTATATGTTTGTTTGCTTTTTAATGTCTCTATTATCTTAAAAAAAAAAAAAAAAATCCTCCGCAGTAAATGTAAGTACTAGTGAAAGCTGGTTCYTAACTTGGACTAGCCTAGGAGCAAATATATTCCATTTACATTCCAAACCGAGAGAGACCATGTAGCCATCAATCTTCAGTACAAAAAGCATGAACAAGTTTTGGCAGTGTCCAGGGCACAAGTTAAACTGACTTGCTAAATCATATTTCTATTATTTAAATTCCAGCTRATGTTTTCCTTGGCTTCTACCGTTTCCAGTTCAGGATTAATCAGTTACTGTGTTCTTAMGTGGTTTGTGGCAGGCTTCTGCTCYCTTGCACACGTATTTACCTAGGAGTCACATAGGCCAAGGCCCAGGGCAGGAGTTATGGGGCACCAGAAACTGATCAAAACAGATTGTTTTTCATTTGTTTTTCCCCTGCTTTTAATTTAATTTGGGTATTTTCCCTTCCAGCTCAGAAAATAGCTCTCTGATCAGGTAGATATTGTCCAGCGCCTTTTCATGTRCATTAAAAGTTCCTTGGGATTCAATGCCAATACCGTAGGAAATTTACCAGGGTTATTTTTTATTTCCTGGGATTAAGTGACTGGACTTTCAGAAAAGAATGGGGTAACATTTAATGTCTTTGGCCAGGGACCAGCATTAAAGGTTAACATTTCTATCGTTTCAGTGTATGGGGTTGTATTTGAGGGTTGGAAGGTTTCCTTAAAACTATCACTCTAAACTACAAAACAGAGATTGTTGTATGAACGTGCAAGGTTTATGTAAGAAAACAATACCTAAAGTAAACATTAAAATGGAATGCCTACGTCTTGTGAGTAACAGGTCATGAAAGGAGCGATTTTCCCAATTATAAACTAGCCTGAAAGGGGAACAAATAAAGTTTTCAAATGTTGAAAGGATAGTGGTACTAAAGGGCGTGTTTAGAGATGTTCAGTGATGCAATAGTGAAGAAGATAGTAGGTTGAATATCGGTAAATTAATTTTCCTGACAGAAAAAAAAAAATGGAA
The DNA here is from genome assembly GCA_030449065.1 of Oceanodroma leucorhoa. Lineage (NCBI taxonomy): Eukaryota > Metazoa > Chordata > Aves > Procellariiformes > Oceanodroma > Oceanodroma leucorhoa. The sequence goes on along the minus strand of JASVER010000045.1, from coordinate 761,260 downwards.
CCTGTGGTACCATAGTAGGATGTGGAAAACTCTTTTCCCGAGAAGTTTCAAAATAAACTGGACAAAACCTGTCAGTATCCTGTCAAGAGCGAGCCTGTTTTCCAAGCAAAGTGACCAGCACAAATGCACACCTCCTGTCTCTCGAAGCACCTGGCTCCACAATTCATCAGCTGCATCAGGAAGAATCTCGGTGGTTTGGGAGGGATTGAATCAAGCTTCAAAATTCAGTGATCCCAAAATTTTGGATTATCTCCTCACCCCTGGAAGAAGATTCAAACTGAGTGTRTACTGAAGCAAGCTTTGTGCCTGCCCACTGAACAAGGGAGATGAGGGTCAGCTGCAATCTAGAAGCTTTACATCCCTGCCACCAAGCTAATAATTTTTGCTGCAAGACAGGATGTAATACCACGTAATGAGAACGTCTGGCCTGGGCAGAGCCAGCTCATGTTCATCTGCATCCAGCTTTTTTGATGTGCCCTGTGCGCTTGAGCAGATCTGGAAACAGATCAATAGCTTTGCAAAAGTGACACAACCAGACTGAGACAGAACAATGACAGTTCACTTCTGCCTCTCTGGTTTAAACTCAGTCGACATCAATATTTACTGAAGGATTCAGTAAACTTTCCATTTGGGCTACCCAAGGGGTTGTGTGAAGTGAGCTTTATCTTGGAGCAATTCTAAACAGAGTGGTGTTCATATCACAAACCATCTCCCAGGGTCAAAAGAGAGACCAAGAACAGAGTAGGCAGCAAAACAGCTCTCGTTTCTGCCATCAGGAGGGCTAAGGCCTGTTTGAATGGCAGCACAGAAAACATACACGAAACCAGCAGCGCTTTATCTACTCCATGGACACTTCAAGGCCATGTTAGGATCTCTGTCAACTATTCTAACATTTATGTCAGCCGGAGTCTTTCAAGAGCAGTAAATCAACACTAAAATGGAATGCAAGTGCTTTGTTTTGCTAAACAGCTTAAGAGTTCAAAGACAAATCTCCTACTCATACTAGTAAGAAAAGTTTGCATTAAATCCTCTTAATGATTCAATCTTGCAACAGCCATGTAGCAGCTCTATGTATCCTGGGATTCAGCAACAACTTTGCTTCCATTCCACAAATATGCAGCAAATCAAGCTCTGTATTTTTAATTTACCATTTTGACTCTTGCCTTTTTGAAGATAAATGCTGTCTCTCCCATCTGAATCTCCATGAGCTACTAAGCCCAATGATGTACATGYAAATGTGGAAAAAATTTTACTGTCCTTCTCTGCCTAGCTGGTCTGGCCAAGTATTGCTGGAAGGTGGAGGCTGGGATGCCTATTCACTTCTTTCTGCAGAGGTGCTCCTTGGCACCACTCTCACTCTCTGACCATACAGCCAACCTGCAGGCTGACCAGACGCAGCCAAAAGCTGCCGTCTCCAGCACGTACGATGCTGCGTGCCYGAGCACACCCAGTGGCTCAGTATAATTTTTAGCTGACTAATGCTTTGACTCTGGGCTATGTGAGGACTGTGGGCTCTGCCCTTGTATTCCCTTGTATAGGAAAATAGCTGTAGTGGTTCAAGTTGCTTCTCCTCCAGCTGCCAAGGGAAAAGTGCCATTTGGGAAAAGTGAGAAAGCCCAGCCTTCAGGAGCKTGCAGTACAAGCCCACCCTTCTTTRCTGCAAGAGACCGTGGTGCCGATATGCAGCCCCTCAGCTGCCTCTTCTATTGCTAGGCAAGACAGAAGGGCAAGATTTGGCAGAAATCACCTGACAGCCAAAAATGTGCCYCCAGGCGCACAGAGCCAGGCTCTCCGAACCTCCCAGTACGAACAGCACAGGCAACCCTTGTCCATGGCTGCTCCCCYGTGCTGTTCTTTGAAACTAATGGAGACTTGCCCATGGGCAGGTCTCCTTCAAAACTGGAGACCAAGCTGTTTCCAAGCTTACTCAGGAGACCAAAGGATGAAGGAGGACTAAAATTGTCAGGGATTTCCCAAGTGCTAAAAGCACATCCTGTCCCTTTTGTGGTACCAAACTTCCAGCTGCATAGTGCAGGTAGAGTGGCAATAAAACAATCTRTGAAAGCCACTGGTCCAGGATCTAAAAATTGCCAAGATGTGTTGATTGCACTGCTCTTTTGTACATGCTATTTGGGAACAAACTCACCATTTCTGCTTACCTGAAACTCCTGTAGCATTTGCAGTCAGACACACCTTAGCCGCGGGACTTAGCCATGGAGCACAGGTTTTCCTGGCACACAGCGCACTCACTTTGTTTCTGATAGGAAGTCTTTAGCGTTTAAAGACCTGCTCACTAGAGCTAGTGTAACAGAACATGTTTAACTCATTATGAAATGAATACTGAGTGCATCAGAGCATATCCAAGCTTAATTGTAGTCATCTCACAAAGGTTTTCAAGATGTAATAATCTTCACACCAATACTATTGATACTTCTTCTTTGTGGGATCAGAGTGCATTTCTTGTCTCCCTGAGCTTTCACTTTGCTGTACAGCTCCTCCGTGCCTTCTAACTTACTGATGTGATTACCAACAATACAAAAGAATTATCATCTCTTCTTATTTCTACAAGTCTCAATACACCATCAGTGCAAGTTCAGAATATTTCCTTTTCCTGTATGGCTGTAAGAAAGTAAAAAGAAAAAGAATGGCAACTTTTTTTCTTTTGAGTACCAGGTAACAGGCTGAATTTCCTAAAAAGTACGTATTGGGAGAAACAATTGGCAAGAGAGGATTTGAGCTCCCTTTTCTAATCCCTGATTCTGTCCACCCTGAAGACTGGGGCTGCTTTGAGTTATGGCACCRTCTGTGCATTTCAGGTGGCCCATGTCCTGTGTATGTTAGACCCAACTACTTTGCACCAGGGTAATTTGCTCTAGAGCTGTTACCCTCAAATATTGCGACAGTAGCTGACGATGAGGTAAGCAAGGACCAGACTGAATTACAGCAGTTCCTTATAATTCGTTACAATATTTGTTTTGTAGTGAATTGTAATGTGCTGCTTTGGGTGAGTGTCTCCCCCTTGCTTTATACCTTTCCTTCTCTTTTCTGCAATGTTGAAAATTTGCAAAGGTTCCAAGACTTTTTGACTGGTTTTGATTGCTTGAATTCTAAAACCGTCTGACTGGTTTATACTCACCTGCAGATGGGAAAGRGTTGCACTTTTTCTTTGAACTGTAAGTACAAATTGAAGTTCCGGAAGGTCTTTCACGGAGTAAGGCAATTAATGCCTATATTTTCTGGCGGTATCTTAAAGAGAAAGAGAGTACAGGATTTATTGTTCATCCATGATTCTCTCCATCTGCAGCATGGAAGGGTCCATCGTGCGCCTGCCRGAGATAGTCTCCTTGAAGAAGAAATACAAAGCCTACCTCTACTTGGACGAAGCTCACAGCATCGGTGCAGTGGGCGCAACGGGCCGAGGAGTTGTGGAATACTTTGGTATGAGTCCTGACGATGTTGACGTATTAATGGGAACGTTCACAAAGAGCTTTGGCGCAGCTGGAGGATACATAGCTGGCAAAAAGGTAAAAGGAAAACACAAACATTTTAACATCAAGGGGGGGAAGTACCTTCTTGTTATGTATGATATATTTCATTATCTTTTTGCATGGACTGCTTTGCTGGAGCACTATTCTAAAGTTAGTGGCATTTTTGTCTGGATCCCAAATGCACATCAAACAGTCAGACTTTCTTATTTTTGTCTCATGTTCATATTCTGTAATTTGCTTGGGTTGGGTATTTCCGTGCCACCCTGATGATTGTTGTTTGTCTTGGAAATGTTTAGACACGTTGTGGTTGGCTAAATATACTTCACTACATTAATTTGCATGCAGATTGCTCGTTACTTTGTTTCACATTTGTAAACAGTGTGTGGAGCAATATTGAGAGATTAAAGCCACAGTTTCATCCACTGATAATAAAATTCCTAAACAGTTGTGGATTGTCATAGTTGCATTTTTTAGGAGGATGGAGAAAGAGGGTTACTGAGGGCCTTTTGCAATAGTAAAATCTGTGTCCTCAGTTGCTCTGCATACATTAACAAAACAACCTCTTGCCAACAACAGATGTCAACAAGAAGTAGAGCTGAGCTTGCTTTAACTGGGGGTGTAGAAGAAGGGAAAGCATAATCAGCACCACTGTGAGATGTCATCGGTTTTGTTGCTTGACAGAGATATCAAGTGGTTACTGATTATTTACCCTTTTCATGCCCTGCCGAATGTATTTCTTAAGTAGTTTGCTGAATGAGTAGGAAGCCTGTTTAGACAGCCCATATGGTTGTTGTCAGGATAACGTTAATAAGGGTAGCACTTGAGTAGAATAAAAGGGCTATAAGAAAGTATGAAGTGTGTATTTCTTACTGTCTTTTTTGGTTTTGCCCCTGGAGATCTTGAAACAGGTGATCATAATACATCAAGAATCAATTTTCTTTGTTTCCTTTGGTTCCTGAATTTGTATCTGAAGGTTTAACTCTTACCAAAGACAATGTGACTGATGTAGCTAGAAATTATAGGAAGCCTAGACCTGTGAAAAGCAGTCTAAAATAATTCATCATCTACTCCTTGGAAGCTTTCTTAAATGAAAGTGGGTCACTCTTTTCACACCTGTGTGTATCACTAAGCTTTGCCACAGGCTTCCTGGCCTTGGTGGCAGCTGCTCACCCAACACACTTTGCACACTTACATTTATTTCTGCAGCCGAAAACTCACTGTGGCACTGTTTATTCTGCATCAGCTAGAGCACAGAAGCTTTCTCAGCTATTTGATCAAACCCTTAGGATTACAATTGCAATATAGGAATGCATAACCTGTATAAGGTTAAGTAAATCTTTATCCTTAGCATTGGAGTTACCGCATAGACTCATACAGCTTTTTTGGCAATAATTTGTGTTACTCTCTTTGGTTTTTTTTCTGGTGATATTTTTTTATCAAAAGCAGTTTTCAAGCAGGCCTCACCCCTTTCTCACTAACATGCATTCAGCTTTTAGTGTGGTAACTGTTACTCTGATATTTTGTACTAGGAGGTATAAGCTGTCATAACAATGATGGTCTTAATCAATGCTGAATTCCTACAGTGTCCCTGGATTCAGGAGAGTTACTGGTGCTTTAGACATGCCTATAGCAAGTCAACACTTTTTCTAGGAGACAGATTGCGCTTTTAATTATACAAGGAAATGTTAAAGTAACTATACTGACTCTAACATGACTGTCCCCACCACACTGATGGAAAGTCTCAATTGAAAGAAATCTATATGCTAATAGCCAAAGATAGATCCCAGTAAGGTTGCTTTCCCTGGGTTAGGTCTTGTGGCGGAGGAACTATACTGATATCACGAAGGCTTTGTTTCATTCCCAGAGAGGAACTGAGCAGTATTTTAAGTGCAGCTGTTCATTGGTCTTTAAATGGTTTTCGCTCCTTTATAACAAGTCTTAGCACAGAAGTAAATATTATTCTATTCCAGACTCTTGTTTCAGCTGTAATTGCCCCACTTACATGGCAAAGTATTTGCACCTGCCTGATGTTCCTTCAGGTCATGTATCAACAGTAACAGCCAAGAAAGCAAACCAATAACTGGTGAAACGTCCTCTTCATTTTGCATGTTCTCACTCCTGCAGTAGTTAAGAGGGAGATCTGCTGTTTGGCCAGCTCAAAGCTCATTCATGCTTTGTTTTGCTTGTGTAAGGACCTTGTGGACTTTTTACGAACTCATTCTCACAGTGCTGTGTACGCCACATCTATGTGTCCACCCGTAGCAGAGCAAATCATCAGGGCAATGAAATGTCTCATGGGACTAGATGGGACAACGCAAGGTAAGCCACCTTCTTTAACTTCACTTATTTCGATTACTACCAGAGCATCTACTGTGTACAGGCGCATGCAAAATGTCATCCAGCAGCAAAGTAGGACGGTAATGCAATGCAAAGGAAATAATTCTTACTGTAAAATTAACATCCAAATCATCATACTTCTAAGTACTATCAACTCTATTTCTTTTTCCACACTTATCCACATGCAGCAGGGATGGAAATATTCTGCAATTCTGGCTCTGTAGTTGCCAGCCCACTCTGCTTTGCAGCAACAAATAGAAGTACATGAATTGCCCTTTGAGTAGATTGTCTGCCTTTGTAGGAGGGGTTCATAAGGACATGCCTTCATTTATGGGCTAGATGCTGTCAGTTTAGCTTCTTTGTAAGTGTGAACCTTCAAAATGGCAAGCAACTCAAGCATGGTGCAGAATTTCAGAACATGTATTGTATGTTAAATAATAGTATGAGAAGATAATTATAATAATTCCTACCTCACTCGGRCATTAATTATGGTGTCCTGAAGCTAGTTTTGAAGTACATTTTGTCCCAAAAGAATTGACTACTTGGTGTCTTTTTGAAAAATTAGGTTTATTTATATTCCTCTCCTGAAGTTGCGGATGCATTACTGTCCAATCCTCTGTGTAACGTGCTTTCTATGCAGCAAGCAACAAAACAACTGTGTGTCATATCTATCTGCTACTGTTTCAAAGTGATACTGATATGTATTTAATGTTCTAGGACTTAAATCCCAACCCGGAGAAAAGCTGGTGGTTTTTGAATTTGTACAGTTTTTGTCAGGAATGCCCGAGAATCATGTTATTGTGTAACATGCAGTTGAGATTCTGCTCTGAATTGCAACCTGTTTTATACTGGTGCAGCAGCGCTGTGCGATTTTCTTTTGCCTTGTGTAGGACTAACAGAGTAATTCTGTATTAGTCCTCCCTGACAGATRTGACAGGGGTAAGGTGGGAATGGAAAGGAGAAAGGGTATATGAGAGCAGGTAAGATACCGCTCTGCACTATTCCGTTGCAGTGCCCTAGAGGGCAGTTTCAAACCATGATAGGCAGGAGGCTATTAAGATGTTTATCGCAGCCCTTCACTGAGGCCAGAATTTACAAGACCCCAGTGTACAAAAGGAGGGATAGAGAATCCCGTCCCACTGCCAAATTCTGCTGAGTGCAATGACAAAGTACAGCAAACCTCCACTGCAACGTGTAGACAATGAGGAAATGATGCTTTTGTCATTTTGGCGGAGAAGTCAGAGTGTAACAACTGTTTCCAACTTGAAATTTGAAAGGCCGAGGTTGCGYGTGCTGATGCCTACAATCCTGTTCAATGTCAGAGACCAGCTCTGAGGTTTCTTCTACCTTGGGGGCTACGCGTGCAGCCCACCCTGCCGCGCCGCTGCCTGCGCCGGCCGGGGGAGAAGGTTGCCGTCAGAGGGCGGCCTTACACCGAGCCTTCCACAGCTACACGCTGAAGCCTCCCATAGATGCCGCCTGTAAAATTATCAAACATGCGGAGCATTTCCAAACCTTCAAAGCCTCTTAAAAATGATCTTCAGCTAGCGTGATTCTGCATGCAGTTCAGTGCAGGTTMATAGGAGAACTTGGTTCAAGATGCAGTCTTTTAAGATGTGCGTGTCTGACTCTTAAGGCTAAGAGTTTGCAGCWTTTTCTCTTCCAGAAGCAGTGTTGTTTAATGACGCAATGTTTGTATTTCTGCACAAAATAAGTGCTTATTAAATATTCTGCAAATCCTTTATGAAACAAATTAGTGTTCTGTCAGTTTTTTAAAATTTGCCTTGTAATACGAAATGCAAATGAATAGAAAAACAAATGAATAAATCATATATCACAACTTAGAGTGTTGCACAAAGGCTAGCAAACTGGCTATGATGTGTAAAAATGTTTCTTGTCCTTCTGAGCCAGACTCATTATTTTAGTCTATTGGTTTTTCTTTCATGTGGGCCTCCCTTCATTAGGCTGTCTTGTGACTWAAAAAAAAAACACACAACCCAAAACACAGGAAAAAATGTTATGCTGGACCACACTACAATGCTGCTTTGGCATCAGAGAGAAGGTGGTGGTGGCTTAGAAAGGAGGGGAGAACAGAAGGGAGAAAGCACTGTCTCTTCTTAGATGTTTTTGTTTCCAAGGACAACAGCGGCCTTGGCTGAGCTCTTTTGGGCTGCTGTCATAGAAAATGGTGAATCCTGCATGTGAGCTGTCCTTGTGAGAGCATGCGCCGTGTAGCAGGGACACCTGGCAGAGAAGTGAACCAGAGTTGCCACGGGGTGGTATGGACCCTTTGTTCTCTGTTAAATTGATAAAAGGAATTTCTTTTGCAATTTATTTCAAATGGCATTCCCTTCCCACAAGATGATTTGGGGAAACCTTTATAAGGAGATGTCCACTGATGGYTTGTCCTCCGGAGGGCATTTCTGTAGGGGAAGGAGCCTTGCAAAAAATACTGGGAATATTCTGGAAAAGAATGAAATTAGTGTTTGCTAAAAARTTCCATGTTAACTAGAGGGTGCTTCTTGAAAAGAGTATGAAATAATGGGATGACGAATGTGTTAACCCAGCTTGTTCTTACATCTGAACTTCATGACTGACTCCTCGGTAGATTAATAGAAAACTAAGAGAAGAAAAACTGATTTGGTCATTTAAATTGCTGCTCTGAAAACTCTTTATTCTCTATTTTTTAGCACTCCACACAGTCATCTTTTATATTTTCCCAGGTAGCATGCTTTTACACTCCCTTCAATTTCTTGCTGGTTATTCTCCACTAATTTGTTAAGCAGCTGATCTAGAAAGGAGTAGCATAGGTGGAATTATATAGTGGATAAACCCAGAGGCCAGAAAAGCGGCGATACTGCTTGTGTTTATCCTGGTGTGTATCCAAATGATTTATCTCCCATATTTTCTTCCTTTATTTTCAATTAGTAAGAAAATGGTTGTTTGGAAAAGGAGTCAGGGTGTGCATTTCCAGGACAGGAACAGTATACTGGATGCATGACTGCAGGATATGAGTAGATGTGTATGGACACAGGGGGTACAGCTTAATTATAAGGAAGGAACAGGTTAGCACTTTAAAAATAATTCTATGAAATCTAAACTGTTTAGCTGGAAATTATCCACAGCAGGTGTCTGTTTCAGGCTACAATTTTTTCATATCAACAAAAAAGGTTCAGTCCTTCCTCAGAAGAAGGCTAGATATACATATGGGGGTTTGATAATCTAGGAAAAAAAGGGGCAGGGAGGGCAATTTTTAAAAAATCCTTTTTCCCCCTGAAGATCTTAAGTTTCTCCAGGCTTTGGGATGAAGATTTGGATTGTGATAGCCAAGTTTATAATTTTTGCCATGTCTATGGAATACCATCTGATTCTTGTGATGTTACCAGTCTCTAAAAAATCTCTACTTGAAATGAACATTGACAAATCTCAAGATCCACTGAGTGAAGGAGCATCTTCCAGCTCAGTTTGGGGGGGCCTGTACAGAGCATCCCCCACCCGGAGCCCAGGCAGAGGACTGGGGCCCTGAGCACCTATGTCCATCCTGCACTGTCAGGCACTTAGGGAGGTGAGCCAGGAAGATTATAGAGAGAAGAGACTCTGACAAGCAAAAGAGACACAGCAGTGAATAGATAACAAGTGGGTGATAAGGATGGAGACTAGGACCAAAATGAGATGCTGAGAAGATGGGCTGGGGAGGCTGTGAACAAAAAGGGCCTGGTGTGGAGAAGGAGAAGAGGACCAAATGCAGCTGCAAGAAACTATAGCAAACACACAACCCTCCAAACCAATGCTGCTACCTCAGACACTCCTTGATCTCTGGTCAGCAAACTGCTGTGGAAGTGTGCTAGCAAGATGTGTGCTTACCTTCCTTTGCAGCARGAGACGCCAATTTGGATGGGGAAGTTCTCATTTTAAAAGCCTTGCACTGACATAAGTAAAAACATACAGAGAAGACAAGGTGTGTCCCACAGAAACCATCTATAAAAGTATTGGGTATGTCCCATATCAATATTTGTAATAGTTGTGAGACATTCATGTCATGATAATGTGACTGGGAGGATACTGCAGAGCCCACAGCTATTACAGTTTCCTTGTTTTGCCATGTTTTCTGCTTGAGAAAATGAAGCACAAGAAATGCTGAATTAGAAGAAGATATTGGTTCCCTCAAAACTGGTATGCATAGTTGTTCCTGCCTGGGAGAGAGGGGTAGGCTGGGGTCACTATGACCAAGTCCTTTGTTTCTTGAGTGACTTGTATCAGAACAGTTAGAGAATGACAACAAAAATTGTAAATTTATTTCCATTTTCATGTAAAATCATATGCAAGTCCTGGCATTTTTCAATGCCATGTGTTACAGGACTCTCTGAAAATTGATGGCTTGTAGAACAAGACACATTTATTCTTGGTAACATAATGTCATAGATACTATCATAGTTCCTATAATAGAGTTGTTCAAAAGCGTATGAACTYCTGGCAGCTGTATTTCCTTTAGTAATGTCATCGGGCAGCAAGTTCCACAGTTCAGTTCATATAGTCTATAAAAAAATATATAATTTTATCCCTCTTAAGCCTTTGTGGCCTTTTCATCTCAAATGTGTCTCTCCTCATTTATTAGGAGATATGGGAAACAGAAGTTCCCATGGCATTTACTCTTTATAATTCATAATATAGATATTCTTTACATGTTCTCCTCGTGGCTTCTCATTACACCACTGGAGATACCTCAGGAAACTCAGCAGCTGCCTTAGTGGTTTTATCCCCATGATGAGACTGTAGTTGACTCAGAGTGTTTGGACCCTGCGCAAATTTTCAAGTGCACTTACTTGCATGCAACACAGCCCCTCCAGCTGTGACCTCGGACCTTTTTTTTTTCCCCTTTCTGCCTGAGAATACCAAAAGCATATTTTTACACTTAAATTTGATAGGTAAAAAATAGAACCACTAGGCAGACAGAGTTAAGACTGCTAGAAAATCTGAAGCAATTTTCTTGATGACTAATAATAAATTATAGTGGTGTAAAAAGCAAATAGCAKTTGCAAAGGCATCATTTTTCTGTTTAATGCATGGCAAACAATAATTCACCAACAGCGGTAGGCATTTTTCATATGTTTTTATGGGATGCTGAAAAATTTWAAACCCTATCCTCAGGAATCTACTGTCCTTGTTATGTTAAAAGATAACTCCTGAGGTTGTTTAGATAGAAAGTGTTTCTTTAAAACGTTAATTTACTTTGTCATTTGTGCTAATTGGTTTATCTTTTTGCAACTGCTAGTTTTCATTTTTGCTTTTAGCAGACTTTGAGTTCTTGCATTTGAGCTCATTCAGATTGCGAGAAGCTGCAGAATGCTGCGTTCTGTTTTGGCTTGGCATTAAAAAGATCTGGTTTTAAAAGGTTCCTTTTTAAAATATTTCCGTCTGCCTTAGATTTTTGTATAACTGGAGGACCAGCTTCTTAAAATGCTCACTTTCCAACATTTTCCACTGCTGTCTGTGCTCAGCAATCTTTTGAAAACGTTAGCTTTGCTTGTCAGGGTCCTCTGTAAATTCAAAAACCTTAGTTTCACATCACTACAACCTGGCATAAACCACCACTGGTGTCAGGAAGGGCAGTCTTGCCCTCCTTTTTGCCTTTCACCTCCTGCCTACCCCCTTATTTGTGCCCCTTTTCCTCACGCCAGCATTAGTGTTCGTGCAGCCATGCAATGAACTGAATCGGAGAACCGATCTAGCTGAAAAATAACCGACCCTCCCACAACTGGTTAGCCTACAGCCAAACTGGTTCCCTGAGCCAATCTACCATGTGGCTACATGAATCCCAGTGCCAGGACTTGAGCAGCTGGAGCCGAGAGGAACGATCCCTTTTGCAGCAAAATAAATCTGTGCCAGACTGAACTGATCRTGAAACTGTAGCTGTAAGCTTTAATACTACAAGCTACTCAGCGACGGACCCCTTGAACCTGCTCAAAACAGCTTACAGAATCAGTCATACTAAAGTATGGCTTTTTAGTGTTCCCTCTCAAATTCTCATTTTGCTGCTTCATTCTGAGATGATTGCTTCTCTCGGGTCCTCATCAAGCAGAATGCATGAACCCTGGCTTAATTTTAAGTAAGTTAATATTCCCAATAAGTACGTGCTTACATTTAAAGCGCTTAAGCGAATTTATTCCCTCTTTGCACAGCACTGGCTCCATGACTAGGGCTCCCAGTCACTGTGACGGTGAAGATGCTGCTGATGATAATATGCTGTCACGATTATTATTTGTCTGAGCGGAACATCACAGATGTTTTCCCAGCGGTGGATGATGAAACAGAGCTAAATCTGCTGTCTTAACTCAAAATGAGCGAGACACGCTGCACCAGTGGAGCCACCTGCCACGCGGTCCACCTCCTAAAGAAAGCCAAATGTATCGGTGGAGGGTCAGTTGATCTGAACAAGCAGGGGCTTTGGAGTAATAGTGTTTGCAGTGATTTGCAAGAGCTCTGAGCATTGACCAAATTCTACCTCGTATGAAGTCACTTTTTCCATATTCAAAGTTAAAGCAGTGCTGTAGTCCTCTAGCAGACCCTACCCATGGATAGGTGTCCCCTGTATTCACAAATAAGTATTAACTGCAGCCAGAGGAGGGATGTGATCAGACTTGGATGTGACYCGTAGCCTGTCTCCCAGCAAAGAAAGCTACGCTTTCCCCAGGGACAGCAACACGCAGCTCCATGACACAGTCACCTTTTAAGGGTGTCTTTCCTGCCAGGATAGAGCATGAGGATCCCTCCTCCGTTCCAGATGCTGCTTGCCGCTGCCCAAGGAATCCAGCACTGTTATCAGCCTGAGGAGCACAAAGGAGAGAAGTGCCTTTTCTAACGGCRTTTAGATCACTGGCATTTCAGAAACACCTAATGCGATACAGATGGAGCGCGTTGTGCACTGGCTGGCTTTCAGCAGGGGGACTGACGTGCTTTGTGATTAATCACCTGTGCTGGGAGTAAATAAGGCTCAGCCAAGGCTGGCTGCTCTGTCCCYGCTTTTGTGCGGGACACTGAATGCTTACATTATATATCTGAATATAGATACGGTGCTGGGTAGGCATAGCTGACTCGTTCAAGAAATAAGGTAAAAATGACAGAATTTGTACAATTTCTCTCCTTTCTGCTTCAGCTGAAATTGCCACTCTTTCTTCCCCTAATCTGCTCTGGAAAGTGTTCTGCAGCAGTTCACAGTTAAAATTGGACTGACTAAATAAGTCCTTAAGGGCTTATTTAGCAGCTGAATTAAGTTGAAATTACTAGGTTTCTAGYTGGCATTAGATCGTAGAAGAAAATGTCTTCACTTCTTCCCAAATCAGAGCAAAGTTATTTTTTTATAAAGATTTTTTATCTGAGAACATATTTCCTTTAGGCACCCCAGTTTTATARCATTCTATTTGTGATTTAATGCACACAGAGGTACATGTGTGTTACTCTTATAATGGAACCAGAGGAAAAAAAGAAAATCTGTCCATCTGCAACAGTTTAGTGGGGAAGAGCTATTGTTTTCCAAATTTTTTTTCAGCCTATGAAAGTTTGCTTTTTACTATCTAGTTGTTAGTAGAGGAGGGAAGGGAGTAGAGTTCTCCATCCAAGGAACACAGATTGAAGAGACACACTGACACCGGTATGTAAAAGTTTGGTTGTGTAACTAATTATCTAGAAAGACCCTATGAAACAACAGCTGGAGAAGATTAAAGCAGGTGGATTTGTGTCTTGAAGAGTCTACCACGTGCCAAAAAAAAGTACGGCGTGGGATTATCTTTCCTGGAACGGGTTCAGGAAAAATAGCTCTCCTTCAATTAAAATACACCTGAGATCTTGATATGAAAGGCTACAGGTTGCTTATTCCTGTTTTCAATATACTGAGTCAGAATTTCCAAGGGCAGAAGCCTCCATGAAGAGTTCAAAGGTAGAATGTTTGTGCAGGAATTGAACGCAGCCAGCTTCTCTGCTTATTAAAATCTTGCAGGAGTGAAAAGCAGACATCTCTGGAAGAGGARAACAAACTTTTGTTTCAGAGGGCTGATAGTTTTACTACCTCTTTCGCTGCCAGGATAAGGTCCTCAGCTGGCATAAATAGCAAAGCTCTATTGAAGTGCGTGGAGCTGTGCCAGGTAACACCCGCCTGAGAGCAGGCCCTCAGACGTGGTCAGGATGCCTTCGTGCTGTCAAACTCCAGAGCAGCCCCTCACTGAAAGCAGGCCTGAAGCCATAGCCTGGCGTGTGACAAAGCATCCACCAAGTSTCTTACTCCAAGTGGCTCTCTTAAAAAGCTTGTTGCTTCAAAGAAATTATGAGCAAGCCACTATCTTTTATCATTTCTCTCTCTCTCTTGCCTTCTCTTTGTATTTTTCCTTAAACTGAACCATATTAATTTTGAGCTATAAAGCCTTCTAAAAGCCTGCAGAAATTAATGAGCTAAAACTGGCAATACACAATAATGCCTGTCAAATAAAAATATAATCAGCATTTTTCCCAGAATTGCCAACACCTTAGACCTTTGAGGTAACCAAATATTTTTAAAGCGGTGCAACAAATGTAAACTCTAAATTTGCCAGCAGTAGGTGGATTGCAGATGCAGTARATCTGTTTTTGTTGTACCATCCAGGTAATTAATCCTGTATTTCAACAAAATCCCAGTAAGCTGGCTGTGTATCACTGTATGTTCCAAGCAGCATAAAGATAACTTGTGAAATTTAAAAATCTTTTATTGTTCAGTTTTCTCTCTTTCTGTCCCTTCTTAATTCAGCTAATAAAAAGATGTAGAGCTCTTAATAAGGTCATGCTCAACCTTAGCTGAAAACTCTGGAGCATTAGTGGGCTTAGTTTTAATTAGCTAAGGGTCAGTTTTCCCTGTCTAGGCTGTTTTCTCCAAACATAGGTTGTGTTGTGGTTCACATGTTTTATGGAATATAACTATCTGGGTATCCTGCATGCTGTGCTATAAGCTATTTCCATAGACTGTAAATCCTTAAGAATTTTGCAAACTAAGAATTTTTGAACAAATGTATTTACTGTGTAAGGACCTGATCCTCTAAYTAGTGCTGTACAGGTAAATTCTTACATTCAAATAGATGCAGCTGTATCGTTTTAGCTCAAGGGTCTGACTCTGCAGATTTTTACTCAGTAAATAATAAAGGGTGCAAGATCACAGCCTCAAGAATCAAAGAAAATAGTTTTTAAATGCGGTGTCTTTGGTTAAAYGTACAGTGAATTTGGACTAAGATCTGATTCTAAACTGAATTCATCACTCTCACACTGATTTAATCTGCAGTGTGGGGGAAAAATGGGTCAATGAGACCAAAATAAACATTTTGCTCAGATCTGCCTCCTTATGTGATGTTGGAGGGTCCCATAAAGGAASGAAAAAGAGCATTGAAATACAGTTACAAACTTTAAGGTTTTTATTGCTCTTATCAGGACAGCATATAAGATGACTGTGTGTATGATGTGTGTATGTGGTCTTTGACCACAAAACTTAACATGAGAAAGGAAAGTGTTGACACTTGGTAAAGAAATAGGTTCCTCCCAGCCACCCACCCACAAATACAGTGTGTGTAGCAATCGTCTCCTAATGTGCTTTTTTTCCCCTCCAGATATATGTGAGTGCTCTGATCTTTTATTTGGCTCTTTAATGCATCTCTGCAAATGAAATTACTATTCTGGGATGTTGCTAAAACATTAAAGTGGCTCTTTTGCATTAGCACTGGCTGGCTTGAAACGAGTTCCATAGGGAGTCTCGAAAGGGGATCCGTCCCATCACAAAGTGGTTGAGGATATAGATTTAGCAAGGGAAGATTGGAAAAAGAAGAGGTGTTCGACTTTTGGGGGTTGCCCGAAACTTCTCTTTCAGCTCTAGTGTTTCCTTTGTCAGATTCCCSCTCTTGCTTTGGAGTCTAAATTTCCGGTACCTAAAATAAGTAGAGACAAACTGATCAACTCTGGGCCATGCGCATATGGTTTGATAAATACTGAACGGCCTGGAATCTTGCATGGCTGACACTTTGTTTCCAGCTTTGTGGTAAACAGCTGAATAAAAAGGAGAAGGCAGCAAGTCTTAAACTGCAGTCACCAAGAACATCTGCATTTATGAAAACTTTCCCTAATTGAAAATCTAGTAGTTTCAAATGCTGCAGACTGAGTGTTTGGAAACTAGCTCAGGGGCTGCTAAGATAGCAAGAAGCAGCAGTGGTTTTGAGCCCCCAGTTCAGGTTACTCCCCCATCCTCCTCCTTGTAATTTGGGCATTCAGGAGGTGCTAATAACATCTTTACAAACTCTAACAAGGGAAAAAGTCTCTCTTTAGACTTCAGACACATTATTCTGTGGTTCTTCTCTAACTCCCTTTCCTTGTYGTCTCCCCTGCCCCCATTTCTCCTCCTCCTCAATATTTCCTCCTGGTTCTTTGAGATCTACTACACCAAAAATATTTTTGGAAATACCACAGACTATTGTTTTTATTAGTGACTGGAAAGCTTTGTAGTAGGATGCTTTTGTGTTTCATTTGTTTTCCTTGCTCTGGCACAGCTGGTTTTGTTTTAGCAGCATTAGAGAGATGGTTAAACTATTTGTGGCCTTTTCTAACCCAGCAGATCTCTTCCACTGAATGCTTTAAACTGAATGACTGAAACTGTAACTAACAGGTTGTCTGCGTGGGCAGTTTTGTGCATAAAGTTCCAAATGCACTGGTTTTATGAGATCTTTCAATTTGTTCAGCAAAACACTGATCACTGTGAAGCAAGTCCCAGTTTCCCTATAAATTTCCCAGCCAGAACATTGACAGAACCTTGACTTGGGAAGATACAGAACAGATGAAGCAGTAGATCTTGTTCAAACCTACGTGCGCTCAGAAATGATTAATGGAAAAGGGGTTTATGTAGGTGTGGTGATCCCCACCTTAGCCAAGAGGGAATAGGAAGAAAAGACACAGCAGGTGGTGGGGTAGAAAGCTGTCTGAGGACAAATCTGCTGAAGGTCTTATGTAGCAGCTACAAATGCCTAACTGGGCGCTGTGGTTACAAGGAGGAAGATGGGAAATTAGKAAACAGGCATCCAGTCAGAGGAGGGTGACAGCAGAAAGTAGTAAATGAAGAACGAAGCGAACGAAAAGTAAAGTAAAATGAAAAAGTAAATGGAGRGCGAAATGTAATACATCTGTGCAAAGGCACCTTAAAAGCAAAGGRAARAAAAGGAAATGAGTTGTGCTGGAGGCTTCAGTRTTCATGTCTGGTGACATAATGTAAGTGTGACTGAAAGTATGGGCTGATGAACAGCAGGAAAATGAAGTTAAGAGTGTAGCTGAGATGTGTCCCGCTAAATCCCAGTCTTACCACATGTTCCCACCACCTCTGCTGGGCAGGCACAAGCAGCTGCGCAGCGATTAKGTTTAGAGAATCGATCTGTTTGACATTGGTTTGGCAGTTTTCTTTCTGGCGAGGTCAGGCAGATGACGGACCTGGCTTGATTCATCGTGTGGCTGTGTGAACCTAGGACTGGTATTGGGGAGGCGGTGGGAAAGAGCAGCATGTGGGTACGGGTTAGGCGGCACCATCCCTGTCAGCACCTTACAGCATTGGAAGAGCAGCACATATATCAGCTCGCTGATGAAATAYAATGCAGGTGGAGTGGGGAAAGGATGTACTATATTTCCTACCTACTGTAATGTTGAGTGTGGCTCTTCCTTTTTCTATGCAATGGGTGAGGAAGCAACTGCACTTGTCAGAAACCGCCTCCTTAGTGACACTGCAAAAGAAAAGGTTGAGATGACTTTTCAAGCACATTTTTTCTCCGCTGTTTTTTTGTCTTTTTCCTTCATTAAAAATAATTGTTTTCAACTCTCCTGTCAGTTTTGCTGGGGGACACATCAGTGGATTCGTGACTGAATGAGACCAGGGACAATGCAAAGAACAAAACTTGTGTCTGAAAGTCTTGAATGACTAAAGTCTGTTGTCAGATTATGATATTAAGGTAATAATAKCAAGATAAGAGGACAGAGAAACTGAGCAGAACTCAGCAAGGGATTACATATGTAGATGCATATTAGAGTAACTGGAGTTACGCTGAATGTTGRTTAACAAACTGCAGAAGATCAGACCTTGTGTAATAACAAAGTTTATTGCATGCTTTTCCTCTGTMTAAAAAATTGCAACAAAAGCATCAGTTTGAGCTGACCCAGTATGCAGTATTTTCTACTTCAAGCTTTATTGCAGTCACAGAATAAAAAAAAAACCAACACATGTATGCAGAGAACTAGCTAAGATACTAGAGGACCCCTGTGGAATATTGTTAATGAGAAAAGATATGCATATACTGACATCTGTATCGACATCTGTAGACATTGGTTGTTTCCCTTTATAGTGAATTATGTTGAGAAAGAATATACTCTATTTACATGTCTTGTATCCACAGAGACATAGAACTACTTCTGTATAGGTGTGTGTCATTCAGTAGGCTTTATTCAGCGCAAAGGGAATTATTTTTTCATACATATTCAGCAGTAAAGGGAATTGTTCACCTGTCTATCCCCAGAAGACATACTCTTTCTGCTGGTGGGAAGGCACCTCACAAGTGCCTCACAAGTCCAGGAATATCAGTCATCTGTTCTACAGTGCCATAATAATCAACGTAGTTGCATTTAGCTCATTCCACGTTTTTCTTCTGAATCAAATAGCAGCATATACATTTTAGCCAAACTTTTTTGAACTGTTACCCACAGCCCTGTTTGTTGCCTGTTACTAGACTCCGGTTATGATCTTTGCACTGACTGTTCTCCTGACTGACTCATTTCAGGGCTCCAAAGAGTGCGCCAGCTGGGGAAAAACACAAGATACTTCAGACGAAGACTGCATGAAATGGGCTTCATCATTTATGGCAATGATGATTCTCCTGTTGTCCCCTTACTGCTTTATATGCCTGGCAAGATAGGGTAAGTACTGGAAAAAAAAAAACTTGGCAAAACAAACACTATTTAAGTTCATAGGCTATTTGGTGTACACTGTGAAAAATGTAGTTATATGTGGTAGATGCTTCCCAAGAGAAACACACTGTTAGGTGAATTCATCATTTAGTTATGTTCTTCTATTTTAAACTTGGTCCTAGACTTAATTTTGAGCTATTCCAGTATTCAGAATTTTTAAAATTTCTCTTATCCTTTTTTAACTTGCTCTGRAATAATGCTTTTGATAGCATTTTGGATTTTTTTTGCCTTTGATGTATGAATTGTTTTGGATGGATGTTCTTTTTCCCCATCTGATCTTTGAACGGTCTTTGCATGTTTTACCATTCAGTACCTATCAAGCAGCACTTCTGCAACTTACTTGGACACGCAGACCAGAAGTCAGTAGTAGCATAATGTAAGGGTTGAGCTGTTAGGGAGTATATGCAAGTAGCTTAGGGTGGTTGCGTGCTCTAGGTCTAGTACGTACCATACAAAAGGTTCCTAAACTGGCAGAGTAATTGTGAGAGCRAAGAAACCGTCACACAGATTGTTTTATTCCTGTTGATGTGCAAGAACCCAGCTCTCACCCCTTCCAGAAGCCCAGCTTCTTCCGTGCTTAGGGACTGTGAATGCCCACACATTTTGATTTGCACTCAAAGCCTTTCATTGACATAAATGAATCGTGTCTATTCTACAGTGCTTTCTCTGCCATCACACTTCTAGTATTTGACACCCACTTGGCTTCATGAGCTGTTAAGCAGCAAAGAGCCTCAGTCCTACTGGTAAAATTCTGGCTCTTATTGAATTCAATGGGAATATTACCATCCACTTCAATTGAAGACAGGATTTTACCCATTGTTTTATTATACTTGAATGTTTTCTCTCTGTGGTCAGTTTATTGGAGATAATTTACTTTTGTTTTTTTCTTCTTCTTCTCTCCTTAGGGCTTTTGCAAGACGCATGTTAGAAAAAAATATCGGAGTGGTTGTGGTTGGGTTTCCAGCTACTCCTATCACAGAATCCAGGGCTCGGTTTTGTGTGTCAGCTGCACATACAAGGGAGATGTTAGACACGGTAAGCACAGAAGATGTCCTGCTGAAATTAACTTCAGATGCAAAGGTGGTTGGGAGAAGCTGTGTGTCTGTTACTTTGAATCTCAGTAATTCATTTTTACATTTGTTTTTCTGGCCTTGTCACTTGATCTTTAAAGGCATTTTAGCCTTATATATTTTATTTTTTAAAATAAATTATGGGACAGTTAACTTGTTATGTTCTTCTATTTTTAATAGTGACTAAATCTGTCATCACTAATAAAGACCTACATGAAGAGCACAGCAAGACAAAAGTTAAATGCCAGGTCAAAACTATCAGAGTAGKAAACCTGAAACGATATGGAAATAATTGAAAATCAAGTTTTCCATACCTTTATTTTCATTCCATATTTCCATGTGTTTCTTGAATTGCAGAAGTATATGGGACAACCTTGGGGGTACAGGTGGAAATTGCAAACAGTATTTGGAACTGTTTGAACCTAATTAAGTGTAATTGGTGCTGTCTGGCCTGTCTCAGTTCTGTATCTTTCTCTGATATCAGAAATACTGTTAAGAGTATGTTGAGACTTCCACAGTAAACCTCCATTCCAACGCAGTCAGAAATGTGTTTAAAATAAACTCTTTGAAATTTTCCATCTCCCTTTCTTGCCGAAGGTGTTTTTGGCCTGGCTTGATATACGTTCTTTCGTTCTCAGAATAAGCCGACTTAGAGGCATGAAACACGGAGGCTTACCAGTAAATTTCGGGCTTTCTTTTTCCTCTTTTTGTGCAAGTATGATGGTTAAAGCAAAAAAAAAATCTGTGAACGTGGAAGGCATTTGAGTTAAAGATGCCACTCCTTCATGCAGACAAGCACCTGTGCCTGCAGAGAGCCCCGGGCTCTCTCCATTTGCATCCTGAGATTCATGTGGAGCTTGAGGCCGGAGCCCTGCCCGGCTGACCAGCTCCCACACCAGTATAGATCCCTCTCAAACAACATTGAAAAATCTGCCTTGCATGTGTGCAGTCTAAAATTCCTGCTGCTCTTAAAGGTGCGGTAGTTATTAACAAGGTATAATACCATAAAGATAACAATGCATAGAACAGGGCATAGCTACATACTTGTGTTGGTCATTGTCAGCTTTTGCTGTTTGACTGTGTACATCTTGGCTTATGYAACTAGTAATAGGCAATGAAGTTGATCTGAAGATTAATCCCTTGAGGTTGCTGCTTTGATTTTCTTCCTCTCCCCCCACTCCCAGATGTCAAGCCCGTTACATTTTTGGGCCATCATTGCATGTTCACTTCCTGCTACCTGCACATTGCTGCTTCCCGGTACCAGCGAAGGTCTGAAACACTCCCCAGCTATCGTTCTTGAACATGCTGTATTTTTGGCTTTGAAAGTGGGATCATTGCCCTAGTACTTGTGGCATTCTTTAAATGTCCTTACAGTATGGGGGAATGGAAATGCCCTGAGTTTAATTACTTGCAGATGGAAAGTTTTTAGGACAAACACTTTGTGAATATGCTTAAAAACAGGGTAACAACAGGTAACAAGCACAATGAAAACTTTTCCCTTTAGCAAAATTTGTTTTGAATCTCAGCCTGGAACTGAAAAGAGGAAAGACCTATGAAAGGGCAAGCTCCCAAGAATAACTTCCTTAATGACCTTGAAGCTATCTCTCTGCATAAACCATTACTAAATTACTCCTTTCTGTTCTTGAGCTCATTTTAGTGGCYTAACAGAAACAGGCTCAAAATCAAAATTGCTGCTTTCTTTGATGCCAAAAGGTTGACTGCTCTTGAATGTGGATCAGATGCTGCAAAACACTGAGCTGCTTCTCTATGGTATAGAGTTCCCTGGCTACTTTTTGAATCTGCTGAGAGCTGGGGACACAGCTCAGCAAATTGCATTACAATATTAATGCATTACTAATTATGCCTGTGATATTAATACAAGAAGATAATGGAATGCACTAAAAATATCTTAAACTATTCAGACTATTTATGATGACTCTGATCAGCACGGTGGCTGTCCCATCTAAGAAAATGCAGTGGCAGATCCAGTCTTTGGGATCTATAGGGAAATATTGAAGTATTGCCTTACACATCCCTTTTGCACAAGCAAAGATAACCTTTTCTCTGCATTATTATCTCCCTGTGCTTTTAGAAAAAGGTCTTGTTTTTCAACTGTGCTCAATTAATGTACTTGCCAATAAACCATAACCTGCTGAAGGAGTAAATTCTGTTCTCATAGATGCTATCGTACATCTACGACTGCATTGATGTTCACTACAGAGGAATGAAAGCAAAATTTGCCAGTTTGCCCTTTAAGCTTTCTTTAATTTATGCTTTTATGATCTTCTTGTTCTGCTATAGAGGTTACTAGAACTTCCTTTCTTTTCCAAGAGGATTGACACAGTATAATGGTCTTACAGGTTTTGAATGCTCTGGATGAATTGGGTGATTTTCTACATCTGAAATATTCCCGGTATTCCAAGTCATCTCATCCCGAACTGTATGAAGAAACTAGGCTTGAACTTGAAGATTAAGTTTTCCACCCATGAAGAGAACATTATGATGCTATGAAAAGGGGGAAAACCCGAAAACTAAAAAATAAGAATGCATTTCTGCCCTTCTAAGGACAATTTTTGTTTCTCAGTTAATTGAAAAGAGGGGAAGGTCAGGTGTTGCATTTTATTGTATCAAATTTCTGTATTCAAGAGACTGAAATATTGGTACAGATTTGCCTCCCCAGGAGATCTGTCCTCTTACGGTATTTTTGATGCAGAATGAATGCATCCATTGATCGAGTTGCTAACGTACAGCTTTTGTTATGGCCCCTTTTTATGAAGAGGCTTCAGATAGTCTTAATTGTGACTGAAATAATAAAGTTTAAAAACTGACTGTATTCCAGTGTAGTATGGTAATATAGCTGAGCCTCATCAGTGAGAGTGACGTATATCCGTTAAAGAGCATAAATCAAGACATTGGTGTGGACTGCTACAGAGGAATGAGCAGAAAGTAACCTCTTTAACTAAGTTTCCCTATCATGCATTTCTCAAAGGACAGAAAATGTTAGAAGGTGGCTAATGCTGAGAACAAGAAAGGAGCCTGATCAGGTCATATATTTCTGGCAGCAGATTATGGGAAAGGGAAAATGCCTCCTCCCCTCCACAGACCCTTTCTCAGCCACTTAAATACACCACAAGCTTCGTAATGTACAAAAATTTGGGCTTAGACATAAACAGAAATGCTTTTCTGCTAACACATTTGACCTACAGCCTTTCACATCATATCACAACGTAAGTTCTTCAGCAGGCTTGCTCTCTTTTTGTGTAGCAGTAGTAAATAATTTTAATAACCATTTAACTTTCCCGTAAAAAACTTGATCAAAACAGTCAGATACTTGCAGTTCACAAACTGCAGATGACATTTATGGGCCCATTCCTAAGTTTCTTGAACTACTTATGGGCTTAATAAATTCACTAACAAGTACATAATGCTGAAGCTGTTAGTTATACAGAATGTGAAGTTCAAGATACCATAAGCAGTTCTGCCACCTGTTAAATTGAAAACTCCGCCATTTCTAAATGTGCTAAAGTCATCCACTTAATAACATTTCTTGAAATATTCTTGTATGGTTTATGCATGTCAGGGGTTGTTTTACTTGTCTAGTTGCAGACTTTTTTGAGTGGTTTGTTTTTCAAATAATCGATTATGTCGTCTGAGGGGGAAGATGTCCTTGTCCCCTTTTCCACTGCCCGAGTGACAAATGCTCAAAGATACTTGAAGGAATTGTTACAGCTGGCAGTTTCCCTGCAATGYCTGCAGCAGCATTATCGTCAGGCTAATGTGGACTGAGTTGTTTGAAGGAGATTGGAGGCTTTTTCYCTTTTTTTTTGCAGCGTTGAAAAGTGGTTCTGCAGCTTTAAGAATGAACTCCAAACCATTCCACGCTATCAAATGTCATTGTAAACACATCAGATGAGAGATGTTTAGCTTTCTGTTGCACAGATGTACCACACTTTCATGTTCTCTTGAAAGCTGTGGTGTAAACTTAACCCACAGCTGCAATATTAGATTTAAGAACAGAACAATTAAATTGCGGAGTACCAATTACACTATATTACTCCCTGCTTGTTAAAGCAGCTTTCAGGATATAACAAGGCTGATTGGTTATGTGGGCCCATTTTTTGTTGGATTTTTGTTGTTGTTGTTGTGCAAGTTAATAAAAATCCAGTGGTGCTGTAACTTTAAGAATTGATTACAACACATTCCATAATATCAAATGTCGGCTTTAGGAAACATATATCAAGGGCTGGGGGAGGACTAAATGGTGTCATATGATTCTTCACTTTGGTAGACGRACTTGAAAAACATTGCAGAGGTTCAAGGGAGCTGTGCTGTGGATAAGAGCAAACTCACTGTACAAATTTTAAAATACTCAAGCACAGGACAGAGAAATTAGGAAACGTGAACATTGTCTTTGAGTAACCTGGCAATTTGTGATGTACAGCTTCGTTACATGCAGGGTGAGTGCACTTACTGCAAAGGAGATAGATTGAGAAATTTCTGCAACCTGTTCCGCGAGGAAAAGTACTGAATTTGATATATTGCRTTTTGATCTCTATTGCTGAACATCTGCGGCCAGATCCTCAGCTGACTTCTGACCTTCCATCTTGGGGCATACGGCCGTAGTTTATATTTCAGCAAACATTATTACACGTGCTGTTGCAGGCAACACGCTATTTCCCTCAAAGAGAGGCCTGAGATTGATTAAGCTACAGAATGATCACTTTTTGTCCCCCTATAGGGGAATGTTTTCTGTCTAAAGCCGAATTCCTCCTGCCCTCAGAACATTACTCTCTCATATTAAGGAGACAGGACAGCTATTTTTCAGAGACTGTCAGTTGATTTATTATATGCTCTCTTCTGATTTCTTCCATCCCTTACACATTAGAGAAAGTACAGGCCGACTATCCCTGGGCTTGGGGAACAGTTAGGGAGAAATCCCTGCTCCACTGGTGCAACAATAAAACTCCTAGGAACTTCAGACTTTTAGATTTTCCCCATGAGGCTTAGTTATGGTCTGGCACTGGCTTTTCCATCAGCGTAATTTCAGTGGAGTTTTTCCAGATTTACATCAATTTTAATAGATTTAGAGTTGATCAGCACTTGGAGACTCTATTTTAGCTAGCTTAAGAAAAAAACTGATGGAGTACTTATTAGGGAATTAGCACATCTAGCATAAGGATCACATATTTCCTAGAATATACTCCATCTTCAGGCATGCGTGTTCTCGGGAGATACAGTTCTCTGTAATTGTTTTAGAAGGCTTTGAAGAAGAACTGCCTTCAATAAATAAAAATTGCTCAAGTTGTCATATTTTAATCCAGTGGAAATGTAAGTATGAATACACTAGCTTGTTGTTGGCAAGCTGCAATTCCAGCATCTTGTTATCTTACATAAAATCTTGATTGACCTTCATGCTATGGGAAGACTCAAGAGCTGTCTGTTTGACAGAGTATCTGAATTGTTTGCCCTTTCCTGTACCTTTATCCCACCCCATCTTTTAGAAAGCCTTCATTTCCTGAGCTTATCTAACTTGTCAAGGTGGTTCCCCCATCCACTTCTCCTGTCTCTTTATATTGTTCTCTCTGTTCTGCTAGTTTCTGTCCTCTGGGTCTAGGGGAAAGCACACTGGCAGCTGCAGAGGACTTGAAGTGTAACAGCTGGCTTTTTAGGCATTGCCTCACTCTGCCTGCTTTTCCTGGTATCCTCATCAGCTCCTGCAGACTTTAATCTTTCCTTTTCAAATAAAAGTTCCCTACTGATGGTGCTAAGTTTCTAAGCTGAACTGAATCTGAACTGCCAAAGCTGTTGAACCAAGAATGGGCTTGATCTGTCACTCATGCAAGTGTAGATCAGGTTAAATCTTGCTTTGAAGTCAATACTGTTGGTTTAAAACTAGTGCAACCATGAGAGCAACCTGTCAGTGTGAGGTGAGCTGCCTGCATTTATTTCAGAGGGGTTTGAACACTGATGTCTCTGGACTATTTCACAGCCACTGCTCTTCACAGGGGACCAAGATATGGGAGTGGATTTATTTAAGGTAGGATTTCAATTTTCTTTCTTTTTCTTCCCCCCCCGCAAAATGTGTTTGATTGAAGGTGCATCATGTATTTCCCTGTCCTGCTGACACAGGGAACAAAATAATGATGTAAGAAAAGCAATCTACACTAAAGGTGTTTATGTACTTTCTAGCCTGCTTAAAAATCCAATAGAGATTCTCTAATATATGATCTGCTTTTTATTTGTGCATAAAGTTTAATTGTTCTCCAAATTAAAACACAGATCAGGACCAAATTTTAAAGAAACCACACCACCAGCTGAGAAATGGCAGATGTCATTCTAATACTGGCAGGTGAACATTCGAACCTCCAGATGCCTTCAAAAAAAGTATCTAGGCGTTTCCCTCATTTACTCACACATCCAGTGTTGTTTGCGCTCACTGCAGACCAGTCACAAGATAATGAGAATCTCACTCTACCCATTCATGAGACAAAGCTTCAGACCTGTCAGGATGGTCCCAAAACCACCACCCAAGTGACCACACAAAATAATAATTCAGCACCATCAAAACAGGAGTCTGGGGTCTGAATCAGACTGGTTGCTCAGCCGTTACCTAAGAGGTGAGTGTGTTTCCTTCCACATATGTAGGATGTTACTGACAAGTGACATAAGGGAGCAGTGATAAATCCGTTTATATCACATGCTAAGCATATGAAAAGGCTAATGTAGAGGCACAAGATCTGGAGAGAGATGGTGGACCTGGAGGCTTAGACTAGATCCAGTTGTGTGCAGAGAATTTTTTTGTGCCAGTGTAACAGGAGTTGTTAAATTTTTTTAACCAGCTAGSTGGAAAACTTGGTCTTTAATATCAAAATAGTGACTGCGAAGCAGGTAAAGAGAGATACTTCACCTCGTGTGTTACTCCAGTTTGTTTATGAAGAGAAGGCAGGGTAGATAGGGTGCCACAGCAGATGTCCCTGATACTTGGTACTCTATTACRTTTCATAGATCCTTTTTGGAGAGTCACTTCTGCCAGATGCTGTGCCAAGGCCAACAAGTATTAATTGTGATCAATATACCTGAGTTCAACCTGTGCTGCAGGGGTAACCAGGTTTGCAGTAATGCTTGAGCCACCATCTATAGAGAATAGTACTGATGCTGAAAATTGTTCAGAGATCATTCTAGTGACAACCGTGCACAGCATCACTGATAATTGTGATGCCCTCACTGGGAACCATTGCTGGGATGCCACCGCTGGGAGTGGCTGTGATATGGTGACAACTGCCAGGTGTAACTGATGTGGCTCCGGGACAGGCATGACAGTCTATCCTCTTCTTTGCAGATACAGAAGGCCRTGGCCTGTAGGTCACTCCAGCAGATGAGTTTCTGGCAAATCAGCTCAACCAGAAGATGTAGCCATGAAAGCAGGACACTGTAGGAAGTCTAGAAAATCGATTCTCACAAGTAAGTCAAGTACTTGCAGTAACAGACAGAGAAATTTTGATGTGTGTGACATAGAGCAATGATGCCAGATGTGATGGGTGAAGCTTGCTTTCCTATCACCCCCATTTAAATTGTCTCAAAGAATTTGCTAYGAACGTAAGCTGACTCTAGTATCCTGTGAATGGGCCAAAGTATATGTATCCTCCAGTTCCTGGAGCATAGAACTGATCTCTCRTGCCATGAAGTATGAAGTACCATCATGTTTGTTACCCTTATCTTCGGTAGGTCCATTTCCACTCCCAGCACAGCAAGCAGCAGGTCTATCTTACCAGTTCAGAGCACAGCATAAAGTGGACAGCTAAGCCTCTTGGGTTCCAATATGACCCTATATGGTCCATGGCACTGCACTGAGTAAATGTTTCTTGGCACAGGCTGGCTTTTGCTGTGCTGTTGATACCTCATTGTCTGAAGCGGGTTCCTCATCTGTTGACCTCTCCAGCAGCTGTTCTGGAATAGCACAGAAGTGATGAAATCAGTGGGGACATTTCAAAAGCAGAGCTTCCCCCGTGTGTTTCCTGGAGCTTGCTCTGACACAAGTATCCTGTGTGTGTCCTACTCTCCCCTTGTTGTTACCACACAAACCTCGTGATGACTTGGATCTCTGCACTGTACAGAAACTGTTTTGCGCGTTGCTGGGGATCCTACTTTCATGTGGGAGCTGCTTTTCAAAAAACCCTAACACCAAGGACGCAGCTACTCTCAACCAGAGTGGTCAGATGAGCATGATATTTTTCATAGTTCCTGGACCATCTGTTTACACTTTTGGCATTTCCCAGTGTGCAGAACATCCTGATACAAACTCTCTGACTCCCACTGCACACTCCAATACCCATATTTTAAAAATTGCTCAGCAAACYGCTCTGACCTATGGACCAGAGCTCTAAACTGGATGCAAGAGACCCAGTTCTGATCTGTCTCTGCTCTGCTAAGTAATTGCAGATGAGACACATTAGCGTTCCTTGCCTCATTTTTATCCCTCTGTAAAACTGTGATAGTGATCCTGATTTATTTGTAAAACACTGTTGAACTGATGAGAAGAGCTACAAAAGAGCTAAGTGTTGTTATTATCTGAGTGATCTTTTAATTTCTACATCTCAGAACTTCTCCATTAATCCTGCAAAAGTCACRAGTACTCTGTTTACCAGACCTAGTGTACGAGACAGTACAATAATGAAGACTAATTATAAATCATAGAAAAAAAATTCTGGAAAACAGATTCTTTTAACATTTCCATTCTGTGCAGGCTTTGTCAGTGCCTTACTACAATGATGCCAGTTGGATTAGGAAGATTTTTTAAATGTGAATTTATCTTTTCAGAGATTTGTAGCCAAGCCTTTCCAGTTTGTTAAAATGTAATTAGTGTCTGCTTGTTAATATGATGTTCATTGATTTTTAAAGTACACAGACTTCAAAGCTAAAAATAAATAAATAAAAAGAGAGATAATTCAAACCAGAGTGGAACAGCTCGGACAGTTTTACTCTTTTGCCAGGATCCCAAAGCTGTTGTGTTCAAACAATGCCACAGTTTGAGTGGAAATGTGAAGATTAAATCCAAACCCTGCATGTCAGCTTTTTTGCAAATGACTATCCAGGATTTCAATAAAATGTCCAACCACAACAGATCGTGTTGCAGGGATTTTTATTGCTTAACAGCTTGTGATAGTCTCCTGTTTCTCTAACATGTATTCTAAAACAATGCACCTAGCACCTAGTAAGTATGAGTGGAATTTTGGTACCTAACTCTGTTAGGGTCTTTTGAAGAATAATTTGAAATGGACGAAAGAGGAGAGGGTTCACAAAGTTGACGGATGATTGCAGAAGCTCCCAGTTGCACATCAGTATGGTGTGGCACATGATGGAAGGTACGTAAGTATGAAATGTAATTTGATCACAGTCGTGGAGGAAACAATGCAAGCGCTAAAGAGGCAAGTGGAGGTAACTCAAAAATTAAACAGGAATTCAAAGATGTGATTGAGGAATATCCTGAAGAGACAGCAGAAGCAACACCTTCTGAAGAAAAGGCCTGGAGAACAGAAAGGTGAGAAGGGATATCCATGGGAGAACCCTACCCAAGTGCAAGAGAGAGGATGAAATTAGCTAGTGCAGGAGAGACGAAGCTGAGCAACAAATTTGTTCAACTGGAGAAGGAAAACAATTCAGAGGCAAAGAAGAAAGGAAGGGAAACTACCCCCCAACGACAAAATGACAAGACAGTGGAGACAGCCAGGATTGAGACTCCACAGGGGAGAATGAGGGGGGGAAGAAAAGACAGACTGATTTTGAGACAAGCAGGAGAGAAGAGGAGATCCCACCACACCAGTATGACATGGGTGTCCATGACAGCAGGCAGGTCCCTTGATTGTTTAGAACAAGGGAGCAACAATGTGAAGCCAAAAAGCAGAGAGATGCCTTGTTCTTCCATAACTAGGAATGTCAGATGTGAACCAGTGGCAAAGAAAATAAGGAAAGCTGATGGAAACAAGGATTGTCTTCTGTTCAGGATAAGCAATACTGTGGAAACAGGTCAAGAACAACTCCCAACGGAGAGAGAACAATGCTTTAAGATACAGATGCTCTGGTAGTTTTTCCACAGAACTCTTCCAGTCCCAATGGAAAATGATAAGGTAATAAAAAGTGATATATTTCCTCAGAACTAGCTCTGTGAAGGAAATTTGGGCATGTTTGATCACTGAGAGGCAAACAGCTAAAGCAGATTCTTCTCTGAGGGTGGTCTCCATTTGGCCACTTGTGATACTAGCCTTCCAGGACTAAAATTGGCAACATTGAGTAAAGCCAGCTTTCAAGTGTAAAACAGGGAGAAACGGGCACAAGAGCCCTGTCTGATTTTCATGCTGGGTTTTAACAGATGGGAAAAGAAATATCTTAGTAGTGAATATAGTAAGGGACAATGGACCTCAAAAGAATAAAGGCACACTGACAGCAAAGTATTCATTCTGTGCTAGTCCCAATATAAGAAGATATTTTTTTCTAAAGGTTTTGAAATTGCCATTCACTTTGTAATTGCAGATTTACTGTGTGATGCCATCCATGGTGAGCACAGAAGGAGGTCAGCTGTGTGATAACATCTAAGCTTTGATTTCTGTATTGTATACAATATAAGTGTTCTGGTCTCTTTCTGTTCTTTGAAAATCAGGGGGCCACCTAAGTTTTGAAACCACTTCATAGTCATGCCAGACAGTATTGACAGAAGATGTAGTCAGTGAAAACACTTTACCAAGTGGTAAAAAAGAAAGTGGAAAAGGATGGAGAGAAATCATGGAGTTCAGGATTGCCCAGTTGCTTTAGAAACTGCTGTTTGTAACAATCTCCCGACCTGAGTCTTGTCAAGTCATCACATGAGCCTGCAAACATGGTTTGATTTAAGCTGTTTCAGTAGTAAGTCTTCATTACCTTGGTTTGCTTTGCCTTAACCAAGAGCATAGATAAAAGCATCTCTGTAGACAGGCAGTAGGTAGAAGATTGTAAATAGAAGCAAAGTTTAGGCGATGGTAACTTTCAGAACAGAGATGATGCTGATGACCACGAGGGAGCAGCAACTGCTTTCTTTGATACTCCTGAAGCCAGCAGGGATATTTGTCCATGGATTTGTCCGTGGATGCAGCACACTGAATGCATTTGAGTCATCTACATAAGTTTAAATCACCAGCAGCCAAAATAGCAGTCAGTGAAGAGTGGAGAGCTCAGAAGTTTTGAATGTGGAGTCAGGATCTTCTCTAAGTCAAACCTGATTTTAAAAATTGTGTTAGGGATTTGCATCTCAGTGGTGTCACTGGGGGAGTCCTGGGGAAGAGGAGTTGGTAGAGAGAATGGTCTCCACGCAAGTGGTTAAGTAATTCTCTCAATCTGGGTATAAGAAGTAAGCTCAGATCCTGTAGGTACAGGACAAGTGGCAAAGAAAAACAATGCTGTGGTAAGAAAGCAGAGGCATAAAGTGAAAACAGTGAATCGCCAACCTGAGAGAAATGGTGCAAAGGTAGTGAAAGCAAATCGTAATGGGTCTGTCAGCCATAAAAAGGGAAGCAAAGAATTGAGTCATGATGTAGTGAAGTTGGGGAATTTACTGCATGTGGCAGCGGCAAAAAAAGTCAAAGATTTGGCTACGAATGTGCCCTGAGGAGCCCAACATGGTGGCAGAGGTGTGATGCAGCATTGGCTGGGGTGCCCTTGAAACAGAACCTGCAGCACTGAGATGTACAGAGCAAATGAGCGAGGAATCAAGAAAAGCAAAAGGCAGTGTTGGAAAGACTTAAAATAATTAAGGGAAGAGGAGATAGCATGGATCCAAACACCCTAAAAATCATTGATACAGGTGAACTGAAGACCTATAAGGGTGATCAAGAGCTTGCTTAGGCAACACACAATTAAAACGTGCCCATTGAAGAGAAGTTGTAAGGTGGGTCACAATCAGTCAGCAAAGGATTAGATAACGCACTCAAGGGAACAACGCAGGGATAAAGTGATGCTAGGTGTAGGGGATTGGATTTGAGGACCCACGAGGCCCTGTCCAGCTTAATCATCTACGATTCCATGGAGACAGCAATGAAAGACCTGCATTGTCTCCCTGAGAACTAATTTCGTTAGGTATGGGCTTAGGTCACATATTACAAATAGGTCTCTTTTATGTAGGATTCTAGTTTAGAGTTTGCAGTGATTGATGGATTCATTAAAACGTCATCACTGAAACAGACAAGAATTTTCTGTTTAAAAGTAAATAAATGACGACAGAAACAGCAAAAGAACCTTCTGCTTTTCTTGTTGATTCTCCCTGCAGCTTAATATGGTTCAGGAGACTGCTTGGTGGGAGAGAGAGGAGACAGGATAAGACAGGATTAGCAAGGGGTATCAGTATTTCATTTAGATCTTTGGCTACCTGGTTGCTCTTAAATTCTACCTCCCAGTATCTTTCTCTTTGTTTTTCTGAATGTCGCATAAGCATCATTCTGGTGCCGAATAATATTTATAGTGTGATCTCCCATTTGGTCTGGAAAAGGCACCAGATTCTCAGGTAGTTATAACTGAGCTTTGTTGTACAGATGTAAGCAGAGTTGCACTTGAAGATCCCGCCCACTGGATTACTGCTTGTACAGCTGTGCTGTCTTTTTAAAGCCAAATTAGTTGGTATAGAAAGATTTTCTCCACAGAATTTGGCTGTCATCCTTGTGACAGTATGTTATATTTTCAAGTAGATCCCATGGGCCAAATTAATTGTAGTATTCTACTGATGTCAGTGATGTTACCCCAAGTGTGAATTTGGCCCCATTGTTCTAAGGCTAATAGAGATTTTTTTTAATGAAAGTGGATCATAAAATATTCTCAGATTTTCATCTGGTTTTGCTTATAGTAATTATCCTTTCCTGGAGCTGAGTAGTAAAGAAAATATTCATATTCTCCAGTGTCTGGTATAAATTGCAGTGCTTGTTTGCTGCAGCCCAAGACACAAGCTACGGACAGAAATTGATGCATTTGCCCATGTGTGTACGGACAGAGTTAGCCACTTTCTCCACGTGAGAAGCAGCATGGCAAAGGCTTTCAGAGTTCTCTAGTGTCAATGAACTTTKTATCAATGAAACACACTGATTTTCAGTGGCTTTTTATACTTTAGAAGGAAACTCTTCTGGCAACAAATGCATCAAGATAACATTTAATTCCACCCTTTGTTATTAATGGAGACAAAAGACATGTTCTTTTTAACAGGTTCCCATTTTTTTGAAATAATATCTGTAAAGCTTGCAGAATTAATACTGCAAGAGGGAACCAGCGTAGTTTTGCTGACAGCTTGCACCCAGTTAGGCCAGAGAAGACGTGGGATGTGATTACAGTAAAATTTGCTGAACCAGGCAATTATTACAGGTGGTTCCTACTCCTGATCTGTATAACACACCTGAGGGAAAGCACAGTTAGGACTCCACTGCTATCATTTTGGAAAGAGAGGCTGGCTATCTCCGCCTGGCTACTGGTGGTCACTTGTTGTGTATCACAGCTCATGCTCCCAAATCTGTGTTGGGTGAAGCCTTTGCAGAAATGTCAAGAACCAGAGGGGTCTGGTTGAACTATTGTATCACTGTTCAGCGCAATCTTTCCATTACAAATTTGAGGAACATCAATGACAAATCTTAAGTGGATATAGGACATGTCCTGAAACGCCATATAAGGAGTAGAAGGAACTTTCCAGGGCATGAATTTATTTATAGCAAACAAAGTCTATTATTTATTAAGGCACAAAGTCTACAGCTGGAGCTCTCCATCCCTCTCTAAATCACTGGGACTCCTCACATACTCCTGTTGACCAAACCTTTGGTCAATTTTATATTGCCATGGAATAGTCACCGAACAGGAGTGCTCTTGATTTACAAAAAGGCATCAAATGGTTTAAGACTTTGACCTCCTGAATAAATGTTTAAAGAAACAGGTATGAAAGCGAAGAATGTGGATCTGGTACTGCCTCTCAAGCTTACGAATCTGTCTCTGCAGGTGCATTTGAGGTTTCATCTGGGGAAACCAACCTTCAGAGTCCACAAGAACTGAAAGAAACCATGGTACAGAACGAGTTCTTTCTATCTGAGCTAGGTGGCCGCTACCCTAATGCACTCCAGCAGGGTATCTGACCTTCTGGATGTTTAATGAAGAATAAAGACCAGTTCCCACCTCTGTGGTGTTGAGAGTGGGAGTTATTCTGAAAAGAGAAATGCTGATATTGGATCAGCCCTAAAAGTAGTGGTGAAAGCTATTTTGTTATTATGCAATTTTCTTTTCTTTCTGTTGTGAGTAGGGGGTGGAAGAGATTGACCCTGTGCCCATGTAAACAGTGTATCTGTGAAAACCATACTTCTTGATGAAAGGAAAATAATGTCCTAAGCAAACAGATATGATGTACCCTAAGAAAAAAGACAAGAGGGATGTCTAACTCTAGCTACGTCTCCCCTCCTGCCCCCAAAGGATGAGGGAAAGCCGCTGAATCTACTGTATGTTTTCTGGAAACCTATGGGGAGTATCTTAAAGACAGATCATTAACCAAAGAGGTCTCGTTTGCTGGATTTCTCCTCATTCGATATCAATGTTTAAGTACCCTTTTTCCTCCAGAGTTAAGGATCTGATTTCAGATGGTTTTAGTGTCAAAGACAGGCAGAATTTTCAGTAGATAAATTTCTCTCCAGTGTATATAGGAGAAATGTCGACTGGACATAGCTGCATGTACTTCAGGGCATACTTCATGCTATTCCTCAGAGCTTTATCTATTGACTACTGCTCCTTGGTGTCTAGGAACTCCCTTTCTTTGCCACCTGTTTATCTGTCAGGCCTTCAGAGAGCACGCTGTGACTTCAGTGCAACTCTACTGTCCCATTAAAATAGCTCTGTGCATGCACAGCCTTAAAATACAGAAGTGTGAAGGAGGAGGCAATTAATTTACTGTGGTAGGGAAAAGCCAAAGACCATCTCTCTCTGAGCCTTTAAAATTAGGTTGAGAAAAAAATTAGAAAAACACGTCTGCTATCAAAGACAGTCTCCTAGTGATGTCTCCATGCAGYGATGTTCTCCTGAAGGATGAATAGTTGTCTTCATTTTTAACAGGTGTGGTGATGCTCTGTTACCCTTCAAAATAGTTGAAGTTGGAGCAAAGCTTTCCTAATGAAACTCGAAACCAGGTAAAATTGCCTACTTCAGGAGGTCTAATAAAATCCTGCAATTCAGGCCGGTTGTGCTGATATTTGCAAACTGGGGCGCAGTTTAGTGCGAACACAGGAAATTTACTGTAACAGGTGGAAACCAGGCAGTGATTGCTAATGCCACTTCATGCTGCTGCTGGAGTCAGCGCAACTCAGTAATTTGACATTGGAGATTTTAGATGGGTGTAAATTGCAGCAACTGAATGTAGTTCTAAGGGAGCTGAATACATCAGAATCAAAACCAGGACAGTTACTAACCCATAGAGACGAATACTATCCATTTCCGTACTGATCTGGTTGAAACCAAGAATTACAAAGTTGTTTCCAAGCCTCAAGGCCAAGATTTTTTTCTCTTGCTTATAGCAGTCTGTACTTTATATCAACATCTCTTGTGGACCCCCTTACTTCATAAGGTACTAGGGAAATTCCAGAGAGCTAGAAGTGAACAAATGTTTCATTATTTTAGGAGGATGAAGGAGGTGATCCCCTTCTCCCAGCCTCCCCGAGTAAATATAGGCCAGTTAACCTGACGTCAGTTCTGAGACAACTGCAAGAAAATCAGATGTGCAAAATAGTCAACATCTAGTTAAAGAGACGGTGACATAAATGGCACCAGTCAGTATAGTTTTGAGAATAAAAATGACTGTACAAAATAGTTTTAAAGTTACTACCCAAAATGTAGCACGTATTAAGTGAGTAAACTGATATATCAGAACTGAAGGGTATCAGAAGGGTATTTTTATCAAGGTTCTGCAACGATTTGTTCTTGCCCCCAGGCTATTCATTATTGTTATCAAGGATTTGAAAGAAAAAATAAATAAATTAGCTGCTGGAAAAGTTGCAGATACGCCGTAGTGGTAAATAAACAAGACGGGTCAAGTCTGCAAGACAAACTGCAACACTTGGTAAACTAGACTCCTCTGAACATGTGTTTTAAAACAGCAAAATGCAAGGTCATACATTTGAGAACAAAGACTACAGATGACAGTTTACATCCTGGAAGCAGTGACTGTGAAAGACTTGGCCCAGACACAGGCTGTGGGCTTTGTCAATACATACATGTGGACAGATTAAATCCAATCCCAACCATTCTAAAATCTGTTTGTGTTACATCTACATACTCGGTTGTTCTCATTAGCCAGACCATTCAGTTCTCCGCCACTGTGCAGACTTCGGTGAAAGTTTTCCTGCTTGGGACAATTTTTCCCCATATTCCCAATAGTTGGAAAAAGGCAGAAAGTGCCTGATTTTGAACTTGAAACTTAGTTGGTTCTTCTCCCTCTGAAATGCCTTATCATCTGCAGTGAATATCCTGCAGTTGTGAACATTGCCAGTTATCACGCCAATTACCTGATCAGGGGTCTAGTTTTAGGGCAGCTCTGCCAATTGTAAGTGAAGAAACAAGGCCCCGTGGAAATCAGAGAGTTCAAAACATCGCTAAAGATCTGTTGGATAAATGATGATGTTGGATTGGAAAGGTCACTCTGCATTCCTGGAGCTCATAAACACTTCAGGATTGAGCAGTTCAGATTGTTCTTCATTTTATGTAAGAAAGAATTTGTCAGGTATTCAGCTGGTAAGAAATGCCAGGATTAAGGTTATCTGTGCAAACTAAAGTAATTTTCCTTGTGAGTGGGGATTAAGATAGCTTCTCATTGCATGACTGCTATTGATTTTTCCACAGGTCCCCTACCTTACTGATTTGCCATTTGCATTATTTTTAACACAGGCTCCTGAGTTCTGTCTGACTTCTGAAAATACAGCGTGAGTTGTAAATCACTGGAGTGCTCTTGGAAAACATCATCCCGTTAAGTCATCACTGAGCAGGTAAGCTGCCAAAAATGAGCATCAGCCAGCCCCACAGGTGGGGATATACCACAGGTAGGGAGCCAGAAGGGATTTCCTTACCCTCTTGGACTTCCCACCCTCCTCCATATAATACCAGGGAGGTATTTCAAAGCCTGAGTAGGATGGAGCGGGAAGAGAGAGGACTAGCGGTGATGGTGAGCGGAGCTTCTTGGCTGTGCTGCAGGGTAGGAATAGGCCACGCTACAGTGATGGGTGGTGGGAGGTTTCATCTTCAGTCCATAAGCAGAGGGCTCAGCAGAAGCAGCCTGGCTGTTACAGTGCCCTTTGCTGACAGTTCTCATTAACTACAGGAGAGGCTGCAATGCCGCACTGGTAACAATCAGGCCATTCCCATGGAGGTGCTAACTCGTGACCTGTGGGCACAAACTTTGGTACAAATATTGGAAAAATGTATTGTTAAGCTCTAGAAAGAGGTAGCGCACGCATACACACTTGCCCATGTTCATCTGACTAGGAACGCTCCAAGCTCATGTAATCTGGACATTCATCTGATTGATGGTAAAGTGCTCACTCCCTCCCTCAGAGCAGGACTGCAGTCTTTGCATTATTCACCAGAAGTGGCATTTTTTCCTCTCTGGAAAAGGCCTGTGGCTGGTGATTTACACTCTTTGCCAGACCACCCTAGTTAAAGTTTCATGCCTTTCCAACACCGGTGAATAGCATCCCTTTTCTGCACTCTTTGGTGAAGCTGGATTCCCTCTGTAGCCGTGATGATCCACATTCCTGCTGTACCCTTCCTTGCTTTCCATGAGCAACAGCCTGTCCTTCCTGCTGGCCTGATTAGCTCAAATCCAAATAACAGCACAGCATTTTTACTGAAAGGACCTCAAAGATTAATCAAACCTCTCATAGCTCCTATGTATGGCAGTAAAGTTAAAACTGAGGTACAAGCTGGCAGAGCAGCTTTTTTCTTTTTTCTGTTTTGGACTTTTTGGACAAACTGTAATGTTAGGTGTTCTCTCAGAAGGTGGCATGTCACAGAGCCTAACTGCTCTTGCTTCTTCCTTATTCTTCAAATTGCAACTTTCTAGAAGATCTGAGCTGTCCTCTTCTAACCAGTGACCTAGAATAAGAAGCGATCGGGGTTTTTTTAACCAAAATGTCTCAAGATGCTGGTTTTCTCAAGCAAGTGGATTTGGCTTTCCAACAAAGTATGGCTGTGAGAGCCCTCCCCTTACAGACTTTTTTCTTTTACTGTCTTCCAAGCTGCTTTGCCCTGCTACAACTCTTGTGTTGCAAAGGCAGGAAGGCTCCTGGATTTCCTGTCTTTACCCAATGAACATCACTCAGCATCCAGCCAGAAGACTTGGTCAGGATGAAAACAATATTGAATTTTGCAGGTCTCATTTATTTAAGAGAGTAAAACATCTTTCTTTTCAAAATGCTTCTCTTTCGCTTTCATTTCCTGTGCACAGAGTAGCTTTGTCTTGAGTACAATAATTAAGTTGTTGACCTTCCTTAGAGGTCAAACATAGCTTCCCTTTAGAGAAGGATAAAAACAAGCAATAACAGATACTTTGACTGGTCTAAGATACTTGGTCTGCATATCTGTGATGTTGCTGTAATTTCTGCTGGACGTTTTTACCAAGATAATTCAGGATGAGATGCTGTTGATCCATTTATTTTGGTAGGTACACAGGATTTACTGAAGTTGTCTTTCCCCCATTCTTTATGAGAGAAAAAAATTCCATTGCAACTACATCGAAGAGTGTGAGGTAGGATGTGTACGCTCTAATGAGAATATTTCGTGTGAAACATGACATTTTACTCTTTTTAATGATTTTTTTCTCTAATCTTCTGAGACTGATTTTTTTTTCAAGATCAAAGATAATAATGGAGAAGCCCAGACATCTTCATGCATTATACAAGCGAAATTGCCATTCTTTCTATATTGGTCTTCTTTTTGTGTGTAAACAAATTTAAGTTTTCCTCCTTTTAAAATTACCTGTTTCTAACGTTTATGTTTGTTTAATTCTTGTTTACATGTTTTTAAGTATGACTGCTAATTGATACTAGTGTTCCTAATAGTTCCATGTTACATTCCACATAGTATATGAGATCATGTCAGCAATTCAATTCCCAGTAGCTGTGCCTGTGTGCGTAAGCAAGGCACTTGGGTTATCTGATCAGTCTCTATAAGTATTAGCAGTGAGTTTGACTTCTTTTATACAGAAGTTTGAGATCTTGCCCATGGCATGGAAGCTGGGGAGGAACACGCTTTAACATCCTTTACAAACTGGGCAAGAAATAGAAGTCCCCACAGGTGGAAGAAATCCATTAATTCCAGTGATTTGAGGCTTTATTGCTGATTTGTGCAGATGGCAATAGATTCTGGGATTGTACAGCACGCAGGAGGAAGGAAAAGCAAATATAGGCACTTCATCCCCCGTACTGGAATAGGCTGGGCCAGCCTTAATACTTCTGAATTATTAAACCTTCTGTTCTAAACCTTCATATTCCCTATACCCTTCTTATTCCTTCCAGAAACCTCCTTCAGGCCTTCAGCTCCTTTTTCTGGTGCAGACATTAAGTCTGAAAGTGCAAGTATGTATATGGCCATATAAAAAGCTCAAATGTACGTGTGGAACCACGCTTCTCGTGGAAGCAAAAGAACTGAATCACATCACAGCTGAGACCAAGCATTCACTCCATCTCTTGCTGTTGTGGCACTTCATAGCTATTAATACATGAGCAATCCCCTCCTCATTCAGCAAAACCCTCACATTCATCCTACTGTCCCATCATGGTGAATTAAAGTTAAATATGCCTTAATGAAAGGGGGGCTAAGTGGAAAAAGGCCTAAGCAAAGCATCTTTTTTGTTCAGAAGCAAAAGAGCAATGCTGGTATCTAATTTTGGACCCCTGGGAAATGCCTTGATACTGAAGTGGTCAGCACCATGTAAAAACTTAGCAAGAGACTGGTATTCTCCACTGCCAGCAATCATTCAGACTTGTGTGGGCACCCCTCAAAACCCCTAAGTAGAAGCTATGGTTGCAGTCCTTTCAGCCGTTTTAGGACTTTGTAGGTAAATGTGGTCCAGCGGCAGAAAAAGGCAGTTCTGTTTTTAATAAAGATTAAAAAATATTTTTGAATGACCCTCCTTGTTCCTTACTATTATACGGTATTAAAATATAAGAGCGCAGCCAAGGAGAATAGAAAACAAAGAGAAAAGCCTTTAAAAAAATTCCACAATTTTATATCCTTTCCCTACTAACCCACCACAGAATTCAAGGGTGGGGGATTCGAGGGCTGAAAGAATCTTCATATGGTGCCAGAAATTCCCCACAGATCTCTCTGGTCCCTCCACATTTGGCTATTTAAAGCAAACACATTGTGTTTTAGATGCTAGTTTAGATCCATTTTCCATATGAGGAGGTGGGATGTAATTAATTAGCTGTTCTTTTGATTTCTGAGTATCACATGTACACTTCATAAGGGCATGTACTTTTGACAGAGGCTAGAAAAAGGAAATAAAATACAAGCTGCACCGCTTAAGTTTTCTGGGTACAAATGATGGATCAGCAGGGGATTATCATGTGTATTTTATTGCTACCAACGCTGATTGAGTCACATGAGTATTAATACAAACCTAGAAAAAAAATCTGGATGAAATCACAGTAACAGAGTTTAGTGTTTATTTTAGTCATAATTGCACTGTTTTTACATAATGTCTTTGATCTGTAGGTTGAAAAGAGGCAAAGCCAGTAGTCCACAGTAGAAGTAACCAAACTTCTCTGTAGAGTTTAAGAAAATCAAGTCCGTAGTCAGAGATACACACATGGACATATACAGCAGGGAGGTGAAACCCAGACTCCAGCATGCCAAAAAATACAATTCATTGCCATGTCAGCTAATTAAGTCCTTTTTCTGGATTTCATAGTGACTGCATTTATTTTAACCTTTATGTGGATCATCTACTAGAGGAAATCCAATGTAACAACGCAGTCATGTAAAACGAGCGAAAAACCTTTACACCTCCCATCCAGCACCACAAAAATAAATAATAAAGCTGGAAGGGCCAGCTAAGTCCTCCAGGCCCTTCATCAGCACGGTGGTCCAGCTGCCCTCGTTCCATGGCCCTGTTGGCCACGGATGGTCCTGGAGACCCCTCAGAGGGTCCCCTCCAGACTGGGAACCAAATTCGCCATCGCAACAGCAATTTGGTGCCTATGTCAACTTAACAAAATGACCAAAATGCCTCTGTCTTGCAGAAGCAGCAAAGTCCTGTGTGTCTGCTCTCCTACCAGGATTGAATTTGCTCATTGACCTGCAGACCTAGGGACCTGCAGCACCCAAGCGACTGGCCTGTGACCTTTTGAGTCATGGAATGAACCAGAATAAACAAGCCCTGTAGCCCCACTTATCTCTTTCTCTCCCCCTGCCCCCTTTTTTTTTTTCCTTTTTTTTTCCCTTTTTTTTTTTTTCCTCGGAAAGCTAAGGAGCATCTCCTAACTGAAATGCTTGCARACTGAGGACATAATGATACTGTTTAATTGCACAAGCCCTTTGTCATCTTTATCTCTACCCAGAGGAGAGAGGAGATTTGTAGATGAACTATTGCCTTTTTGTAAGATCTGCTGATGTAGCTGGGAAAACAGACTAGATTTCTGTCACACAAGTCCTTTCTCAGATCCCTCCGCCACTGGAAGGCCAAACATGTTTAGTGCATTGAGTGGGTCCCTCCCCTTATACTTGATGAAAATGTATGGGCATTATTGCATGATTGTTCTGTTCTTTACTTTTTTTCTTGTGCACAGTTTTCCAAAATGATTCCTGGATCAGGGTTTCGCACAGGCTGACTCTCCCAAAGACATCTCTGAATGAGCAGAGGAAAAGGCAGGTTCCTTTGTGGGGCATTTCAGAGCCAGAGCCTACCACAGCTGCAYCACAATGCTCTCGTGAATAATTCCCCTCTCACTTAGCTCCAGGGGGGACACAGGGATGCTACAGGCTAATAGAGACCCATTTGAATCCTCCCATCAGTCTACTGTCCCATGCACTGCTGGTATATGCATGCATGTTACTGCAAAAGTGAATCACACTTTAATGACAAATGTTTTAAAAACAAAGCTATAAAATTCTTAATTCAGTTATTAACTTTCAATGAATTGTTTAGGTTGTTTCCTTCCACACACCCCGCCCCCATTAACTTATTCTTGAGGGGAATGTATTTATGGAGCCATGTGCTTCTCACATGGTTGAGGCTAAAAATAACTTTAGAAACTCATTCCAGCKAAAACTTAATTTAAAATCCAGTTTGTCAGCCTAACACAGACTGTAACTGGTCTCTTAGCCTGGTTTCTTTATTTGTAATGATAGCCTTGACCAGTCTTTTGAGTGCTGATTATTTCTGGATTTCCTATACTTGMCTTCTATTTAATAATATATATATATATACACACACACACACACACTCCTGAGCCTAAGGAAACCCCCAAATCACACACAAAATTTATTTTCTCTGTATGGCCTGGACTTTCACYTGGGCAACAGGCAAACTTACTTTCTCTCATAAAGGCACATGTACGCTGTGGAGACAGGCAGAATCAGCCCGGGTTTCTCGTTTGGTTTGGGTTTGKTTTTTTTTTTTGAGAGAGAGAGGCTTATAGACATTGCAAATATATTGTCTAAGTACTGAACTATTTTTCCCAGGTTCTTTTTGTCAATGATCAGCAGATCAGATGCTTCAAAATGTCTGAACCCTCATGGGTCAAATTCTTCTTCCCTTTAATTCAGTATGAGTTTTGTCACTCATTTTAAAGCCAAGACTGTAGCCCATAATAGACAATTACGCAATCCCTGGATGAAAGGGATGTTTTCTCCTTGCCCTAGATAATTAAGTCCAATGGAGAATCTTTCCATTCCCATCACTAGTTGTTTTTTTTAATTGGTCTTGAGATGACAGTGTCCTGAGCTCCAAGGGCTGAAATTCTTTAGAAAGGAGATTTTCAGCCTGTAGTTTATGAATCTGTGGGGCAGCAACAGGCAGCTAAGAAAAGCAAATGTATTGTCAGTAGGCTCAGGAACTGCACAGGGATCCCTATGTCTACCAAAAAAAATGCAGCAGTTCACAATAAAAACTAGATGGAAGGCCACTGATTTTGCTAATGTTATGCTATCTGTGGAAGAGATTTTTGTCTCATAAAAATGCTTAGATCTGTGGAGAAATTCTTTGTTCTTCTGGTTTCAACACTTTTCTGTCTGAATCCCACTACTCATTTCTACAGTGCTAGGCATTATTTATTAAAAAGTATACTCCTTTTTGCTTTCAGAAGTCATGTCATTTAACGGTGCTGCATTCTCTCTGTCCGATAGTATAGAAGAGGTCGTTTCCCTTTGTGTAAACCAGTTGCTATTTTAACTAGACATTATTCTGTCCACTGGTATGTCTGCTCCCTTTCTTCCTTTTGGTACTTCTAGGTCCCTTCTCACATGGGAAAGTTCCCTTGACCCTGGTTGTCATGTGGAATTTTTCATCTACTGGTTTCTAGTCTTGATATAGAGTTATCACTTAAAACACTAACTGAAATGACAGTGAAAGAATATTTTCAGCATTATTTTCTCCCCATCCTTCACAGCTTTTTCTTCTGAGCGCTTCTCCCCAAGCAACTGTCGATCATCCACACTGGCACCTAGGTTAGTAGCATTCAATGCATGACAGTATTTTTGCAACATCATTTCTGCTAAATTTTCCACTCTGAATTACTTCATTGTTGCACTGTCTATTTGGAATGGAGTTTGTTTCTATTTTCCTTCAGCTTTGTTTAGATTTATCAGTTTTGTGTTATCTGCCAAATTTAGCGCATCACTTCTCAGTGTCTTCCCCAAATCGTTAATAGGTGCGGCAATCCAGAGCCTTGCTCCAAACTGAAGACTAATTTATATATATAATATATATATATAACTTTTACTGTTTAAATCCTTTTCAGTCAGTGGTACAATTTTGTCCTTTCAACCATGATTATTCAGTTCATTTAATAATCTCTAGTAAGAGTCTTTCTGCAAGGCCAAGTAGGCTTTGTCTGTTATTTTGCTRAAACAGTCAAAGAATGCTAGTGGACTGGAGAGGTATCATATCTCTTTTCATGCTATGCTTGCAAGTCCTCTATTTCTTTAACGATCATATCAACGATTTTACTTGGTACTGATGCCTACAGTAAGTAGATGCCATTATAGATATAACCACTGCAGTACGTGAACCAGAACTGTTTGTAGTCTAACTGCTTCCAAGAGGATTGCCATGTGTTTCCTAGAACAGAATTAAAGCTGCCATACTTAACTCATTTGAAAAGATATTGCAGCCATGATGATCACAAGGAGGAGACAAAACAGAGCAATCTGAACATTTACACATTCATTTTCCCCCAAGATGCTAAATGCTGTCCGGTTTAAATTAGTTTATCGGCCAATCC
Organism: Oceanodroma leucorhoa; assembly: GCA_030449065.1. Lineage (NCBI taxonomy): Eukaryota > Metazoa > Chordata > Aves > Procellariiformes > Oceanodroma > Oceanodroma leucorhoa. The sequence goes on along the minus strand of JASVER010000045.1, from coordinate 716,899 downwards.
TGTAAGTTTGTTTGGGATTCCTGGGGGGGTTTAGGCTCAGCACCCTTAACCATTGCTAACATTTTTGTCATCTAATGCACCAACAATCAGCAGCTTTTAGTTCCACACACATCCAATTGATCTATTTAAGATCCAATACCTCAAACTGTATTATTAGCCAGGAACGACCATGACTTCCAGCCCTTTTATATCCCATACCCGTTTTACGCATAGATTTTTCTATCTATTTCAGTTATGGGGTATAATTTTTTTTAATTGAAGCTGTTAAATTAGTGAAAGCCCTAATGAAGGTAAGGTTAACAGCAAAAGGCGCTTTATCCTGGTATAGCTTATTCCTGCAGATTGGAACACACTTTATCTTTGCATCCTCTCTACCTGCAGAGAGGGGGCAGTTGCACCACAGTATTTAAGTATCCCAGTTTCAAATTAGAAGAGTTAAACTGATACAAAACCCTGTGTCCTTTAGCCTCAAGGAACCATCGGGAGTTAAAAGGGCAGAAATCAGATTTAAAGCATTTCAGTAAATGCATGCTAAAAACTAGCGTTTAACACAAAATTATTTCTTAATGGAATTTTAACATTGTCGGAGGGGGTGCGGTACTCGTTACAAAAGGCAGGAAATTCGGAATTAGCACTCCCCTGTGCACCATCACTTTCTTTGCATGTGTGCGTTGGAACTGGTGCTCTGTGACACACAATATATTGTGGGTTTTGGCTGCTCATAGGTTGTCTACGCAGTCCAGTTTCTGCAGCCTCATCTGACGGTAGTGGCCTCCAARCTCTGCAGCGGCAAACACCGCTGTGGGCAAAACTCTCAAGTGAGGTTTTAGGGATCTTCAAGGCAGGYTTGCCAGCACTGCTGGCTGCAAGTGCTCAGAGCTAAGGAGCTGGGAGTTAAAACCTGCAGCTACTGGGGTTTGTCTTCTGCTTTGGAGCCTCTTTGACTTCGTTATTTCCTCTATATATGTCAGCGTTAGAAATGCAAGTTTAAAAAAATAGCCCACTAATTTCATATATTCTGTAGCTTGAAGTTTGAAGGCTTTAAGAAAAAAAAAAAAAAGGCGATTGTGAGATTAATCATAAGAGCAGAATGGTGGGTACCAGTCCAGGCTCTAACTACCACAGCCCCCCCAGAAATTAAACACACGAGCCAAAGCTTATSCGTGGACCAAACTCAGTGCAACTCCAGGGCATGAGAGGCAGGTATCTGAGGACAAAATCTGGCTTGCTGTTTGACAGGGACAGGGATTTGGAAACCCCATCCACCACTGCATCCATGAAAAATCAAACGGCAGCAAGCAGTAGACAAAGTTCTGTTCTCTTTGAAACAAAGAGCTGCCAAAATGTTCATGTCAGGCTTTTTTTTTTTTTTT
>JASVER010000045.1:472721-705013 GCA_030449065.1 Oceanodroma leucorhoa | reverse complement strand
GGCCGGCCCTGGGGCCGGGGACGCTCCGGCGGCGGCCCCGGCGGCGGCGGCCGCCGCGGCTCCTCCTCCTCCTCCGCCTCCTCCACGGCCGCCGCCGCCGCGGGGCCCTAAAGCCGCCCGGCTCAAGAGGATGGTGCGGCTGGCGGCCGAGCTGCTGCTGCTGCTGGGGCTCCTCCTGCTCACCTTGCACATCACCGTGCTGCGCGGCGGCGGCGAGCCCCACGCCCCCACGGGCGCCGGCAACCACAGCCAGCGGCAGGTGAGTGCCGCCCCGCCCCTCCCCCCTCCCCCTCCCTCTCCGCCCGCGCGCGACCAACGGCCGCCCCGCGGCCCGCCAACGGCCGCTCCCTCACGCGCGGCCAACGGTCTCCACCTGCCTCCCCCGAGAGGACGGGGCCGGCCGGGCTGAGGGGAGCCGGCGCCGCGCACCTGCCTCGGCCGCGGCCTCCCTCCGCCGCTCAGCCCCGAGGCCCAGCAGGCGCTACCGSCAGTATTCACCCCCTCGAGGGCTTTCCTTGCGTGGCGCCTGAGGGTGTCTTCTGCSCCCCTCGGTTTGACGCTCTTTCGGGGACAGAGGTGGGAAGAGGCAGAGCTGCTCCCCACACCGCGTTTYGACACCGTGTTGGAGGCGTCGGGGCAGCTCCCGTGCGCGTTACTGGTGCATCGCGGCCGGGTCGCAGCAGACGACGGCCAGCTCACCTGGGGAGCACGGATGGGGGCAGGTGAGGGATGGGGGCAGACCAGGCTGTGTCAGACACGGCATGTCCCACCCAGGGCCTCCCTTGTGAGGACGCAGCGTTCCCCATGGCGAGAGGGGACCAGATAGGTGTATGGTGTTGGGAAATACGGGAACAAAATGCATAGCTTTCCTTGGAAAGTGTCAAGAGACAGGTAGAGATACTCAGTCCTGAAATAGTGAAGAAACAAGGGTGATGGATGCTTGTGACCGTGAAGGACAGGGCTTGTGACCCAGCCAGTCTGTTCCCATCTTCTGATCCCATGAAACCACGGTGAATTACGTCTGGCAGAGGGAAAGGACTTTTTTTGTTCTGTTTCCTTATTTTTGCAGGTGGTTCTTTTTGATTCAGTATCGCATGTTGCCATTCATTTAAGATGGTTAGAGACAGTGCTAAAAGCTGTGGCATCATCAAAATCCCCAGGCAAAGCTTGTAAATCTCTGGCCAGTTGCATGTGCCCTGACCAACTTTTTTCCCCTGTATCCAAGTTTTAAAGAAAAAACAACTGCCAAATCATGCAAAGAACTGACAGAAAACGTATAATTATTATCACCATAGATTTATGTAAACCCCTTTATCATCTCGGAAAGAATCGTAGTACCATCAGAGCACATTTCTGTGAAGCATGAGTCAAAATAAGGAGAGTGCAGGCTGTAACAATCACGCTGTTTGCATGGGATCCCCAGCTGGTGGTCCACAAAGTGAAACCACTAGCTACGGGAGGGAACCCAGATCGGCAGACTCAACATCCCAGTCACAAACTGGAATTGGGTCCTCTTAACTCAGAAAACCTCCTGTTGGTCTTGGTGGGAGTCCTGCTCGGGAGTGCTCGGCCGCGTGCTTTGGGTAAGGCCCCACGATGCTGTCTCTCTTTGAGCTGCGGTTTTATCACCGGCCTGACATTCCAGGATGTTTTTTTAATATCTTCAAGATTTCTGGTAATAATGTTTTATAAATGATGCTTTCTTTCCTCATGGGCACTTGAAATGCCTTTTAAAATGATGTTCCTTGGAAAAGTAAATTTGGAGAGTTTTTTTATGAGGTGTTTGCTATCATTAGAATAACCCTGAATTTGCCTTTTCTTGACAGGCTTGTAACATAATGAGGGAAACATCTGGGCAAGTGGGAACTCTGGGTGATGCCATTTCCCCAAGGAGGTCTTTTTAGAGTAGTATTGTAAGGTTAGGGTAAAACAAGAGGAAAATCATCTTCAGATAATTATCCTAGAGCATTATCATTGTAGTTGGCTGTCTCGTGAAAATCYGTTGATTGTTGACTTCAAGAATTTTTTCTGTCCGGTGATTTTTTTCCAGATCACTTAATAAAACTCTGTGCCTTTAAGCATCATGATAGCTTTAGCAGTTCATTTTTCATCATGTTTTGCCATTTGTAGAATTGAAATTTTTATATACTTCCCAACTGAATTGATTCTGCAGTTATGTATTGGAGAGTGTGTCTGTACAAGACATTATGGCAGGAAGGTATATTGATTAGAGCAATCAGTTAAACAGATGGATGTCTATCAATTACTTGGTTTTATAACTTTCATGGATTCTGTTGCTAGCTGGAAAATACTGTAACCTGCTTTAGAAAATTGTACTCTGACAGGCAGATGCTTCCATTCAGAGCATCACAATATAGATCTCGATGGCAAGTTTGCACTGGGATTTTCAGATTTTGGGGGTTCTTGGGCTGTTATCGTGGCACATACTGAAGCGAAATGCAAAATCCTAGTGCATTGCGTGCCCAGGTAAAGAATCAATGTGGAAAGCAAAACTGCAAAAGTTTGGTATAAGCAAATAGAAATCTCTCAGGTTGCTATTGCTTATACTGAAAAAACCCCTATTGTTTTTTCTGTCTTGGTAGGTCTGTGGAGAGAAAAGATTGTGAGAAGTGATTAGATCAGTGTTTCATTTGATGAAATTTCATTTGACGAAGTCTGTTGCGCACATTGTGGCAAATCCAGGAAAGAGTAATCTTTGCAGCAACTGTTTATAGATGTATTTTGACAAGGCAAATTTGTATAAAAACAAACTGGCTATTATCAAATGCAGGGTATGGTGTTTTAGGACTTAGGCGGTCTGTTTGCACAAATAAAGTAGTCATAGCTTGGTCCTGTGTGTCTGAAAGAAAATCTGAAATGTTAGTCTTAGTTCCAAAGGAAAAAGAAGGAAAAAAAMCCACCCAAAAACTTAGCACATCCTTGAGTCTTTTTACAAAAAACAGATTCAGGAGGAATCCCTAGTAATCTTAAAATATTGCTGGAGATTTAAATAGTCTAAAATACAGACTTGTATGCATTTGAAGCCTGATTCATTAAGGGAGGAAGAGCTTCTCTTTCTCCCATCCCTTGGTCCTTCAAATGAAGGAAGGATTTTGGAGGATAGGTTATGATTTCTTTTGGCCTTTCAATTATGTTAACCCCTGCAAATAATTAGACTGATAGGTGAAAGAAATCCAGAAAAAACCTCCATCCTAGAATTAAGTAAGTTTTTTTTCCTCCCTCTTATTTTGGCTTTTGGTGCCCTTCCCTGTAATGTGCCTGTCTCTAGAGTTCCCAGATGTCTGGGATCACGTCGTGCCGCTGTGACTGGCTGCATTGAAGCAGCAGTGAGGAGAAAATCCTGATGTGCTTTGCTGGTCCTCTTTGGGATGGGTGAGATACAGACACAGGTTTCCTTGGTTCACCGCTGCAGAACTGGCACTGGACCTCTGCATTGCTGCAGTTTCATGCTGCTGTTAGAATTGGTTTGTGGTAGTGTAAACTAACGCAAAATGGAAAATCCAGATTGGAGTTGTAAAACATATCGCAGTTTTGAGTTATGAGAGGGAATCAGCCTTTTGTTTCTCAATCAGATTTTATTCCCTCCTTCCAAATCTACCAAAGAGAAAAAAAAGGGGAGGGGGGGAGATTTGGGGTTTACTGGTGAGAACTCTTATTAGGTATAATTTAATTAGTATCCAGAAACTATTGTGGAGTATATTTATTAAATAAATAAATACAAACTTTTGCTTCTGAATAAGGGCAAGTGAGGCTATATTAAGAGATGGAAAAATGCTGCTTGGGTATGTTTTTATCTTTTTACATAGTTCTAAAATGAAGGGAAGGCTTGAACATAAATTTTGAAAGACGTTTGTAATACTTTACGGTGCTCTAAAATCTGTGCTTTCATTCTGAGAGAAAATATTTCATCAAGAAGTTTATTCCCATCACTTCTAATTTTTCCATAGCAGGCTTTGCACACCAAGAAAAACAGTGTTCCCACACCAAGAAAAATGACCTTGTAAAATGTAGTAACAGAGCCACCAACAATATATGCCATAGCACATGAAGTCAGATTCTCCATTGCGGTACTTGCAGCAGTATTACATTAGCATGAAACTCAGTAGTTGTGCATAAAACTGGAGCCATATAAGAGAACGTAATTTGAAAAGAAGCACAATGCTGTAAACAGCTTTTTACTTTTAATCTCCTTGCTCCTGTCCTTGCCCCCCTCCTCAATAAACATGTAAGCAATTAGAGCGTGTCAGAAATGTTCTCTGAGCCCTACCAGAAGAAACGCATTCTGCTGCTTATAAACAGTTGCACAAGAGTCACTTAGAGAAGCTGTGTTAGGAGTCCTTTACAGGGCTGAGCTCTTCATTTTCTCCTAAGATCCACAGGTCAACACGATGAGAAGTTCAGAAACGGTGTGCTGTCTGTTACCTTTGCTGAGGTGCATTTCAGTCTTTTTAAGGTTTGTGCGTTCCTGTTGCCCCTTGTACTGTATTCAGGCAAGTTGCAAAATGATCTCCGGTCAGATACAGTGGCATATTTCAGCTTTCTGGCTTTCTCAGTTTAAGTAGGACTCAAGCTGTTTACTTTGGGAGAGTTTTAGACTGAGTTTTTTAAAGCTTGTTGGAGCTCTGGAGCTTTACATTCGGTTAGTTCTAATAGGAACTGATCGTCTAAATCACCTTTGAAAGACTGTCGATTCAACGTTTTGCATTCACGTTTTCCAGACTGTCCTTAGCCTATATAAGATGCCAATAAGTGGATGTACATCATACATTTAATACAAGCACTAAATCCTTCTCTGCCTTAAGAGCAGTTTATACATCACACAAATAACTTTCAGAGCAGGTGGCTTGTGAATGAAGCAGGCTGATTCTCTGAAAACCAAAGTCTCTTTTGGTGAGGTTGTTACTCATCACAGAGGATGCTCCTTTGTGCTTTTTGACAGTGATAGTAAAACCTGCCTGTTCTCAGCGGGCTTTGCTGTATGGGTTCTTAGCTGAAGCTCACCCTTACCATTAGCATATGTTCTTCCAGTTATGCACTAAGCTTTACGAATGACTTACACCATGTGCAGTTCATTCTCTCATCTCCCAAGGGAGAGAATTATGTGTGCTCTTTAGTGGTTTTGCTAGTGGGCTGTGGCTTGTTCCAGAATCTAGGGGGAAGGAAGGGTGATTAGCTTTACGTGTGCTGCTGCTGCGTGCGTGGAAGCAAAGGATAAAACAGGAAACAAGGGTGAAGGMGTGAGACCACTGCTCTGAGTGGAGCATTTGCTGTTTTCTGTGGCTGCCAGGAGAGATTCCTCCACCTTCCAAACCTGGCTCCAGGAAAACTCCAGAAAACATTAATTGAGCTTCTCTTCATACCTACCACTTCGATTCGTTTCCTAGCAAACTAAAGCATCCCTGGTGGAAAAGAGCTACAACACCTCCAGGGTAGGATGTGGCAASCTTTTTAGTATCTAGGATTACTGCACCAATTTCGAACAGGGATCCAGGTTATATTTAGTTATGGCTGCAAGGAGCAATGTTAGGCAGGTACGGATGTAACTTYCTACATTAGATTTGACCAAGGTGTTTGGATGAGGCATGTTTTGCTGAACTTCTCTTCAGTTCGACAGCTAAGAATTACTGTACTGCTCATCTTGGGTCATCACTGATAAATACCTGGCATTAAATCACAGGGTGCCTCTCAATTTTGTCTCTGAACTACGTCTCGGAGCAGTTTTTTCCTGGTGCCTTATACAGAAGAGTCTATTGGAGTACTTCATTTCTCTTTTGAGCAAGATTTAGGATCACTTTCCAGCTCTTTATAGTATTGGGTTATTTGTATGAAAAAAACAGTGTATGTAATCCTAAATTCATTCTGGGCCATCATGGTGGCTTTATGTCCGTTCCCATGGGCCTGGAGCCAGACATAAATCACAGTGACTACTACAGGGCAGAGGCCCCAGAGACATTCCTGCTTTTGCCTTTCTCTTCTCTCAGTCCATCCTTACCTGTGCTCTGGGGCTGTGTGTGGGGGGAGAGTGGTTAAAGGGCAGCCTGCTAACATGTGGTTCTGAGCCCTGTCATGGTCGGGCAGCTGACTTGTGGTAGTGAAAGGAGTGATAGGTTTGAGTCTGGTTCCTGAGACGATCTAGAGCTGGAATGATCACCCGTGGTGACAAGAGAGTAGAGAGACAAGGCATGGGTACATAGAGATCCTGGAAGGAGCTGGGTTGGTATTTCTCATGTTGGTTCCTCTAACTTGGACAATCAGCACTTGTTCTGGAGTAGCTTTTATTTTGCAGTCTTCGTTGATCGTGTGAAGAGAAGTTTGTTCTACACAGGAAGAACACAGCTGGTTCATCACAGCTATAACAGCAGTATAACAGCAGTACAACCACACTCCTACTGACCCCTCGTTGTTATCTCATTGGCACAAAAATCTCTCCTTCGCTCCTCCAGCTTTGGTTGTCAGCTCTTAGGTTCAGTCACAATTCCCCTCTCTGTCCTGTCTTAATGCCAGCTGTCCGCAGAAACAGGAGGCCTAGAGTTGAAGCTCTGCYGTTGGTCTTTATGACCCCAACAATTTCATCATCATTTTACTGTCTGGAGCTGGTCACTGTGTACTCCCTTGTGATTTTAACATACAAGTTATGACCTGTTAATTAATAGGAACCCCAGCCCTAGTACTTCAGCATACTAGTCTTTTCGACACCTTGCTCTGCTGTGGAATTCTTTTGCTGGGGAGACATCTGTTTAACCAATCCAGGTTACATTAAATGTAAATTGGGAACCATGTTTTGAATTCAGCAGTTGTTCTTTTGTCTCATATCTACTACATCTGTATATTAATAATCAATGCCTTATTGTTCCAAAATGGTGGAAAACGTCTTCAAAGAAAACAAGGAAGAATGAATGAAATATTGACTAGGTGAAAACTCCGACTGTGTTGTGTCGCAGCATCTGAAAACTTTACAGAAAGTGAAGTGCAGAAGACAGTAGTATTGATAATGATGCAGACTGTGCTATCTTTGCCTGCCAAGCCACTACATAAATGTACTAGTCATGTTTGAAAAGCTTTATAAAATAATATGTGACAGAAATAGACACGACTTCTGAAAAGCCGGTCATCGGTGCATAAAAGTGCACAGAATGCARGTAATGGTAGGAAATTATTTTGCTGTACTTTTTTTATGCTTACGTTCTTCTGAGTCATCATTTTAAAATCTTGAAATGCACTCATACTTAAAATATATATGCAGACAATTTACATGTTTCCTTAGACAAACATAAACTAAAAAATTGAAGCAATGTAGTTTTTCTTTGTGCTTATATCCTGAAAGTATAGCGATAGACAGGATTTAGCGATTTGGGCAGGTTTAATTGTCTGAGTTGGTTCCTTTCAGAACCAACTTCTTCTGTGTGTTTTGCCAGTCTTCCTTGCAAACAAATGTGCTAGTACCCAGTTGTGCCTCACTTGTTCTGTTCACAGTGTTGTTCAGGCTTGTTTGGCCTATTTGTTACGATTCTTATCTTGCTGTCTGCTTTAAGACTACACTGCTTAAAAGGTCTTTGAATGATATAGTCTTCATAAAAGATGACTTTTTTTAAGCATTATTTTTCAGTGGTAGCAGAGCTAGGTCACTGATGCATTTTATTTTTTATTTTATTTTTTAAATCTCAACCCTAGCTCTTTGAGGTTGAGATTCCGTTGTTGTGTTGTTGCTTGTGTACAATGTGTAGTGTAATAGGTCTCCAGGCCTGAATGGAGGCTGTAAGCAGTGTCACAAGTGAATAATGAAGTGATAACTTAGAGCAGAAAAATACAAAGTGCTTTAGTAAGTTGCAAAAGGAAGCATTAAATGATGCAGTGTTGCACTTTAATACCATTGTGCCTCCAGGATACCGATTTTAAAAATTTTGAAGACAGAAAATGCCAGGCTAAATTAATAGTCCAAAGCATAGAGATGAATAACACTTCCAAGAAAAAGACTAGTGAGCTCACTGATACATCAGTAAGTGCAGAATGTTTCTAGTGTTGGCATTTCCATGTACTTTCGATTTGAAATACCAGAAAAAGAAAGAAAACAAAGTAAAATGTAACTTATTATTGTAATAAGTGATGGCTTGCCACAGCGGTCAGTTGTGTGGCAGTATAATACTTGGTCAGAGGAGCTGGTGTGGGCGGTACTGGTAAGCAGTTCCTTTATCCTTTTGCCCTTGTTTTTCAGTGCTTGGAGAACTCATAGCAGTGGGTTATATTTTTTTTTATTCCTCCCTTTTAGCAGTCAGCAGGATGAAAGCAGGCCTGGAGTTGTTCACCTCTAAGCTCTTGTAGAGTAATGGCTATTTGGGTGCTTTTAATCTTACAGAGATGCTCATAAAGATGAGAAAGGAAAATCAGAGATGAAATCTTTTTCTCACCACTCTTGGTGGAGTCGGTTCATGTTGAAAGGCAGGAGAAATACAAACGTCCTTGGCTTTTACGCCTCCATGCTAGACCTACGTTCTGAGTGTGTTGAAATTGACCTTGCTCCACTGACTTTCACAAAGCAAGACAAGTCAATGACTTGTGTCGGCTGCAGGCCCAGCTGAAGTTCCTCTTGGATTTCAATCTTTCACAGCTCAGTTTTTCTACAGAACTGATATGCACATAACACGCATAATCTGGACCTCCATCTGTGAAGATAAGCCGGGCTTTGGCGTATGGCTTTCTTCAGATTGCATTAATTCATTTCCATCCGTTATGTTTCATTGTTAGTTTCATACGCACTGAAAAAATCCTGGACTGCTTTGTTCCACAGTAGCTCTTCATCGGAAAGATTGACATTTCCTCTTTGCCTGCATGGCCGTTGTGATCAGTACTTGTGACAATACCGTTATGAGTACAGTGTAAGTATCTATTAAAACCACCCAAATAATGTGCCCCTTCTTTTTCTGCCACTGTTTACAGTACCACTCAAAAAAACCTGTGATTCCTCCCTTTCTAAGGAACAGTTACTGAGTCAGTGTTGTCCATGGGCCAGCTTTAACTTCCAGAAAGCTTCTTTCAGGCATCTTGCCTTTGCATTCCCATTGAGTTGGGTGTTCAGGTATTGAACAGTTGAACACTATCATTGAAACACCTTTTCTTGTACGTGCYCAGGAAGGCTGAGTAGGAGGTGAGGTCCTTGCACCAGAAGGTCTGCGTTGTAGGCTGCGATGGAAAGAGGAGATGCGTGACAGCAGAGCATGATGTAAGGGAAAGAGCAGCGAAGAGGACCTAGTGATAAGATGCCTATTTTTTGAAGCTAGTGCTTCAAAAATTAGTCATGTAGCTTTGGTATCTTTCTCGCCTTAGAAGTAACCCAGCAGCAGATTTTGCCATGAGGAAATAGTAATTACTCCACTGGAACCAGCTGCCAAAGATTATTATAGGTGTAACAAAACATAAATTTGCTTGGTTTTATCTGCCACATCAGTGGCAGGATTTTAAAATCAATATGGACTTGATCTAGATGTAACATTAGTAATCAGATGTTTACTAATGTCTGTTTGCACAAGTTACCCAAAGAAACAAAAAGGATTAATAGTTTAAATAGTTTAAAACAAAAACTTCTCACAATATTGACATATAATTTATTAAAAAATAAAAACCATAGCTACCTAGTGTGGATTCTGTAACACCCCAATATACTCACCTCCTGCATCATGAGAGTTGCTTATACACCATTTAATTTCATAGCAAGGAGTTATTTAGCATCTATTTAGCCACACAACAGCAATAAAATGTCCCTGTCTTTGATGTCTACAGATACAACTCTCATCTGAAAGCGTCTCTTGAAATTACCTCAGTAATCAGACTGGAGTTGTTTAAGATGCAGTGTATATATTGGCATTTTGCGCTGCTGATTTTAAGATTCTCTGGACTGAAGAAGTCTGTAAAGGTTCACTGCACAGAGCAGGCTATAACAAAGCAGTTAATGATTCTTGTGACATGAATGCTGCCATTTCAGTTTGTTTGAATGACACTGGCATTCTGTCTTAAATATATCACTTTTTATTAGGTTGGGTTTTTTTGTGTTTTTTTTGAAACCAACTAGATGTTAGGCATGGGTATGTATCTTAGCTAAACTATAACCTAGCCAGTCCATGCCTTTTGCACTGCAGAGTACCCGGAGTTTTTCAAAACACGTAACCACAGTGATATTTTTATAAAGGAATGTTCACCTCATGGGATTTTTTTTAAGGTGTTCTATTTTTTTTTTCCAAGTTACGGCTTCACTTTATTGTACATGATGTCCAATAAAAAAGATATATGTCTGTGATTGGACTTTGAAATAGGGCCATGGTGCCTATTCCATTTAAAGGGAATGAAGTCAAGCAGTAAATTTGCTGGTCGCCCTTTTCATATTGACTGTATCTCGGCCAGCAGTTGGTCTTTGATGTTGTAACAATAGAGCAAAGGCAGAGGAGGAGGAGGATTAGGACCTCCATAATATAAAAACAAGTCTGCATTCATCGTGATTTTTATAGAGCACAGTCCATGTCTATTGGAGGTTTGCAGTATAGACTCAATGGTCTGCAGAAGGGTGCAGCAATCTTAACATTTGCAGGTGGTTTACAATTCATCCATCATTACTACTACCATCTCTTCTTAATTCAGAGTTTGTTTAGGCATTCAGCATTTAACTTTTTCTATCTTCTTATCCTTCCTACAATAGGAAAACAGATGTATGTCAGGATAGAGCTTCTGGAGTATCATTTTCCTTTACAAGGGTTGATCGTCGTGTTATTTATGAAAGGCTTGCTGCAGCTGGCCAATAGAGTATCTATTCCTCATCTTGTGCTTTAGAGTCCAAGCTTTTATTAGGAAAGAATAGAGGGGTTGATATGTATATGTCTAACATTTGTGAAAATATATATCAAAAGGGAACCTAGGGCAGCCACACTATGCCTGTGTCTTCAGGCGGACTGGAACAATAGCGCCAAAGGTTTCAAATGAACTATTTAGCCTGATAGAGTCCTGGAGCTTTTGGTATGCATTTAAATGGTAGCAGTGCTAGCTCTTGATCAAAACATGCAGAAGGAAAAGGGTCGTCCATTTCATGAAAATGTGTAAGGTACCAAGTTGCACTAAGTGATGGTGGGAGTAGGTAGACTTTTAATTGTGAGCAGAGCTTGGAAGGAGCTGAATAATCTGTAATGTGCAGTTGTAACCATGTGTGTAACATAGCGGATCTGGAAGGCAGGATGAACAGAGCATTCCCAGGGACACAGCATGGTGATGGCAGCAGCAATGAGGCTGGTGCAAGTGGATCTGTATCAGAAGCCCGAAGGCAGCTCTTAGGAGACCATCTGGGGATGCACCAGGTGAAATTGCTTTACTGCACCCAATTCCAGTGGCTCTTGCTTAAGGCATGATCCTGAAGTGTCCTGACGAGGCAGAACACCTGGAAGCTTCTCTACCAGACCCCAAAGACACCTGACCCAAGGAAGGGAAGGCGGGGGAGAARGATGCCAATCTGTAGTGCATTTGACAGTTCAGAACCTGATTTAGGGTTGGATCATGTGCCTTCTGGGTGTTCAGATTAGACCTGTGAGTCCAAACTCATGAACAAGTCACTGCTTGCCGGCTGAGCTGCGGTAGCTCCTTAGATATCTTATCCCACCTTCTCCCCACAAGAAAATATGAGGTGACTTTATCAGCAAGTCGGCACTGAGCAAACAGACCCTGCCCAGGGCTCTCACCAGGGTGACTGCATTCTGGCCTTGGACAAAGCACTCCACAATATCAGTGGTCACCAAACGCACAGCTCTTCGGTGAGGAATCTGTTCTTTTATTTAACATCTACCATGATGGCCATTAAAAAGGCAACATCTGGTGCAGAAAATGCACACATGCTATTTCTGCACTCTGCTGTATGTCTTCTACATCAGGCCCAGATACAGCAGTGTCTTAGCTGTCTCTGCTTTCCCCAGTATAACAGCTGCTGAAAACTGCATGAGGCTTAGCCAGCATAAGGTGGGAGTTCTGGCTAGTTAGAAGCATCACCTAGTGTTTAAAAGAGTTTGCCCTTGAGGGATCAATAGCTCTGAAAAAGCTGCTGAAATCCTTCAGTGGCAGTGAATTTGATTCTCGCTCTTCTTTGATCTACCATTCATGGCTTTTTGAATAATGTAAGTCACAGCTGCCTTTCTCACCTACCCATCCCTCTTTCTTCTTCTCCTGTCTCTCTCCCAAGAGAATCATTTTTTCGTGTTCCTAGGAATATAGCTATGGCAGTCATAACATCAAAATAAAATGAACTAATTATTTGCATAACATCAGAGTAAGGGCCAGATTAATACCACCTCTCTGATTTTTTTTTTTTTTTGATCCTATTGAAGTCTTCCCACAATAAAATACAAGAGGAGTTTGCAGCTGAAATCGTGTGTTTGCATAAATAGGGACTGAGTGGGGGAAAAGAGCTGTATAYGCCAATTCCCCAATACGCCCTGCTGCCGTTGATAAAAGGAGCCACACATACATTGCAGTCAGGTTATAAACCCCATAATACTCCCATGACAATTGTTGCAGTTTACTTGTAAGAGCCTTATGAGGAGAAAAGATGTATATTTATCTCTTTAGCACAGTTAAGTAGCTGGAAGTGAGTTCTGTGCCGCAGGAAATGCTCTTCCAACCTGCTCTGCAGTGTGTCTGCTGTATACGCTTCGGAATCTGTCTTTGTATAGAAGCAGGTCTCCCTCTCTGGGATCTGGCGTATCAGCTAGGGTCCCATCTCTGTTCCTCAACAGAGGAGGTTAGGATATCTCAAACCTGAACTGCTTATCTTCTACCTTGCTGCTGCGTCTGGCTGCTGGGACTAATCTAAAGATGCATTTGGCCTGCTCCATACAGTTTATTGTCAGTGGCGTCTGGGTGGCTTCAGGCACATGCTAAGATTATAACAAGTTTGAAAAATAAAACCATTTATCCTAAAAATAGCTCAGAACTAGCTAGTGATCATGGGGCGGAGGGGAGACAGAAATGAAGATATTTTCTTTTCACGTAAGTGTCAGATTCAAAAGCATCTGCCTTGTTCAGTGCATGTATGGTATTCATTTCCTGTCTGCAGTCGATTGGAATGCCCCCCGAGTCGTTTGAAATTGAAAATCGAGTCATGCTTCTTTAATCAGCTCTAGGAAATAGCCCCCCTCCCGTACTGTTCTAAGAAAGTTTATATATACATGCATAGAATTCATAATACAAAAAGCCCACGCTTCTCTCCAGGGCAAATCCTTTCTCTTTCCCCTCTTAAACAGAAAAGGGTCTTCACATTGTCTTGTCATGGTGTACTGCGTATCTACTCGCTTGCTCTTCTTCCCCATAATGTCACTGGAGGGAGGCCTTTCTCTTGTCTATCTGCTTCCTCTTGTTTCTTTCTCTTGTTCTGTCATTAGGGCAGTTCACAGAGATGTAGAAAGAGGGCATAATGTCCACTGCTGATGTCTTGATGCAAAAATGAGACAGCTATTGCACTGCGTGTACAGATGCCATTTCTACTAATGACTTCCAGTTGCTCATGTATCAGTCTCCAAAGTTTTCTAAATGGAGAGGGTAAAACTGTACGCTCGGGCTTGAAAGAATACTTCTCTGCAGGAGCAGAGGTGCGTGGTCCTGAGGCAGCCGCTCAGATTTCTGCTGCTGTTTTGCTGTAAACTCTTGGGTGTAGTAACAATCCCTTCCAGAGAGTGTTGTGAGGCATATAGTTGGTGCATAGATATTGAATGTAAACAAACACTGCCTTTCCTCTGCCTTCACCCTCTAACTTCCATCAAAAGAAAAAGTATTGGCGGGGAAGGCAGCTAAGGGAGGGTCAAGTAAATTATCTCGCAGTGATTTGATGGCATGCATGTTTTGAGCATCAAGACTCAAGTGATTTGCCTTTTTTCAGGCATAGAAGTAGTATTGCCAGAAGCACAGGAAACATCATGTTTTTGGAATATAACACTTGTCTGCTTTTTTGCTTTCCCGTTATTAGCTTTTGCTTATGTGATGAAGTCATCATGTAACTTTTAGTCCACAGGGACTAAACACTTTCTAGTCTCTAAAAACATCTGCCAGCTAACACAGCCAGAGTCATAGAGACTTTTGAAAGCATAGGGTGGATATTCAGTGGCATACGAGCGCGAGACACAGAGGCTGGGAATAGCTGTTTCTTGGAAACCAACAGCTGAAGGCAACTTTGAAAATTGAAAAGGTTTCAAGTAAGGTTACTCTTTCAGCTAGGGAGAGATGAAAACTTCGTTTATTAAAGCTGGTTCACCTAGTGAAATCCTAGCCRTAGTGATTTAGTGGAATAAACTTGCAAAAGGAGCTAGTTTAAAACCCATGAAAATAATATCAGATGTATGTTTGTTCTCTTTCATTGACACTGACTTTGTGTGTGCTMGCCTGCAAAGCCTGACCAAAACGTTGTGTACAAAAAGTATTAATATTCTGGATTTCCTTTGCTTTTGTGGTTTTGATTGCAGCTTAAGGCAGATTTTCTCATTCTGTTGGAACCCAATGTGTAAATTATGATGCAGATTTCAAATGATGGGTGAGAKTAGACTCGTTCAATTAAATTTAGCCATGGTATAAATGGATTCTATTTAAAGCTTTATTATACTACTGATTTTATGCAAGTATTTAATAAAGCCTAAAAAGAATCAGAACTTTCAAAGAATTTGCAGTTTGGCACCACAGGTTATTGGAGTGGAATAATTGGGCTACTCTTCAGTTGTACATTTGCCTGTTCAACTGCTAAATCAATGCGTCCTGTATGGAGAGCTCTAGCCAGGCAGTGATTACAGGGAAGATCGTCAGAGTCGTGAAGGACTGTTTACCACCAGCTTAGGCAACTGAAAATACCTGTTAACTACAAGGAAAACTTGGCACTGAACATCTGTCAAAGCCCTACACAATTTTAATTCTGTGCACTTGGCTGTCCCATGGATGGCTCAGTATCTGCTGAAAAACAAAGCACCAGTGTGTACTATGTTAGAAAATTTGCTAAAGGGCCTCTGTTTTTTCCAGCAGACATTGAGCTGTAATCACAACCAAGTCCTTCCTGTTATCAAAGTGTTTATACAAACTGGCAGTTCTTCACCTCCAAGCTGAACCATACTGTTTGTATTTTCCAGCTGAAGGAAAACATGAAATACAAGCAAACAACAGAGCATAAAAAATAGCTGTACTGTGAAATGTGTGTCCACAACATGTARCAAAAGGTTGCCAGATCCGAGTATAATATGGTTGGTTTTCTCCTTTAGCTCTGAGGAARAAATATTGTCTGCCAGTGCATTTCAGATGTGGACCCACTGTTTACTAACRGTGTGGAAGAGACAGGGAGCTTGGTGAGAGAAGCTCCCAACCAGAGACTGAATGAAGGATGGACCAAAGCTTGACGACTGCAAGTGAATAAACAGGCTCAGTAGGGGAGGAGTGGCAGTAGGGCTGCTCCGGCACTCGGGATGTATCAGTTCAGATGGTTCAACAAGGCAACAGCCTTTTCCTCCACCGCGGAGGGTCCTGTGGTAGTGTTGGCCACGTGCCTCGAAAGAGTGGTCTGGGACTTACTAGACCTTAGATGTGAAGGGGCCCTCAACACTACCACCCCAGTATCTCTGCAGTCGTAGGCATAAGTCCTGGCTACGTGTTCAGTTCTCAAGATTTTCTGTGTAACTATGAGGGCGAGAAGTTTTTGGTGTAAAAAACCCAAAATTCARAAGCGGTAATTCTGAGATAAATGTGCCCAGATGCTTTGAGATTCTGCTTCTGCTGTACACAGCTCCTGAGAGCTATTCCGGCATACACCAGAAAATCAGCTGTGGTAGGCTGGGTATATACTTGGGTGTCCCAAACACCTCACTGCCTAACTGTGCTGCCACTGGCACCCAACATTTAAGCTGTCTACGAAAGACCTCTAGCTCCAACAGTGACTGCAGATTGCCATGTCTACTCTGAATTTCTGCTGTCCTAATTGCAACAGTATTTGCGACTCCATCCTATTCTCCACAGAAACAAAATCGCTTCAAGAGCCATACAGCCCCTGAAGCTAATGTGTCCCATAGCAGTATCCTGTGGGGTGAGTGGGTTTGGTCTTTGCATAGCCACTTAGTCACACATGCAGATGTGCTGCAAGCTAGAAAGAACTGGATACAATGTCATTTTACTAATTTTGCTGGACTAAATAGAGAATTATTAAAAAAATAGACCCTGATAAACAGAACTCTTTTTTAAAAATTATTATTGTTTTTTAATACCAACTGTAATCAGTGATTCATCTTCTATTTACACAATGTTTAAAGCAGATGATATATTTTGGAGCCCCTTGGTAAAAACAGTTGTGTACATGCAAGCAAGTGTAGTCCATTTTAAATGATTTATGAACAGTTATTATCTAAAACATGCTATTAATTATCGCAACAATTAATTTGTGTGGCTTTCTAAAGATAAGTAAGGCCTTTTGTTTCACTGATATATCTGAACATGAGGGACAAGCACATTTTAAGAAAATGAGAGTGTCTCAGTAGCTGAGTGGTTGATGTGACACCCCTCCGGTCTGACTTCTTCTGGAGATACATCAGTGACTCCTTGGAGTGAAGGAGTCACTGTGGGGCTCAGTACCACCGCATGCTTTCAGCTAGTCACACAGAAATTAAACATGAACCCAGGTGATTTGCCTGTTGAATGAGAAAGCCAAGACAGAGCTAAGAAGAGAACAAGGGTCTTCTGACTGCCTGGACTGTATGTGGCATTAATCATAAAAGACATTTTTCTCCGCGTATCTTTGATAATGCTTTTCAGCTGTTAACTTTACTGTCTGCTTATCTAACGCTGTCCTCATACCTCTTCCTGCTAGGTCCTGTGCTGCTTATACTCGTGATAGACAGAAAAATAAATAAAACCCAGGAATTAGATCACCCAAGTTCATTACAGATCTTGGATCTGCAGAGGTGAAAGTCTCATGTAGTATCCCGGTGTGTTACTCAGCCTCCCCAGACCAGTTAATTTTAAAGTGATCATTTAGCACTAACCTGGAAACACACGACAGCCTTCAAAATCAAAACAATCTGTTTGGGCAGGTGGGAAATGAAACCAGTCCTAATGGCTATAATGGTTTTCTGTGAAGGCCCCAGGCCTCATTTTGTCTCTGATAGCAATATAATCTTTTATAGCGTCTGTGAAGTTTCCTAGTAAATAAATGTTCCTTGTTGCTGGTGGTTGAAGATGCTGTACAGGTGCATCATGAAAGTGCATTGACAGACTGTCGGTTTTCAATTCAAGACCTCTTGTCAAGATCATTTTACAAGATATTTCAAAGGAGTATACAAGAAATAAAAAAAGCAATGTAGCTGCAGCAGGGATTTAGTAATAGATTCCCTT
The DNA here is from genome assembly GCA_030449065.1 of Oceanodroma leucorhoa. Lineage (NCBI taxonomy): Eukaryota > Metazoa > Chordata > Aves > Procellariiformes > Oceanodroma > Oceanodroma leucorhoa. The sequence goes on along the minus strand of JASVER010000045.1, from coordinate 687,619 downwards.
GCTGTCTGGGAGCTGTTAGGGATATAAGTTGCATCAGTTTTCCCAAATTCTTTCAACTCCATAATTAGCAGTGCTTGCAAATGTGCCCTTAGTTTGGCAAGTGGGGAGGGAATGAAGGAAGGTAAGAAATATGAATGACAGAGAAAGAGCAGCTGCTCCAGAATATTTTCTGTAGCTCCAGTCATTCCTCACTTATTCTCTGTCTTGGTTATTTTTCCAGAACTGGAAATGGGATTAAAATAAGGAAGAGAGGAGGAGGATGGATTCCTCACTTGCTAAAAATGCAGAGAAATTCCCTTTTCCCCTAATTTGGTATTTTTACAAGTTCCCATTTCTGTTTAACTTCTCTGTGGGTAAGAGAAACAGTACACTTCCCTGCAGCTAATGTCTAACGTGACAGAGGGAGAAGCAAAATAGGAAGGCAATGGAGGGAGTTAAAATACCCATTTGATTATTGACGAGTTAAACTGCAGTATCCGGGTAGGAAATTTTTCCTGCATGCAGGGTTGTCTCTTGGTGCCTTAAACCCTGCCATGGTGCAAGTCTCGCCTGGATCACCAACATTTAGTTACAAATCCCTCACAAAATCCCTGTGAGTTGCTCCTCTTCCCTGGTTTATAGATGGACATAAAGACATTGATATGTACTGAACCGTTGCCCTCCCTTTTTCAGTGATGGGTGTGGCAAGGTGTGTTATTCTGTAATACAGTGTGGCAGATTCTCTCTCTCTCTAGGGTTTAATTCGTTGCCTTGTCACACAGCTATGAATAATGTGTTCCTGCCCTTACAGACTGTCCACGCTTGGAACACTCAGAAATCCTAAGCTGTTTTTGTATTAGGAACTTCTATAAATAACTGAAGCCGTGGGGCAGCAGAACTGTAGCTGACAGCAAGCATGAATAACCCCTTAAAATCAGCTTAATGGAAAGTTTAAAAGTTGTGAATAATCCTGTTAAATGAAGGGAAAAAAGTGATTTATCTTAAAATCTTTAGAGCAGATGCATCATTTGAGTAAGAAACCAACGTGCCTGAATTAGAAATGTCATAACTTCAAAGAAACTAAGTCAGTAGTTCAGAATGAAGTGACATAGCTTTTAAAGGAAGGCAAGCAACATTGCTTTCCCAAAAGCAATTGGGAATACAAACTGTGTACACCTAAAAATAAAGTGTGAAGTATAAACGTGAAATAACGTAGAAATAAGAAGAGAAGAATATCCACTCCCCCCCCCCCCCGTAAAAAAAGAAATTAAATTAAATTTCATCTATTAGCTTTGGAACACAAAGCCTGTTTTCTTCAGAAAGGATGCTGACATTGTAGTAAGGGCGCACTTGTTCCTGCTAGATTGGCCTTGGAAGATCCTTTGCCCGAGTTAATGCAGTAGAACAGAGGGAGCCCATATTCTTCTCTTCACATCCGGTTCAAGTTCACTTTTTATTGATGGCAGCCCCTTTTATCTTTTTACCAGAAATATACATTTCTAATAATACTGCAAATCAGCTTAGACACTACACCAAGAATTATCTACCTAAAAAATAGGCATTCTATTCATTTTAGTAACTGGAAACAAATGGTCTTTTGCTCATGGTACTATGAGCAGATAGCTGAAATGATCATGCATACTGAGCATTTCTGTTTGCTTATGTTGCAGTATGACACAGAAGCCCCAAGGAGGCATGGGCTTGTCTGAGCGTGAAAGGGCCTGCAAGAGATAACACTGCTTTTAGGCAGAGGACACACTACTGAACCTGTGTCATTCCTGCCAGGCATTAGTCAGCCCTGCTCTTAAAGAGAAACTCCACGTTCCCCCRCAAAGTCTGCTCTCGAGCTTGGCTGTCACTGCCATTAGAAATGTGTACCTCACGTCGAACCGCGGTCTTCTGGTCGTGTCCACCCTGAGCAAGCAGAGTGGTCCACCCCCTCCTCGCTGCAGCAGCCTTTGGTATAGGGCAGTTATCATGTCGCCCCTCCGATTTTCTTTTTAATGTTCAACAACCCCAACTCATTCAGTCTGTAATTAATGACAGTCCCTGCCCCAAGCAGCTTGGTAGTGGGCCCGATCAGCCTGATGTCATTACTTCACCATGACAATTTTCTAACTAACTCCATGTGATATTCCATCTGTCTGACACTATTAAAAACTTTTTATATAGCCCTTATTATTGTAGTTGCTGAGCTCCCCACAAACATCACAGTGAGGAAGGGAAGTGCTGTTATCCCCACCGAGGCGCAGAGAGACCATGACCTGCCAAGATCACACAGCAAGCCTTATCAGAGAATTAAATGTAGGTCTCTAAAGTCCTTGGCCAGCTGTAGCTGTATGGTATGTTAACGTGGAGAATCAAGGTGCTCCTGAGGTGGCAAGCAGATAGGGAAAGTATGAAATTGTATGTGAGAATTTTATTATTTTTTAATAAAATCTCACTTTATTTTTAATAAAGGTAAGATTATGGGCATGATACCCCAGAAAAAAGTAATTAAGTACCACATTTTTTTTTGGTTCCTGTCTGAAGTAATTTAATAACAGCACAATTACACCTTGTTGTTGGTCAGACAGAACTGAGAAGCTGTTTAATTCTCATGCGCCAAGAAGTTTGTGGTCAAATTCTGTTTGACAGGTCTTAAGTTAAAGCACTAGCACATGGGTAAGGAACCTAAAATTAGATGAGTGGCCCTCAATTTTGTTTCCCAGAGCTTGCTACTGTATGATTTGCTTTCCACTTTATATTGAATAAGGGGTGTGTTAATGGGTGGCCCACCAAAGGATCTGAAAGTCCTACCTGGTCTTCAACARAGAGAAGCATTCTTGGTTTAGCCTTCAAGCAATACAGACTGTCAGGAGCACATACATTTTTGGCACCGCACACGTGCACTAATTCAGAATGAACTTTTTGCATCTRTGCTCTAGATAGATGTATAATACCTTTTTTGGCACTTTCAGAGTGTAACCATTCTGATCATGAAAATACCAAGGCAACATTAATTCTGCTAAATCTGATTTTGCTCTTTACAAATGCAGTGCAGCCAGAAGGGGAGAGGAGAACCACCTTAGTTTTTCCTTGAAACGATTTCGCTTAGTCCCAGATTAACTCTTAAATTTTGCTTTATTTAACTCACTGAATATTTTCCTGTAATGTGCACAGATTATATTGTAAAATCTCTTCAAAGGTCCATTTAGAACCTTCTAAGCAAATAAACACGAAATAAAAGAAAAGGCATTGGAACTGTTATCTATCTGAGAGCTTAACAAAAGGTATGCTAGCTTAATTTGAGCCAGGGGTGCTGGATGGAGATTGTGTTTAACCAGAAATGCTGGCAAAAATATGCTTCAGTAGAGCCAGAACCACATGTGGCCATTCCACTTTAATTGTGCTTGTTTTAAAAGATAGGTCTTTAACATTTACCYTCTCCATGCTTGCTGTCTCTTTATGAACTGAAAATAAAAGCTCCCCAGGCAGTCATACTAAGACCTCAAGCCTAAAATTTTTCAGCTGAGTCAAAAGCAAAACCTGTGCTGAATCTGCCCCACGCATTTTTTTGTAGCCATGAGAAGATTGGACTTCTCTGCTGGTTTTTTCCCCGAGTCCCCAGGCCAGTCCTAACCCAGGGAGCGAGTGTTTTGATACTAAATGTATCTCCTTGGTGAGGTCAAAGGCAGTGGCAGCAGTGCTACTGGTTCGAAGGCAGCCTGCTGTAATATACTACAAGACCCGAAAGTACGCTCAACAATAACAAAAGCATTAACCGCTGACCCACAACTTGGTGAAATTCAATCCCACCATTAGGCAAACATGAAAATGAGATCCCAGAGGAAGGAAGGTTCAGATGTTCAAGACCAGAGAAATTGGGTGAGGAACACAGACAATGAGATGGGAGTTGTTGCAGACTGAGGAGAGCGAGGGGGAGGTTGCCAGTTCAGTGGTAGGATCTTTTAATACCATAAATTTCAACACGCACTTGGCAGTCAGTGTTTTTGCTCCACTTTGGAACAAAGCAAACTAAAACGATTTGTAATAAAGATACCTTTCACCATTTTAGGGACACATTTAATGTGATATAATTTGATTTGCCAGGGGCTGCTTCAGAGCTTCATGTTTCCAGATTTGCTTTACGCTAGATGCTTGTGTCAATGTGTAGGTGCTCACTGCAAGGCTGGAATGTTACAGGAACCTGGAAGAGCTAAGCACCCAAATCTGACTCAGTTTTATCTTGTGTCAGATGGTTACAGATTTGCACCGCTGTAACTAAACATATTTCAGTGAGAGTCAGATGCCAAATTCATGAGCACCCTAGAAAATACCGGTTGTAAATCCTGTGTGTTTCGGTAACGAGCCGTGGGTCTGTGTGCTGTAAGGCTTTCTGTACGCACTCTGCAGCYGTCATTGGCAGGAAGCTGGACACGGGGGCACTGGCAGGGCTGCACACTCTCTCCGTTGTTGTTATAGTGTGTTGCTTTTTTCCCCAGAACACACTCACTGCAGATGACCCTTCTCCTGAAGACAGCTTCACCCTGAACCCCGAGGACAGAAGAGAATACCCTGATCTCCAGGCTGCCCACCGGCCATTCCCTAAGCAGCGATTCAGGCAGGAAAACGGGCATACGTCCTTGCAAAGAGATGGACCCAGATCTTTCCTCCTGGATCTCCCAAACTTCCCTGACCTGTCAAAAGCAGATATCAATGGGCAGAATCCCAACATTCAGGTATAATTTATGTTAACGTGTGATTTTTTAATGAGCTGCACAAAATTATTTTAGTGAACCAAGAGAACTTTCAGCCATGACATCCAATCAGAACACCCTGTCTCTCTACCAATAGCACCAAGAGAGAATGTATATATAATATAATATAATATAATATAATATAATATAATATAATATATACTTTTTGTATTAAGTGAATGCACAGATTTCAATTTTTTTCTGAACTTCTCTTTGCATAATGTTGATTGCATAAGTGTGGGTATCAATATAGACCTATATTATGATACTAAACCCATCTTTGCTATTGCCATTTTAGAACATACTCTCGTCATTGATATTAAATGGGCATTTAAAATCCTGTTTTCAATTCTCTGTTGCAAAATTTGTTTGTGAATAGATTCTCTTTTGGTATGCTATTATAATGCAACCATCCCCAAAGGTTATAAGAGAACAAGTCTTTAAGTTTCAGTTCCAAATGTGGTCCTCTGTATGGAACCGAGTCTTAAAGCTAATTTCTGCAGCAGCTGCCTGGAGTAAAAAAAAGTTGTCTGCAAGAAACTTTGTTATATGTTATTCCTCAAACTGTGCTTGGGTTTGGAATGGCCTCTTACAAGCCACTTGCATCTTGAAACTTCAAGGATTAGAAAGAGGAAAAAATGAGTGATTTGTTTTTAATTCAGAGCCTTAAAGCAAAATTGGCATTAATAAGCAGTCTTTTTTAACCAAAACAATAAATTGAAATGTTGTTCTGCCTAAGATGTGCTTATAAAAACAATACACTAATAGAACTGGTTTTCTGGTTAAATTAATTCCTGGCTTCTTATAGTCCCCCAGCCCACAAAATTACCATCCTTTTGATATGTCTCAGAAGTAAGTACGTAAAGATACAAAAGATCTGTTGGGGAGACACCAACATGATCGGGCAAGAACAAGCTGTCTCCAAGCTGACACTCCGTTATGTCATAGATGGCTCGCAACCTTCAGAAGCCTAGCAGGTTTGGATCAAGTGTGAGTCCAACACTTGACGGGCCAAGGTAGTAAACATGTGGTGATGTTCAACATGTGGTGACTGTACACAGCCCTCACGCTAGGAGAAGCCTTCCAGAATGCCTTAGGAAGGGAAGGTAGGGAAGCTATAGGGGCCCCAGCTTGTGGCATGAGGTAAATAGTGTAACATCATTGTTTGAACAGTATGTAAAGCGCAGAGAATGACAGGAGGAAACAAAAACCTTCTCTCATTGGTAACAGCATTTAATGTTTAGACCCAGGGAACAGATAAATGAGATGGAAACATTTCCCTGGCTTGTCTTTATAGTAACTGCTTCTGCTATGACCTCTTTTTCCACCACCTGATCTTGGAAATGTGTCAGCCAACTATGTCAGCAGTTTTGCTGGACTCTGAGAACTGGGAAGCCTAGTCCTGTAAACTGGAAAACAAAATTGGGCAACATTAATCCCAGAGCTCTTGTGCGCAAGTATTAGCTCTTTCAGAAGCAGGCTCCCTAAGTTCTGCATTATATTTAGTCTGCTTACTTAGGTGCATAAATAGGGATATACAAAGCTTCTTTAAGTTCCTGGTTCAGAGTCCTGCAGCAGGTTAGGCCTCATGGAGATAAAACTCCCATTAATTCATTACAGAGTCAATGAAAGTTTATTTCTTTGCCTAAAGGTTGTAAAAGGTGGCCTAGTCTTTCGGGGAAAACAGGATTATAGTGAATTCTTGCTCATTAAACAGTACCACATGACCTGAATGGAAATAATGACACTTGTTGACTTGCAAATTTCTCATCAGCTGTTTGGCAGGTGAGAGCAGAATCGATACTCATTTTTCTTTTTTGCACAATGGCTTCGGGCTCTGGAAGTTACAGTCCTGGGGATGTTAATTTAAAAGTCCTCCTAGGACAGTGAGGTTGGAAAGGAGAAAAAAAGCCTGTGTGTGTTAATCTAGCACAATGGCCACATTTACTTCTCAAAGACCCACAAGTTCTTTTCCCTACTACTAGTACAGACCTGCGTAGACCAAAAATAACATTTTTAAGGGAAATTATACCCGGAAATTTTAAAAACCTTATAAACAGACATAAAACTCAGCYTGAAAAAGCAAGTCGAAAAGATACTCCAGTGAGTTCTCTTTACAGCCATTCCTTCTCTGGTTTCCTGTGAGGCGGCGATTGCTGTATCATGCCCTGGTTGCATCCTTTTCTAGGGAGGAAGTGGTGGRTATCAGAACACCATCACAGGAATTCAGAAAATTAACACGTCCCCAGGTACTACTGTATTTATCAGGTGATAATCAAATATAAGTATAGTGGACTGTCTTCCAGAAAAACCTCAGAAACAACAGTCGGAGCTGCAATAATCCAAATGCAATTTGACTCTTTGCATGCAAGACCAGGACAACACTGGTCTTTCTGTGGCGTTCTAGCCTTGTAAAATCTCCCATCATTTCCAGTGGCATTTTATGCTTTAGCATTGCTTCCACGCTGGTTGTTTGAGAGTAACTGCAGTAGCTGCTGTTGAGCAAAGGCTGACTGTTTGGTTTGGGGTATTTTGTTTTCTTCTKTTTTGTCATTTTAACACTTCTGTYAATGCCTGGWAGACTTCTGAATGAGAAGGTGATTACAAGAACTGATTACACGTTTTCTTTGGATTTCCTTTCACAAGTGGAAAATCCCTTTCGTGTGGGTTTGCASTCTGACAAACTAGTGGAGGGATGCMTATGCAGACCTTGTAATTGGGCAGGGTTATTATTCAGAGTAAGACAGAATTGTTCCTACCCCTAGGTAACAGAATGAAGTCATATGGGAGGTATATAGGAACCTGCTTATTTTCCATTTCTGATCGGTTTTTCTCATCTGTTCCAACCAGCCTTCTACAACCTCTCATTTCTTCTCTGCAGCCGATCCTCTGTTTGGAGCCAGATGCTTCAACTTGCAATTGAACTCTTACTCTTGTCCCTCCCCTTTTCTTTTTCCTCCTGGTTTCCCAGGCTTGTGTACTGTGACAGGTAGTGTGCTGCTCTCTGGTGTCCCACTGCTTTGCTGCTTTCCTAGCAGGGCTCGACAGCATGGCAAATGAGCAGAAAAGGGAGAACTTCTTACTGTTTGTTGGGCAAGGGCATTTTGTTGATATTAATGCACTTCAGAGAACTTGAATCTTGATCAAGCTTCACACCCAGTATACCTGAAACAAGCTGGGTGAGTTCCAGTTGTGATGGATGTGTTAAATATTTTGGATGAGGAGACAAGATCCAAGTAGAGACTGTGCAGAGTTGGGTAGGATTCCTGTCCTAAAAACATGTTGATGTGCCCTGGAAAACTGTAGTAAATCAGTATATGATTAAATCTGTTGTGATTATTATCCTCACTTTGAGTCGCGGGACTGGTAATAATTGATAGGAGTGATTTTAAGCCAGAGGAATTAATGCTGCCTGCTTGGTGATGTGTTGTTTTTATCATTTTGCATGAGGCCTGTGGGCCATATCCACCAGTCGTGCCACTCCAGTGCTGCTATTTTAGCTTTATTTATTCTCTTTGATATCTATTCAGTTTCTATCTTCTCTTAAAAAAACATCCACACAGAACCACCCACTCTAGGAACATACACAACTACAGAGAAACAAGGCTGTATGATCTGCTTTTAAAAAAGAACTGCAGACTTCAAACCAACTCTTCTCCGAGTTCATCCGTGGCCATTTCCCTCACCTCCATCTATATCACATGTCACTTTTAACATATTTTCTCAGATGTATTTTTTAGGTAGCATTTATATTTGTCATTTGAAGCTGCTGGTTTCACTGCATTAGAAAGCAACACCCTCTCGGTCTCRTCACAAAAGACTCAGCAGTATCTGTAATACTGAGCTCTGACCAATACATCTCATCCCCAATCTAGCACAGTAAGAATTGGAGGGCTCCAGTAGTGCTTATTTCTTGTAATGTCTTTAAGGCTTAATAGTTTAAGGTAGTAGCAAAGCMATTGTCTCTATCATTAAATTAAGACCCAGAAAAGCAGAGAGCACACGTTCATTCTCCCGGTCCGTGGGCTGGGTCTGTACCATGGAGAACTCCCTGCTCCCAAGACCATCTCCCCGSTCAGCATGCCGAGCTAGCTGAGCTAGCTGCAGCACCGAAAGCACGGTGTAGCCATGCCGGGAACTAGCTAGTCCTCTTAGCAAGCTGGAGAGACTGGTCTAGGCAGAGCAGGGTGCCAGAGGGCCATGGGTAAACCACTTTCAATACCAGGGCTGTTGTTACCTCTGCACAGACTTCTTAATGTCATGGTGTAACGAGAGTTTGCTGCAGAGTGCAAAATTCACAGCTGGGTTTCGGACCAGATTTTTAGTTCTGGGCTTCAGTTAGGTCCATCAGAGAGTGCAACTAGGATTGACAACATTAAATACAAATTTCAGGTTTCCAGTCACGTTGTCTTCTTTGCTCCCAGCAAATTTTGAGAGTCCTTAACTTTTCATCAAGTCCAGAAATCTGTTCTAGAAGTGAGTTGTCATGACATAAGAAGTAAATTGATGTCACTACTGATATCATTTTAACTGAAGTTGTTATGTGGTGTAAACCTAAATTTATTTACCATTTCAATGTCTAATAATGAACTCATTTCTGTTCTGCTGTTATAGTTACCTCACTGCTGACTTGCACATATCCACCTTTACGGAAGGGCAAGTTCTGCACTGCAGATTTGCATCAGTTGCATGAAGGAAACAGAGGATAGAAATGTCGTAGAATCCACTGCTTGCACAATATTGCAAACGTAGTTCTTCCTGAAACATAATCTTCCAGTTGCTTAGGGCAATGTTTACACCATTAAAGTGAATTCAGAAACACTGTCCCAGTAAACAGGACGAAGTACACAGAACTTTTTGTGCACTCCAACAGGCGGGGAAAATATTTATCTTCTGTATATTTTTGGCCAGGAGAAAATTGGATGTTGGTGTCTCAAGACATCTGTGCTCGATACATTTGTTTCATTAGAAATTGACTGCAAATCTTTTGTTTTAATGTACCTATGCCAATTGTTTTTAACAGTTTTTAGAGGAACATTCTTATTTATAGCTCACACAATCATAAAAGAAGCGGTTTCATTTTAGGTTTGAATACTTCTGGAGATGATTGTAGAWTTATACAAGAACGATGTTACCACAGACATTTTGGGAAGCTTGAGAAAAAAATAGATAATCTTTACAGTTTTGATAATCTCTGGAAGAAGAAATCAGAGAAAATGAAGTCTTTAAAACAGTTGAGAGAACATGTTTTTGTTGGAGTAGTTATACAGCATGAAAGCTTTTCCAGAGCTGCTTTAAAAGCCCATTTTTAATGATTCTAGTTCTAGATCTGATTTCTTTTTTTCCTTTTTATAAAGAACAGCCGGTATAGAAACCGATCAAACAAGATACATGTTTGTATATCATGTATATGTATAGTCATGGGCTAATGTTAAGTCTATCTGTAAGTACTGGGAAAAATTCAGTGAATGCTCATTTTTCAAAATTTTRGACTGGGACAGGGGAGCAATTGCTCGCCTGAAGCAGCAGCCTCTTCTCACCCCTCTGCCCTAATTTTCAGGTCATACCACGGAGGGATTACTCACTGATTTCCTCCCTGCCTCTGGAAGGTCCATTACAGTTAAATGGGGCTGGGCAGAGCATAGCTGAGTCCCTGAAAACAAGCAGAACTAGAGTCAACTGAAGCTGTCTTTTTTTTTTTTATTTCCAAGAGTGGCAGTTCAGACAATCCCAGGATTCTTTGTAGAATTTCTTTCATTCTATGGTTTTTATGCCACATGTTAAACAAACAACTTGGTAATCAAAGCTGAAAACAGCGGAGAGAGGAATATAGGTGTGTGTCAGATGACCACACTGGATTTTGCTTTTGTTATGTTCGTCTTTTAAATAGCCTGTGTGTTGGAAAACTCATTTTAAAGGCCTTTGTAATAAGCCTCCTTGGTAGTAAAAACAGACTGAAGAGGGATATCTGATTGCACAGACATGTCTTGAAATTAAGATAATGGCAGTGCTCTTGGAGGTCTGATGAGGTCTCAGGGCCCTGGAAGTTTGTGCGTTACACCTGCCTCTCTTCCCCAGTAGCACATAGCTCAGCAGAAGTTTCTCCTTGCAAACCCTCTTTTGCTTAAACTGACTTGGCATCCTGAATAAGTATTTTAAATCAAATCCCTATGGTTCTTCAGACTGTACCTGGCTGAAATAATGCGAGTTCATGCTGATTCGCTATCATATAACTACAGATTACCAAAGCAAATGGAATGATTGTCAAGTGCCCCCTGCCTTTTTTTATGAGAGGGTTTTGTTTGTTTTGGGGTTTTTTTCACTTTGCTGAGTCATTGCTTACAGAGTTGATGTGGTCTTAAAAACACTTGCCACTAAAGTACTAGAGTCATACTATTTTTCACGTGGGCAGTACTAAAGCCCTGCGACTGGCCAGCAGTGCAGTGTTAGCCGCTYGGTAACACTATTTCCTTTCACTTATTGTGAAAACTCTGTTTTGCTTGGATAGATGCAACAATATTGAATCCCTGAACTAACCCTGATGTTTTCAAACTTATGAAATCCATTTTAATTCTTGGTCTGTAGAAACTGAGGTTTAATGAAGTAATCATTCCAATTCCAYATTTAGTCTGGGAGTAAAATATCTCTTGTGTAAAGATGCTATTAGGCTGACAACTGCACTTTCCCTCGCTCTTGCTCTTTCTCCCAGTGGAGCTTCTTAGTAGCCTCAAAGTTGTTTCATTTCAATGGTTGGTCTATGGTCAAAAGCAAAGCATGAAAGAGATGCAAAGTCTCCTTTCTCCAAAAAAGGATGTGTGGGCATTGTCTTGTCTATGCAGCTGTGTCTGCAGCTATGAAGCTATGGCAGCAKTTCTGTTTTGCTTCCTATGTCACACTCTTCTGTGGATCACAGAAGAAACACGGACACTCTTTTCTTTCTTTTTCTTGTGTGTGTCTTGTGATTTTATTAATAACAACTGTATAAAACTAAACCTTTTATCCAAAACGCAAATCTATAGAGCCATGTAAATTACTTWTAGCATAATAGTACATTATTCTGTTCTTCCTGGTTTTACACAACCCGATTTACATGGAGTTACTGTCTTGAAAGACTGCTTTGTAAATCTATAAAACATGAAGAATACCTCCGTACCTATTAAACATAGCTATATCTGATAGTCACTTCTGGCATCATGGTTGTTTAGCCAGTCCAATGTAATCACTGAACCACATTAGCATGAAGCATCAGAGCATTTTATGATTTATCTGTGGCGACRCTATACTTGCGTGGCTCATAGGGCCAAGGTTTCTGATGGCGAGTTCCTGTTTCTACCTARATAGCCACCTATATGCACGCACAGTATTTATCCAAGAGTTTCGTAATGACACATTGTTCAGCACAGAAAAGGAGTAATCAAGGGTTGTTCCTTGATTACAGAACTACATTTACATTCATGATGTCTGTGAGGGAGTTGGGCAGCAAACTTTGAATCTTGGCTCTGGGCTCCTGTAGAAACCGTAAACGGGTTGTGTATCATTATACTCTCCAGCCCAGAAAGAGGACCTGCTTCAGAGGGCTTAGCAGCAAGTGACTTAGTCGGCGACGGTTGAAAGCGCTGCTGGCTCTCATCACCGCRGAGCGTGGTTTCACACAGCGGTGGCAGCCCACGCCGCTGTGCGATGGACACGCTGTGCGATGGATGGTGCTGCGGGGCGGCCGTGCAAAGGGAAGGGCTGAGCTGCCGCTAGAGGGCAAGGCAGATGCACACCCGGCAGAGACCCTGGGCTCTGCCTCTTCCACCTTCGCACTCCTGCACTTACTTAGCCCTGTCTTGAGTCAGTCCAAGTCCTTGGAACGGGCTCTGCACGCTGGTGTGCTTCATGCTTGCCTCAAATTCAGCCTYGGCGTAATTAGAGTAACAGATTTGGGTTTCTTTTTCCTGGTCATATATGTTTGGGTTTAAACATCTTTCCCCCATAAGACAGAAAATTCTGCTGCAAAGGTTTTAGGCACAGCATGGGTTATTATTTTGTGCGGGATTTTTCCTAGCCTTTGTTCCAAGGTCTGATTCAGCAGAGGTAGCAGAAGGAATCACTCAGCCGCTGCATATCTCTGGGCTCAGTAATCCGCATATGGTTTACAACACGCGCACCCTACAGTATTACACAGCCCCTTTGCAAGGCAACACCAGTCATTTGTCTTTGCTGTTTCCCACTGTTTCCCACTGACTAGGAGGAGATACTGACRGACAGGCTGGTCTATTTTGAATCCCGTAGGTTACCATCGAAGTGGTGGATGGCCCCGACACCGAGACAGACAAGGACCTGCAGAAAGAGAGCAGCAAGCCTAGCTGGCCAGTCCCATCACCTGACTGGAGAAACTGGTGGCAGAGGTCCTCCACCTTGACTCGCATGAGCAGCGGTGACCAGGACTACAAGTATGACAGCACTACTGAGGACAGCAACTTCCTAAACCCTCTCGGTGGGTGGGATAGTCATGCACCCAGTCACCGGACATTTGAGTCCAAGGAGCAGCCAGAGTATGGTAAGTTTGCGTTCCAGGCCTCTTATGGGCATCTTGGGATTGTAAAAACGAGTTTGGGGGAAATGAGAATGGTGAGGCATCGCTGAAAGTAGGCCAAGCAAAATAGAGTTTTTCAACATGTGGCTTTTGTTCATCAGCTTTTAAATACAAATCTGTGCAGATGCACAAGCTGTACTGTGGTAGCTGCATTCCACTGGTAAGTCTATAATCTTGAAAATCATACCAGTTATCCCATAAGAGGACCTTTTTTYAGTCCAAAGTGTACTTTTTTAAAAGCAAAGGAAACAAGGTTTCATATTTATTTTTAGAGTAAGGATAAGTACAAATTTAGAATCATGCGGTGGTTTGGGAACCAAAATATAATTATTGGATAAATAAGCAAGATCTAAAACGTGGTAGTATTTGGTGGATACACAAATAAGATGAATTATGTTGGTGCATGTGTGGGGAGTGGCATATGCAGCAGGAACATTGTGTATTTGCGTGTGTAATTCTTCCAGATGTGTCATGGCGAAAACAATTGTTTTCAGCTTGTTGTATGAAATGGTTGCAGAAACTAGGAACAGAGAGGAGCTACAGTTATTCACTGCCCYGACGGGCTGTAACTACCACATGGGAATGACTCAAGGGAGGAGGACTAATACGTGCTCACAGGTAGCTCAAAGCCCCTCCGATTTAAGGTGTATGGAAATACAGAAGGTTTTTAGTTAGAGCAGGGTTTCAAAGCCACAGTACTTTTACCCTGGCACTTCTGTTGCGTCCCCTAGATACTGCAGAGTGGCTGTCATGCAGTGATTCAATCTTATTTTTCCCCTGTTTTGGTTAACTTTAAGTCCTAGAGCCTTAACCATTGAGAGAGACTTTTTGTGGAATGGTGTGTTTAAGCACATACATATGTATTAAATTTTGTGGCCAGAAGATTAAAGTCTATCCCTTCTTTTTGCACCTGCATTTATTTGTGGGCACACTTTATTGCCAAGAATTCATATATTAGGTAGTTATTCATTTAGGTAAAATAAAATTGCTTTCACAAATAATTGTGGTAGAAAAAAAATAATAAGAATTACAAATATAAAAATAGGAAGAAGAGGTTGAGCTCCAGCTGAAAAATCTAACGTGGTATATTTAGTAGTAGATACTGTGTGTTTCATAGGGCAGTAAAAACACTAGGTAGGTAGGCCTAAAAATTATCCTAGAGCTCTCTGCYGTACACCAGAGCACCCTACTAATTGGAAAAGACTCCTGGCCTTCTGACTAGCCTAGAATGTTGTGTGCCRTTGGCCTGGGCCAGGAGGATGTAGCAGCAGATCCTAGCTTTTATGCTAGTTCCACCCATCGACCTGTTCACATGTTTCACGGCTCTACCTCCCTCATCCTGCCCCTGCCAAAAGCACCGCGCGGCTCTGCCTGCCCTTCCTGGGCCTCCCAGGCCGGGCTCTTTGACAAGCATTGCACCTGCTCACCCTCCCTCTTCCTCAACAGCCACATGGAGGAAAAAATTCAGAGTTGGAAAAGAGCAGGGAAGGAGAGCGGGGCCAGGGAGAGAGGGCAGATCACATTTTCCTAAGATGTCTTATGCCTCTTCAGACTGCTGTAGTGCCCGCCTGTTGGCAAATCCCAGTGTTTCAGGTCTTTGCACACAGGCGGTAGCCACGTTCCCACYCACACCACACCATGGACACCTGATTCAAGTGTGGTGGCTTCCCGATCGGCAGCAGTGTAAGAAAAGGAGTAAAAGCACGTAAGGTCCCTGCCACGAGGAACTCGCATCTAGGCAGCTTGCTACGAGTAAGATATATAACCTTCCCATACTCCTGGCAATAAATGTTTAATAGCACCCCACAGAGTTGTCGTCAGTCATTACATATGGTACAAATCAAGTTACGTGTTCTACTAACCAGCTCAGGAAGCCCACAGACAGCATGGCAGTGGGGGGGGAGCAGGAACCGCGTGTAGCACAGAGGCCAGTGCAGGCAGGGATCTGTCCCTGTGTCTTGCCTGTACGTACACATTCAGCCTATAGCTATAGAGCCGGGCTGGCTCAGAGTCGCTAAACCTGGTTTTGCTTTGCTACCGGTGCTGGTTTAACCCAAATGAGCAGAGGCTGCAAGTTATGATCACAGGGTCAGTTAAACATCTCCTGTAGGTTGTGGAGAAATCCATTAAGCCAGACATTTCCTAGCGAGAGACAACACTGAGCTGGGGAGGCCGGTGGGAAGGCAAGAAAACTGGGATTGGTTCCTGGACTCCGTTTGGTGGCCTTCCCAAGGTGGGACGTGCAACTGTTAACTCCGCAAACAAAGGAGACTGGTTCTAAGGGGTTTAGATACTTAGAGTGACACCGAGGCCACCGTGGTGCAGCCTTGGTATCGTTTGCCCTTGGCTGTCTACCAGAAGAGGATAAAGTTGTGTTTCATTTCCAGAAGGTTCCTGCTAGTAATCAGTCAGATTTGATGTTATTTAATAGTTCACAGGAAACGCTACAAATTGCATGTTGGTCTGGGTGCAAGATGCATATGCGGTTCCCTATATTCATGGCAGTATTCCTGTAATATCGGTTCCCTGTTCAAGGGACTGAAAAACAAAATAGCAATTTTCACGCATGACCCTCAGCCTCCCATAGTCCAACATTCATTGTGTCCTAAAAATTAATTGAGTATTGTTGTGCTGTTGCTGTGTGTTTTGAAAAGAAGAAAAAGAAAACTTCATTTGTCCTGTGCCTGATTAGTCTGTGGTCAGAAGACATATTCCTATATACAGGGAAATTATGTGAGTAGATGTGTACTGTTAGTTCATGACCCAGCTTTGCAGCTGAGGATTCTCAGCTGCCAAAAGGTCAAAAGAGAAAGGAAATATTTTTTCAAATAATGTTGCATGCATTTCCCTGAGGAGCATCAAGTGTGAAAACCATTTAAACAGCAGGCTTACGCCTGGCATTTAGCCCGAGCTTCAGGTAGAGACATCTGGATTCCATTCTTGTTTTGCCTTCTTAATAAAAAACACCACACAGTAGTTTTGGGTAGTAGGAGTTTTGTTTCTTCATTTCCTTCCTCATCTTTGTTCTTACACAGATTATATTGATGGCGAGGGAGACTGGAGCCCGTGGTCCCTTTGTAGCGTCACCTGCGGGAGCGGCAATCAGAAGCGGACGAGGTCCTGTGGGTACGCCTGCACTGCCACCGAGTCACGGACCTGCGACAGGCCCAACTGCCCAGGTGTGGTCATGCTCGCGTGAGCCGCTGTCAGGGGGGAGTGGGAGAGGCGGTCGAGGGCGGGGAGGAGAGCCCTCCTGTGCACAGAGCCCAGGGCCCGTTTGTTCCCTGGCTAGCTACGAGTTTCGGTGGGAAGAGACTCGCTGGTTTTCAACGCCATGAAATGGCAGGTTCTTGGCTAGTAATAATAYGCTGCTAGATGCAGTCTACTATCCCCTGTGACTTAAAAGACAAATACAGGCTTTTTTTAGGTTACGGCAGTCATTTTTGTGCACAGTACGTTTCGTATTCCAAAGGGTGTAATCTACTCTCTTGAAACAAATTTGTATTAATTTTAGAATTTCAAAACAGCTGTGCTGACTGTTACCTCAGCGAGCTCATATTTTGCTGTGCAGTAAATGGGCATGCCTGTGCTGTGTACAAATAGCTCCCCCCCCCCAGTTATATGGCTTTTAAGTTTTGTGTCTAATGTATACAGAGTTGCTTTAAGACTCCATGTGTATTAATATGAAAAAAATACTTTAAATACCTGCTTTGCATTTCACTCCAGAGATTTTGGGTTCATTGGGCATTAAGCTACAAAATTTCCTGTCCTAGAAAGTCAATGTTAAGGTGGAAATGTCATCTCTGTTTCATTACATGTTGCCTGATAATTGGAGAATTATAACCAGCAACTTTGGTCCTGCAACAGCTGTGCACAATGGGATGAAGGAATGTACAGTTTYGGCTTGAATGTATTCAAAAAATACGGCCAAGGAGCCTTACCTTAGCTCCTGCCCATCTACAGTCATTGACATTTAAATGCCAGTAAGGGAGGTGTCCTTACCATCATGGCGTTTTCACTTTGGTGAAAGCAGGGCTGAGCACTCAAACCTACATCATAAAAATTTAAAGCTGCTGTGGAAAACTTTCCCATGGTGTTTTTTAAATGCTGCTGTGTGTTTGGAYCTAGGCAAGTTTGTAATGCAGTGATGCAGTAGTTGCCCCAATGCATGGGAKATGTGCAATTTCATTATTTCCCAAGGTCGGAGAGAAGTAAAAACACATGCCGTGGTGGTATGCATTTCACCGAGTTTACTTAATGACTCAGAAAGGCAGAAATTCTTAAACTGGAGGTCAGGTTTTTTTGATGGGACGTGAAATGTCAGCAGTGCTGGAGAGAAGACTTAGGAGCMTCAGTGAGAGAGTTGGAGAGAAGTTTCTCGCTCGCAGATAGATGCGTGCGTCCATTGCAAGGTAATGGCTGCTAGGCAGTTCAGGAGAAAAATGTTTCTGGATGCTCTCAAACATCCTAAAACCTCAATAATAAGGGGTTAATTCCAGAAGAAAGCACGTAGCCCCCAGTTATATTCTCCAGTATTTATTACCAGCTAGCATCAAACAGTGGCAAACTTGAAAGAATATATTATGTCATATAACAGACCCCCAACGATCAGCAAGCAAAATATATTCACTGTTTGAGGCTGTGCTGACATTTTTAAAATTACAAGGGCAAAGCTCAGCTTCTGCTGTTTATAATTCCAGCAGTGAATTACTGCCTTGTAATGGGTACTTGGCTATCTATTATTCTGCATCTACTGCTGGAGTTAAGGCAAAACCCTATGATAATTTTATTGAAAAGCTGCCTGAGGCTGTTTTGAAGCTTTGCAAGCCACTATTATGCCCCAGTTCAGGAGATCAGGAGAAAGTTCATTGGCAAGAAGATGGATGGTGAACAGACTTCATTATTAACCATATAGTTATCACGTATTAAAGAGCTTTYTGCTCTCTTTGGAGGTCTTTAATTCAATGGAGAGGAAAAAAAAAMCACAAGCCTGTTCAAATGCTTCTTTGTTTTAAGGCTACATGGCACAGAAACATTAGGGGAACATCAGGCTGGTAGGTAGGCCAAACTAAAGCAGCAATGAAAGGATGTTTACTTTGGCAAGATCAATTAATACATTTTCTGGCAATCYGTGTTTCTCTCTACTTGATAGCAAACGCTTAACTGGAGGTTGTTGGAGGATCCTGATATTTTAAGATCCTGATATTTTATTTGATTGCTATAGGTGGTGGGGGATGGGCTCGATTGGAGAGGTTATTTCTCTCTCGCCTACTCACACCTTTCAACTCCCTAGCACTGGGAGAGACCAACAAGCGCCAGTCTTCTYGTAATAGCATCATTCTTCCTCGTCCTTCCTGAAAAATGGTTGCCCACATACGGATGCGAACTTACTCACCCGTCTTCAGGCATGTCACTCTGTTTGAGAAAGTGGCACAAAGGCTGTCTCCTTTAGACATCCCATTTTACCCGGGGCTTTAGAGCTTCCATTAGGACACTTGTTTTTATCTTGTCAGTCACTTGTGATACATGCTCTGGAGAAGATGCTGGTCGCACAAAGCTGACCAGGTGGCTGTTGGTGAAGTGTGTGCAAAGCTCCSACCTGAATTACTGGGAGATGCTGGCAAGCCTTGCATCGGGAAGAGGAGGAACTGTCCCTGCACTGCTGTCCCTGCACTGGGTTCATACCTGACCAGTTTGTTGCTTAAAAATAACCTAAGCTCTAAAACTTGAAAACCTTTGACCTCTGGGCTAAGCTAATGCTTTATCTTCCTAACGCCACAGATTCCTTGGTCATTACGCTTTTAAATGAACGCTCCCTCCAGCAGCAACTCCAGATTACTGCCCTGCCAAACAAACGCACCTTGCAGAACTGGGGAAGGAGGGGGTGGCAGGGAGGCCGTTGATTGCATTGTGTTTTAATAGGAAAGCAGCACCACCACTAACACGTGTTTGTCTTAGGGATCGAAGATACCTTCCGGACAGCTGCCACAGAAGTGAGCTTACTTGCAGGAAGTGAAGACTTCAATGCTACCAAACTGTTTGAAGTTGGTAAGCAGCCTAGTCAATCTTTCAGTAATAGATAAGAGGCTTCCTTAGATTCTCCTGTTTTGACTCTTGCTGCGRGACCGAGATTTTGAGTTTACCGTTAAAAATATCAGTAACAATGGCCATTTATTATCTTGCTTAAGTTTATGATCTGAACCTTAGCTTGCTTCTGGCGTAGAATCTTTCTCCTCTTAAGTCGTAGCAAATTTCTGTGCTTTTTTCATTATAAAATGGTGATTCTCTGTCCTAGTTCAGAAAAGAGCTGTAAGGCTCCACACTAATGGAGGGAAAAAAATCAAACACTGTTTAGCATTTTGCTGAAATAGCCTCGAATGAAAGATACTATAAAAGCATTTTAGGTACAGCTGTCACATTAAAAAAAAAAGATTACTTTTATGAGCACGTGTAGCTTTTATAACTGTGGGGCTAGCCAAAGCAATTTTATAGGGCATGACTTGATACTGATCTGTCTAAAACTCAGCCCAACCTCTAGAATGTTCTGATTTCATCCCTCCAATGAAACCATAGTGTGGCCACTCTTAGACACTGGATGCTGGACTAATTGGATAAATAATGTAATTCAGCACCTCCCTCCTGTGGTGGCAGAGCACCATAGTTAATGACAGCCGGGATAGGACTCTTTAAGGAGATAGACAAACAGGACACAGACCACTAAGTAAATATTTTGCAAGAATGTTTGCTGKACGAGTTTTAGGTCCCAGTCCTTGCCTTACTCCAGAGTCCTGTTAAGTAAGTGTGGACCAAGATGTGCAGGTTTTTTTTTTTGAAAGCCCATAGCATGATACAGACACCTTAAATAATGTTCTAGGTAGGGGCCATTTAACTRGATTCTCCCGAGACTCTTGCAAAATAATAAAGTGCCAGTATTAAATATGCTACTAGTCTATAAATCTCTTTAATCCCAGCTATAAGTTGTGGCTCTGGTGCCATTAAATCTTCCTAACGTACAAACACTCTGATATTATGTCACATATGCCCTTTTTTAGCATCTGAATCGCTTTCGGCTGCATTTGCCAGCTAAGATGTCAGTCTCCATGTTTGAACTACAGCTGCTTGAAATACCTCTTTGGGAGGATGGAGACCAAATAGAAAAAAGTATTTGTTAGTTAAAAGAAAGACTGAATTAGGGCTTAACAGTGAACTTCAGAAAAAGTAATCCAGGCCTGGCTTGCCATCTTGGTATTTCTAGCATCTTGAGAAACTTAAYCCTTCAACATCTGAATCTGCTGTTCTTACAAGGTGAGTGTGCGGACTAGGGGTTTGAACCGGAGACGGGCATCAAATCACTGTGATTTCCCTATTTCAGTTCTGTCGCTTGTAAATCCATGACAGTGTCTCTTGTGCTGCATGGGGGTATCGGCAGCTTAAYTAGAATTTGCCAGGTAGAAGAAATGTCAGAGATTCTTACTGGCGTGGTGCTGCACTGTAATTCAGACTAGCACTGCCTGAGGCCCTAAAGCCAGTCACACATGTGATTCCTTTATCTGACAAGACAGCACATCATTAACACATTGCAGGCAGGGAGGCAAGCTTTGACTGCCCTTCCTTTCTTAAGCAAAGCACTGGTGCTGAACAGTTACGCTTTACTCATTTGTTATCACTGATCATACGAACTGGGATGCTGCATAATGTATCTTAAGTTTCCATTTCCTGCCCTTACACAGATACTGATAGCTGCGAAAGATGGATGAGCTGCAAAAGCGAGTTCTTGAAGAAATATATGCACAAAGTGGTCAACGATCTTCCCAGCTGCCCATGCTCCTACCCCAGAGAAGTTGCATACAGCACTGCTGAAATCTATGATCGAATTAAGAGGAAAAACTTTCGCTGGAAAGATGCAAGTGGTCCAAAGGAAAAACTGGAGATCTATAAGCCCACTGCACGATACTGCATCCGCTCCATGCTCTCTTTGGAAAGCACAACGCTTGCAGCACAGCACTGCTGCTACGATGATAATATGCAGCTGATTACCAGAGGGAAAGGGGCAGGCACACCAAACCTGATCAGCATCGAATTCTCCGCAGAACTCCATTACAAAGTGGACATTCTGCCTTGGATTATATGCAAAGGTGACTGGAGCCGATACAATGAAGCACGGCCTCCAAACAATGGGCAGAAGTGTACAGAAAACCCATCAGACGAAGACTACTACAAGCAATTTCAAGAAGCAAGGGAATACTGAGAAGATTTTCCTCCTCTTCAGACACAAAATAGCATTCGTTTCCTGGATGCCAAAGAACTGATAACGGCTGCTGCATTGTCTCCTTGACAGGGGTTGATCAGTTTCTTTCTAATGAATGTATATAGTTGTAATATAATACATAAGTATTTTTCATAGTGTGTGTAATTTATAAACACATAGCTCTCTGTCTCACACACACCTATTTTTACATACAGACATACATACCACTTGTCCTGGTAGGATTTTATACTGCAATAATGTTCATTTAATAATGTGCATTTCATTTTATTCCCCAACTGTAACATGGCGGGGGGGGGGGGGAGGCAGCTGCCATCACCATCAGGCCCCAAGGCCCCAGCTGAGGAGGGCACATATTTAAAAGTTGTTATAAACAATAGGATTGAAGAGCGTACTCTTCCATATGGGAATGGTTTACAAGATGAATGCACCTACAGCATCAGTTTTCTCGATAATTGATTTCATGACTAGTCATRTCTAAGAAAGGAAGACATTTTTTTTGGAAGCGTGATACTCAAAAGTGAATATAGACGGTTACTAGCAATTTTTTCTTGGAATTCTTCCTGTTACCTTCTAGCTCAGGTCTCTGCAGTCCATCTGGGGTAGGCTTGCCAGGAGACGTAGCTGTGGTTTTCCTACRGAGCAGAAAAAGTCCCGATGCAGTGGTTCTGCAAGAGTTACAAACAGCCCRCTCCTGGAGACATCTCGGGTAGGGAGCTACAGCTGTCAGAGCTTCCGTCTTGGGCTGGGGAGCAGATCGTCAGGGCAGCTACCTGTAAACTAAGCGTGCCGTAAGTCATTAGAGGAGTGAGGCCAGAGAAGGAAACCATGTCAAAGGAAAGAAAAAAAATCACAGTTACTTCCCAATTTTGAATATGAAGAGTATTTAGATCTGCTTGTTTCTTTCTTTTAAGAAAAGAAGGAAAGAAGTTTATTTTTTTAAAGAACACAGAAAGTGGAATACACATTTCTAAGTTCCCCGAGATGAAGCATGCAACCAGCCCTTTTCCCCCATTTATCATATGCTGAGTGCACAGAGTCCTACAGAAGAAGCTATTCTTTAAGGAAGCTGTCTGGGAGGAACTATTGGTGAGTTAAAATGTCTTAATTTTTTTAAAAAGCTAGCATTATTTTTGTAAAGTATTTATTGAATTGTAACAGTAACTCACATGTGGGACATGTCTCTAACATGAAGGGCTTCTGTCGATGGAACTTGATTGCCAAGAATAAGGCTGTTGTTAGCCAAAGGTTTTACTTCCAAATTTTATAAAGTGCAAGTTTACGTACATAATCCTGTAATTAAGCAGCTGATACCCGCATTCTTATGAAAGATAAAAAATTACACCATGGGTAAATAAATACTTGTAGTTCCATCCTGTAAAAGGCTGTCTTGCTGCAAGTCAATGTCTTCATTTGGAAAACTAAGGCTAAATGTTACTAGAGAAATGCCTATTTTCGGGTTATGTGGTCTGATACACATATGTGCGCTGCATGTGGAACCTCACACAGCGGTAAAGCCGATCTTGCATTGCAGTCAGTCTTAGCTGAAAGACTCAAGACAGCCACGAAAGGCAATTCCTTCTGGTATACACATACACACATAAATACTGTAAATCTTTTCTCTGGCTCTGTCGGCCTGTCAGGTGCTGGTTGATTGCAGCTTCCCAGACAGACGTGTGCACAGTCCCCCCGGCATTAACATATGCCTCATAGGCCCGCTGAGTCGGGGAGGTGTCAGGCTTGTGCTGGTCTGCCCGGGTGGTGCAAATCAGGGGAGCCTGGACACCCGCTCTGACCAAACGTGCGGTGCACACGCTGCGAAGGCTCTCCCTGGATCTGCCAGACCCGCTCTGACAGGCCGCAGAGCCTCAGCACTGTACTTACGCTCCAGGCTTCCAGAAACACGGCAAAGCTACTGCAGATACGCCACAGCAACGGATCTACTAAGGTAACTTCAGCAGCTGGAAATCTTGGCCAAGTCATCGGGTCGTCCCAGATGCAGGCTTGAGATGGAGGTGGGGGGAGACGCGGATATATTCTAGCACTAGCTGGTAGTAACAAAACATGGTTAGTTGAGCAAGAGGGTAAACATGGGGATCGCCCCTTAATTTTTATAGAAACCAGGTTTTGTAAATTCTTGCAAGGTCATAAGAAGGAGCCACTAGCTAGCGGAGCCAGTTAAATTGACAGCAGATGGATGAAAGGCATAAGCAACTCCAGGCTCAGTCACTTAATAGGGAAGACAGGTATTTTCTGCAACATGGGGGAGAAAGCTCTGCTTTTTACTTCACTTAGCAGTGTGGGGGGAACAACAGTCTCGGGTTTCTCTGGGAGGGCAATGAGAGGGCGGTCACAATTCTTCAAATATAAAACACATCCCTGCAGTTTATGGATTAGTAAATTAAGGTGCTATTGAGAAATGCTACTACACCATTAATACTGAACATAACAAATAAAGCATCAGGGAAGAGAAAAAATTATTCTAATAAACGAAATGAYGCACAAAGTTTCAAATGTTACCACTCATAATTTGCCAAGGCTAGAAACTCTGAGGGAGCCTAATAACCACTGATACGGACCTACCAGGTCTTTCATAGGATGAGTCCTGGAGCACAGATCAAGGGAGTATTTGCACTTCTGCAGTCTTAAGCAACGGCTTTTATTAAAAACAAAGTCAGTCCTATTTTATAATAAATTATGATCCATTCAAGGCCGGGCTGCTTTTTTTTCTTTTCTATTTTCTTTGTCTCCTTTCCAATGACTAAAATTGTGCCTGGAATGACTTTGTGTAGTAGTCCTCAGCAAGGTGCTGGAGTTTACCATGGCCAAATTTGGCTTGGTCTCTTAAATATAGAGCTCTTCATATTAGAGTGAGACCTGAGGAAGGGTTTGTGGTTTTATGTTCCCAGGCACAGGCCAGTATTTAGAAGAAGCTGCTGTTATATTTCTGAGTTACCACAGAACRGGCGTATTGGAAGACCCAATCAAAGATATGAGGGGGATTGAACCAAGCAGAACTAAACAGGGCTCATGGTCTCAATGCTGAGAAATAGAGAGTCCCCCACCGGTAGCCGTCCTGCTTCCCAAAAGGAAACTTAAAATACAGACTTCACAGCAACCCTTCCGTATCTGAGCAGTTCCGTTTACCTATTTCTCATCAGCAAAGCCAGAGCAGGGTGTTTTCACCTCCTGGCCTCTCATTCCTCTGCACTACCTTTCTCTTGGGCAAGCACAGCTGTTTGTGCAGCAACAGGAACCAGTCAAGCCATCCGAGTGATTTTTAACCCCGATCAATCAACAGATACAGATTACCGCACGGCTTTAAGAGTCGAGTTGGCAGGAACGCCTTGAGCTGGCACTGCTGCTGAGAAAGATGTGTGGAGCAGTGCCCCGAGGCAGCCATAAATGGATTGAATGCGTACCTTTGATGGTTAAAAGGMTGAGTGGGCCTGGCTGCACATTGCCCGGACAGCTGCTGAGCAGCAAAATTCCACTAACGTAACCCGCAGTGATGCATATGGGTTATGGGACAATATAGCGAAAAACAAAAACATACACACATTCACGAATCCCCACAGTCCTGCACTCGTTACCAGCTGCATTTTTCCCCCCCGCTGCGCAAAATGGTTAGCACTGTCAACACAACACATTCTTTCAAAAAATCCTAGTGAGTTCATAGGACTGCCTTTTCCATATATAGCATTTTCATTGCGATCCTAGGGTTGGTTGCAGTGAATAACTGTTGCACCTGACACTTCCAATTGAGTGGGGTCAGGCGAGTCGAAGGTGGGAGAGGGGGAGACCTAAACCTTTTCCGGTGGAAGAATCTGTGCCTTCGTGGCAGGGGACTGCAGTATTTCTGTGAGCCGTTTGGCAAGGGGACGCCCCTGCCAGACCAATGCCGCAGTCTCTTGCCTGTGGTGGTCTCCCCGGTCGGCAGCAGGAAGGCAGCGAGGGAACGCCTGCGCCTCGCGGCGATGGCCCAGGGAGCTGCCTGAGGCAGAGGAACGGCCGGTGCTCCCCCAGGCCTCCCCTTGCTCCCTTCCTGCTTTCGCCATCAAGGTGCCCCTGGAGCCACCCAGCAGCCRGCGTGGCTCGCCGCGGTGGGTGCCTGCTGGCCGGCACTGCCTTGGCTTACGCTCAGCAGCACAGCGTCACGCATTCATCCAATGCCTTGGAGAAAGTTACTCGTGTTCAGGCTGGACAGACTACGGGGAAACCTGGCAAGTGCTATTCCTAGCAGGGTCGAAAAGCTGGCAGGGCAGGGAGCCTGTTTATAACCCACCAGACAAAGTTACTCTGCAGGCTGCGTACAGTCACCCGCACCATCATCGCACACCACGCGAGGGGCAATGGCATGGCAAGGCTACCTCTTTTTTAATCCAGAAAAGGAAGCCTGCAAAACAGATACGGACAAGCTCGGATCTCTTTATGCTCACTGCRTGCACCTGCACAGACACAGGCACGGCCATATCCCTCCCCTCCACACACACAGAGCCCAGAGCACTTAGGAGGGAGGGCACGAGCAGGAAGACGACCAGCAGTAAGCACCAGAATAAAGATGACACTTTTTCCAGGAAAAAAAAAAGAGTGGTGTGAGTGTCTGTTGCTGCCTGGCTGCACGGCATTTATGTGACAGCTGAGAGCGCAGTGTTTTTCTGTCACCAGTTCCCCCCTCCCTTCCCTTTGTAACTTTTAATGGAAAAATGTGTGGGCAGTTTCCATTATGCCTCCACTGTTTCAGACAAATTAAGGGGTTGGCTAAGAAATCACTGGTTTCATATTTCATACAAAATACACACACATGCATATATTTATATATCTATGTAAATTAATTTAGGATATCCTCTAGTCATGCACTTCATAGCAGTATGCTGCCGAGTGTAGTGTCTGCAGGAACGGAACTACAGAGGAGCGCTTCCTTTCGGCCTGCGCAGGGGGATGAGGCTATTTTTTGCACTTGCATGATGGGGAGAAGGGCYGGGAAGCTGAAATGGAAGCAGTCATTCTTCAGCTCTGCCTTTTACTTTCTGAGTGGCAGGTTTATTCATTTTTCCTTTTCAGCTGCATTGCTAAAGCCATATACGCCTTTTATGATTGTACTAATTTTCTATCATCAGTTTAGGCAGTTATAAWTTTTTTTTCCTTGTTTGTTCCCTATCACAAGAAGCAGCTGGGGGGTGTTGGGGGGGGGGGGATTTTTAAATACACAGAGAAGCTTTTCATTCAGTAAAATGCACAATTTATAAGAATTCAGAATGTTATATTCTGGAAGTGATAGCAATATTACACAGGTCGAACCGGCCAAACCTAACAAACCTAAGTGTGGGTGGCTCTAGTTTTCAGAGGCGCGCTTAGATAATATTTCCTTTTTAAAACTGGGCAAACAACATTACATGTGTTAAGTGTCAGAGTTTGCCATTTATTACGGGCCTGACCGATGCTTCGCTTGGAGTGGAAAAGTGCTTCACTGTGGATTTCAGGAGGGCTCTGGTGTGACTCCGAGACATGCCTGAAGCAAGGGACAGCATCTGCACACCATGGTGGTAGATGCAGGATGTGAGTCAGAAAGCTTGGGGAGCAGAGAAGGCTTGGGAACCAGCTCCCACTCCAAGCACCATCTTCCGGGCTGGCTCCTGCCTCTGCACAGCTGTGCTTAACCCATTCGTTAGCCCCCAAAGCCAGGCTGCAGCCATCCTCCTTCCCCACTTCCCAGGGGCAGCTCTTGAGGGGATGTTGTTCAGCCACAARAAACGGACCCAGGGCACAGCTGGCCTTGGGAAAAGCCCCATCTGGCTGAGCAGGGCTCTCTGAGTCRGGTAAGAAGATGGGAAAGGTACAAATGTACTTGCCCATGCAGACACAGGGATTCCTGTGTCCCACGGTCCTCCRCAGCGTTTACCGTCAGGCAGTCAATGGGGAGCACCTTCAAATCACGGCACTGCCTGGCTTTGTACACCTCCCGCCTGCCAGCGAAGCGTGAGGGCAAATCTCAAGCAGCTTACCAACACTGCCGCAGTCCCTGTCACCTCCTAAACGGATCCAGCCTGGCACAACACCTCCATCCAAAGCCAGCCCCCACCAGGAGGCAAAAGCTTGGCTTCATTTCACGTGCGAACATCCCGGTTATTCCAGTGCATCCGGGCATGCCAGCGAGTGATGGCTTAGAGACACAGCAAGTTCCGACACTGCCTCTGCAGCAGTAACCACGTCTGAAGGCAATGGTGACCTGAATTCAGTTCTCTTACACAACCCTCATCTCACAACCCGCCTGGGAAACACACAGAGAAAGAGCAGAAACAGGACAAGTCTCTTTCGGTTGAGAAAGAGGATGCAGTAAGAGGAATGGAAATGACTTCTGGCCAGTGTGGAGAGGAAACAACAGTGCATTGAGTTACAAACTGTCTTCATTAAGGGTCACCAAAATTTAAATCTGCGTGTGGGTAATGATATGCTGAAGGAGGAAGGCCTCAGAGAGGGGAAAGTCAGAAGGAACAAAGCAAGTCTTGAAAAGGAGCCTAGCAAAGGAAATGCTGAAGCAGTGCCTGCATCCCCAGCAGGCTGAGGGCTTCCCTTGCCTGGCCATACACTCACAGACCCATTCCCCAACTATTTCACCACGTGTTTAATCACCACTAGGTACACAATACCAGAAAAGCCAAATTAAAAGGTACAGCCAGTAGGTGTAAGCAGAGGAAAAGTTACTCAGCCTTTTTTCCTGAATAACAGCCCCCGTGGCCTCATGCTCACAGAGGCCGCAGCACAGTGGTAGCTGCACCACAGCTTTCAGCTGTCTGCGAGAGGTCGATGGCGGTGGTTAACCTTGACAAATAACTCTGTTTTGCCCTTGCCCATAGTGGCACAGCCGTCAGTATTCTTGTAATTTAATGCGGCTTTTGCTCAAAAGGTCAACCCCCTTTCTCTCACACCCATATAAACCACCCAGGACAGTGGGTTTGCCCCCCTCCCAGCATCCCCAGCTGCACAACAGAGCAGGGGCATTGGTTTGGGTCACTTTGCAACCAGCCTCTTTCCCCACAAGGAAGGGGAGACCCAGCCTCATCTTCGTAGCACACAGACAGGAGGCACAAAGCCACTAGAGATGCACAGGCTGGAGGTGGGAGAGGAAGCTGACCCAACCTCAACCTCAAACACAACCGCATCTATCATTGCTAGGTTGGGTGGCTTGGTTAGAAACACAGCACTGTTTTTGCAGCTGGCAGGACTGCCCCGCAGATTCAGTCTGTGAGCCAAAAGGAAAGCAGCAGCGTGCTCCATGTCTGACCATCACCAGCACTGACGAGGAGCAGGAAGGTGGGAAGCCCCAAGAGCTACGTACTTCAAGATCCAACTACGTACAAGGTCCAACACTGCCAACCTGAACCTCAGTCCTGGGATGGAAGCAGCATCCAGGCAGGCAGCCACCCAGGGAGCTGGGCCTCACCCACACCAAAGGGACAGACGGCAGGAGAGCTGAGCTTTGACGTCTACGTCACTGGCAGGGGGTGTTTGGCCTGCATTAGAAAGGAGAGGAGACCAGATAAGCCCTGCTGTAGAAGAGGGGATCCCACAGGACCTCCAGGCTGGCAATTATACTGTGAGCTGCAAAAGTCTCTTTAACCAGCACTTGAATAGGGAACAGCAAATTTGATCGAAACTGCGAGATTTTTCCTCCCAAGAAAATCCACCTGTTTCTCCCACAGATTGCCTTCTGCAAAATTTCAGCAGGCATATAGCTGCTCTCCAACCCCTTCAAAGCCAGAGCCCTCCAGAGAGGTTYGCTGTCAGGCAGCAAAACAAAGAAGGGGAACAGCAGCACTATCACCCCACACACAGCTAAATGACATCCACCACATCGTTGCACCCCCAAAAATGCCAAGAACTGCCAGGTAAAAATGCCAGCTACCAGCACTCCCAGCTTTTCCACCCACTGGCTGAGTTCTTTGGGCAAAGCCAGGTGTGGACTTCAGTGAATGCTATTGCAACCAGCRAGGACTGTTTGGAAGACTCCTCTCAACACCACCATGTCAATACATTTGCTGCTCACCCTGGGGTGCAGGGGACAAGTGACAGCACCCCTCCTACCGCTAACTTGCCCTGCGTCAGCTTTGCACGAACGCGGTTGCGCATGGCAGAGGCACCRCTGCACCTCTGAGCTCGGGTCTGACAGCACAGCTCAGCACCGCTGGCAATGGCCCCTGCATCGCCCTGACTTATCCCAAGAGACTTCTCATGCCAGATTTTTCTTTTTTTTTTAATGGGAAGAGGCAAAACCAGACCTCCTGCATGAAGACAATTTGTCTCTTCTGGACAAGTTCCAGCATGAGGAGGGTACTTTATACATATGGGCTCTCTTTCATGTTTGATTGCTGGACTAAGATCACATTGTTGTCCAGCTCAAGAGGGGGGGGRAAAAAGAGCAAAAACCACACAAATCAGGAAAGCATTAGGTAAACTTAGCTAAGAATACATCTTCTGACCAAATGGAGAGCGATGCTCTTTCATATAATTAGACCGTCTGCAGGAAGTCAAAAAGAACAAACTGTGATGCTTTCAGTGCTGTGGGAGATGTGCAGTCCCCGGGAGATGATCACATCTCTTCCCCAAAGCATTGGGTGGGCATTCCTGGGCAGGTTGCGAAGGGAGAGTGCAGTTTAAAATGCCCTTACAAACTCCGTCGTTGCGTTGCAACTCCAAATGCCATCCTTCATTCAATTAAGAGACATGCATACATGAAGATAACGTGTGAAAACAAGCCCTGGCTGATCAAAAAGTGTTTGAATACTGTCTTCAGATTTGCACAAGGTGGGCAAAATGCTGGTTTTGGCATAAAAGGGCCAGTGGCACAGCCAGCACAGGAGTGGGTCAGATGAATGGGACTGTATTGCACACTGGAGGGAAAGATACTCTGTACCAACACATAGTATCAAACAATAAATGATCCTGTCCTTCATATAATGACTATTTCCATAACAACCTTCTCCTTAATGGCAATGGCACGAAAGGACATTGCGACACGCAGGCACAGCAATGGGCATATGGGCCTGACACCCCCATTTCTGCTCAGTGCCACCTATGGCAAGCGATGAGGATACAAAAAGCCAGATCCTTCAACCCTCCAACAAAGTCATTGGCAAGGCTCAAATCATCTTTAGCCCAGTCCGTTGTTTCGGGAATGAACCCTTTACCAAAAAGAAACAAGTAAACATTTTCCATTCTCTTCTCTTCCTAGACATTGAGCAAGAGTAACTTGTAAATTGCTTCCAGCGACTTCAAGACAACAAGGGAACAAACAACTATCAACAAGCATTACACTCGTTGCTTCACACGAAAACAGTTATGAGACTGAAGGGATCCTGACAGGCAATTGGAAAGCATTCCTTTTTATGCTAATTTTATTGTATTTTAGACCAATTTTCCATGATTTAAAATGTGCGATGTAATAAAGAGCTGGAATGCCTTCTTTTGTCATAATATTTCACACCCAAGGCCTCAGAGCACTTTTGTGAATCAAACTTTGCAATAGTTTTGTAAAGCAAGTGGTTTAGGAAGGAAAGAACTGGAAATAGCGGACAGTTTTCAGAGTTGTTGGTGGTCACAGAGGAGCCTATAACAAAACCGAAACAGCATCCCAATATCTGGCCTCCCTGGTCCCGTGCCGGGATCACGGGCTCTTTCCCTCCTTGGGCAGACGTCTGCTGACAACCCCCAGGTTCCCTTCACCTGGCGCTGGAGCTCCTCACCTGCACACTCATGCTGCACTGCGCCCCGGCAATGAAAGAAATTCGGAAAGAAAGGTGAGATGGTTTCATCGAGGGAGGAAAAAGTAGGAAATGGCAA
This sequence comes from Oceanodroma leucorhoa, assembly GCA_030449065.1. Classification (NCBI taxonomy): domain Eukaryota; kingdom Metazoa; phylum Chordata; class Aves; order Procellariiformes; genus Oceanodroma; species Oceanodroma leucorhoa. The sequence goes on along the minus strand of JASVER010000045.1, from coordinate 656,214 downwards.
ACAGGACATTTTGCACTATTTCAGATTCTCCCCAGCAAGAAAACAGCATCAGGTATCCTGGCACCATTGCCAACTGAACCATAGCTAACTGGGACCATTTGACAGTCCCAGTTCAATTCTCATGGACAAGCGGCCCCACTGCAAAAGCCAGTTGTAACTGGCACTGTTAGACAAAGAGCTCAAAGCCTGAGCAAAAATAAAGGCTGTGCTGCTTCTTGGTGATCCCACACGAACACATATGGGTGAGGCTTTTTAGTACTTCCACGCAAAGGAACTTGCCTATAACCATAGGCAATGCTAATGCAAATTTCATTAGATTATTGGCACATAACTAAAGGGCTTCAGGGGACTAYGAGCTGTTAGCTTAACTATACCCATATAGCAAAGCTCATATAACCCCTTCCTGAGAGCATTCCTCCACCACGGGCAGAATTTCCAGACAAAACGGGGAAGGAGCTGGGGCCTTTTCACTAATACGGCCTTTCGCGCATGAGCATTATGTTAAAAACAAAATCAATTATCTGCCGATGCTTCGTATGAGCAATAGTCAGCCCCTGTACACCTTCAGGTGGGACAGGCAGGCTTAGGCAGCTGGACCACAACCACACCCCGTAYGGTTTGCATGGCTCTCCATCCTCAGCACGTTTCTGTGCCACAACACAAAACCTCTCTAAGTCCCCCGCAGGAGTCTCAGCTACTACAAATATTCATGAGCTAGTTGTCCCCACAGCTTTAAAGTGTAAAAATTAATATTATCCTCATGATCTTTAGAGAAACTCATGGTGTCAAGAGAATTAACCCGGCCAAAGTCAGAGAGGAAGGGCTGTGGCAAAACTGGGAACTGTCAATTACTTTTCCCATAGATCTCCATCTTATTTCTAAAGGCATAAGAACTACTAGGGAAGATCACTGGAACGTAAGTGGTTGTAACGCTGATATTTTCTAAGCTTTCAGTGATTATGTCTCATTTCCACCATCAGTTCAGACAGAAACTGCACAGCCACCAGGTCGTGCGAGGCAGAAGCCTGTGCCCATATTAAACACTCTCCACACCTCAAAGCAGCACACGTACAAATCCTCCACGCCTTGAAGAGTACGAAACAGGGTGCATGCAGTCGGTGCAGACGTTTGCTCTCAGCGGCTCTCAGGAATGTGCTGCTCGCGGGGCGGCTCGATGATACGCCGTCCTGCATCCAGGAGGGCTTTGTTCTCTGTGGGGTGAAACCTCAGCCTTCAGTTTATTAAATGCAATCGCAGAAGCCAAAAGGATGAGTCACAAAGCCAGTTGTGTAAGCATGCATATGAGGACATGCATTTTCTTCACGGAGGATTGCTTGGGTCTGGCAAAGCCCTTCTGATGGGCACGGGCGGGCAGTCGGGGCATAGCCCCCATCCATCACCTCCCACCCAGTGCTGGAGAGGGCTCAGGCAGCTTGGCCTGTGCAGGCATTGGCCGCAAACCAGCCACAGAGCAACAAAGCAAACAGCAGGTAGGGACACAGTGGTGGGGACACACTGGCACGCAACCTCTCCTGCCACACCAGCTATAAAGGTCTCTCTGTTGCTAGCCAGGATTTGGCCAAAAAAAGGGGAGCTGTGAGTCCTGCCTACCTCCCTCGGATACAGTGCTGTCTCCCCCTGCCTTGCTGGCCACATCAGCTCCCAACCCACCTTCTCACTGCCCCTGTTCCCTAGCTCCTTTTAAAAGATAAATTAGGAAAAGGGAAGGATGAGCACCCCCTAAAGCTCCACCAACAAAAGCTGCTGGCCCAGAACACCTTTGCCAGCGAGCAGATTGCAAACAGCACCGACGGCAGGATGCAAAACATACAGAAGCAAGGGCTGCAGCATGTCCTGGCTCAAGCTGAGCAGCATTTTTCTGATCTCCCCTGCCGCTCGGCAGATTTCAAAGCCTTCGCCAGGACCAAACACCTGCCCGACCGCAGGAGCCGCAGCGGGGAGGGCGGCCTTTCGCCAGGACTGGATCCTGCCTCTCTTCTGCATTGGGTCTGAGCAACAGGTTTTTGCCTGGGAAAAACAAGGCTGCCTGTGGAGCAGCACCAGGGGAGGGGAAAGGGGAAGCAAACACCCGGGGGGGCTGCTGCTGCTGCTGCGGCAGAGATGTCTCGACCTCAGAGAAGGACCTGCTCGTATCCCCACAGGGTCTGGAAGGAAAACAAAAGCTATGGCTTAAAATCAGCTCCAGGGACAGCTGTGCCTTTACGTTGCCATCGCTCACRAGTTTCCACCCCACGGCTGTGAGCTCCTTTGGTGGTGTAGGTAGACTCTCAGAAAAGTGACCAGGGGTCAGATCGGCTTTGTTCTCCTCACCCAGACTGTCTCTTTTCCTTACCCCTGCCTCCAGCCAGATGTGCTCACTGCCTCTCTCCTGCCAGCCCTTGCGTTCACCTTGGTGTTAATTCAGCAATTCAATTCAGGAAGCTGATCCAGCTGAAATCCTCAGCGAGAAAAAAAAAGAAGTTTCCAACCAGAACATAAGCACTGCTTTTGAACACAAAAACCTTCCTAATTTGTTTAAAAAAAAACATAGAAGAAAGAAAGAAAGTGACTGAAGTGTCTTCATAAAAATCTCCTTTTMAGTGCCATGAAAATACCGACCTCCTAACACCATAAACTGAGTTGAAGAGGAGATGGTGCCTTTACCAAGAGAGACATCAGGCTGTATGGTATTCATCACTGGTTTACTCTTTTAAAATAAATCAGCTGGCAAAGTTATGACGTGACCTACTTAATTTGTTGTCTTGAAACTTGCCGAGCATTTAAGATTTGTTCCSAAAGCCTGGAAAAGTGGGGGTGGAGGGGGTGGCGGAAATGCAGGCACCATATCCAAATCCCTGCGTTGAGACGTCGTCCTCTTTTAGACACTACAAAAAGGCACCAGGACAGCAGTCAGCGGCTGCAGCAGTGCTACTAATGAGGGGAAAACTGGGCTCCAGCAGCCCTCACAAGGAAGTCCAGTCCATTGTCCTGCTTTAAAGCAGGTCAAACACAGTGCTTCYAGAAGAGATTTGTTCCATATATTTTGAGACGTTTCTGCTGATGGAGGTTTTTCTCCACACCTGAGCAAGCTATCGTCCTCACAAGCAAGTTTTTGCATAAGCCTCCTTTCTTTCTGCTTCAAAGGCCATGCACCCTTTTTTATGGCTAACAGACATGGAGATCAACACCTTCCCCTCCTCCTTGCAGCCGTCCTCTATGTAGCCAGAGGTTGTTACTGCACCAAGCACTTACTCTTGTCTCTCCTAGGCTTGCACTTTCTCTCGCTCTCTTCTCACTTCCTCATTTTTTCTCGTTTTCCACGAAATGTGGTGCCCAAACGCATGGGGGTTTCTCTGCAAGGGTACGCTTTTGTGTACACATTTTTCGTTCCTGTGCACCCCAGCTCCAACACACTCCTGCACTTGTTTCACTTTCAAYGTATACTACAGAGTACACCTCCCTACTGCCAACCCACCCTTTTGAAAACTTTCCATAACTCACCCAGAATCCACTTTTTCCTCTGTTATTTTTTATTATTTTCATAACCTAAGATTATATAGGTGGTAACACTATACAGCTCCATCAAAAATCCAAAATCTCCTCGCTCTTTCCCAGGTGAGACACCAAAAAAACTCCACYGAGGCCACCAGAACAGCACTGCACAAAAAAATGTGGCCCAAGGGCTCCAGAACCCCAAAGGTTTGGCAAGTATACCTTGGTGTTTTAATTAAAAATCCTTGATAGGTTAAAAAGTGTTTGGGTGTTTTKTTTTTTTTTGTAGGGGAGAGAAATTGATTATATCTATCTGGGTGTATTTATAGCAGCTTAATCTTCTTTGAGATTTCATATTTTCTCTGATTTGATAAGATTGTGGCCCTTTAATAAGTTGAAGTATTCAGATACTTATGACAGTCTGGCACTCGAATTGTTTGCTTTAGCATTGCAGATTGCACAAGAGACATGAAAGGTTTCAGCGTAGCTGGAAAGTCACTTTTGATGAAATCACACATCGCTCCAGGGGCTGCATTCTTTACAATTTGTGCATACTGATGATATGTGTCTTCAGATGCATTTTGGCAACCCTGTGCCATTTTCAGAAATCCATCTGGGACTCAGGAACAAAGCAAACGCACACGAACATGAGGAAGACAGAGCTGGCACAGCTACCGGATGGAATTTCTTTAAGGAAGCTAAATCGCTTGTTCATTTTGCTGGCAGAAAAAGATAGGAAAATGAGTGTTCCTGTTCTTGATGAACTTTGTGATATTGTTAAATCCTTCAGACAACATATAATTCATGGCAAAGCTGTGGCAGAATTCCTTTGCACTTATCCACAGTGTGGCTCTCCCCCAAAACACAGATCTCTGCCTTCGTTTCATACACAAAAAGTTGCCCAGATGAACAATAGCTCTAACTTTAGAGAAAAATCAGAACACTTGCCTCAATTTTTTTGCTTCAACCCTGCCCAAATTTATTACGACTCCATCAGCTGCAGTTTTCTTACACTAAAAGAAAAAAATACAAAAACAGATTCCATGCTGTGATATGGATTGGCAGGTGACTTCCAAAGAGAGTTTGCCAGGTAACACCTTGAGCTTTGCCATGCAAACACCAAAGGGGACSGGACGGCACAAACGATGCCCCATACCTGGCAATGCCCCTCGGGGCCAAGGGCACCCAGCAGCGCTCCCAAGGCCGCATGACGGCACATCCCTGAGCCCAGAGCAGAATGAGGAGGTGACACGTACTTGAGCTCTGACTACCAAGGCCAGCCTAAATCTCCTTCATAGGTTCCGGCGAACATTTGAGTTACACCAGCCGAGGATTTAGCCTGGGACTGCAAATCGTAATTAATACCCATCCCAGCTTTGCATTTCTTTTGGAAAAGAGCAGTGAATCACTGAAGTGGAGGCTTGCAGAGGAAATCCTCAGCCACAACAAAAAGATTTCATGCTTTATCTCCCCCTCTCAAGTATTTTAGCAGACAGATGGAGGATTTTCCTCYCAGTGACAACAATAACTACGCTCATTGAAGAAAAATATGTGGAACAGGAAGACCTACATTCCTTGTGTGAAAAATAAGAGTGGTCTGTGCCAACTGCATTTTTCAGGAACAACTCATCCACATGAAGAAATGGCTGCTGCCATAGCGTCAGGACCAGCGAGGCCTACGGTAACATGCTATATAACTGACAGATGGGAAAAGTAGAGAGAGAAATGTGGCTTGGTCTTTGTTTCTTCCAAAGTTTCCATTATTAATATGCCTCTTTGACTCACTTTTGAATGACTCATGTCTTCCCTGCTCCTTGCTCCCGCTGCTTTGTGTAGCAATTGTACCTTATTCTTAATTGTACCATTCCCAAAAGTTTAGTTACTTTGTGTTTACGAGACCCCTTGAAATACRTCCTGACATCTTGGGCTCTTCAGGGCAAGGATTTGGAAAGCTTGTCCTGCAGCCATTTAGGCATGTGCTTAACTTCATATGTAGGTCCCTAAATTAATTAAGCTTACCAAAGTGATAAGGCTTAAATGCAGTCTGGTAGTCCAGACAACAATACATCTATTGGATTTGATTATTATTATTATTATTAATTATTACTATTTTAAAAAGAGAACTCAAAGAGGGAAAAAAAGAGATGGGAATATTTGCTAACCTCTTCTAGAGGGGAAAAGAGTGACAAAGACACCAGGCTCACATGTAAGGTAAGGAAGCRCCCACATTTTACCACATCAGGTAGTTAAAAAGCAACGACAAGACGTTTCCCATTCTCTACCTGACCCTTATCATGTTCAGAGCAGGAGCCCGTGGACACTTCCCAGTTGCAAACTTTCCAAACTTCCTGAAGTCTTCCCCTCCCTGGTGGCACCGGTGCAAGAGCTTTTCCCACATCCAGTGGTTTTGCTCAAGTTGCCCACGGCCATGACAGCAAAGGGCATTCCCTCCTTTAAACAAGGGCGCTGTGACTCTTTCGTGTCCATCGTGCCGGATCCGCAGGACATGTAAGGCAAAATCAAAGGCAGCATAAGAGACATCAGTGCCCAAAATTTTGGGATGTGATTGCAGAGCTGCAGAACAGGCAGGCATTTGTGCATGGGGGCTGCGCACATCAGCCCACTGTCAGCAAGCTGTGGGGCTCACTGCACCGTGCTCGCCTGGGCGAGCGGAGGAGGGCATTCGGCGCCAGCCGAAAAAGCAGAGACTGAGCTGTGCCAGTCTCACAGTGTAAAAACACTCAGCTCCCTTTCAGCCATTAAAATGAATGAAGAGCAAGACTGTTTGGATAAACATCAGCCAAAAGAAACCTTGGAGGCAGTTAGAAGGCTACTGCTTCATACAATATAGACCATGTTTCCAAATACAAATATTACACTTGGCAAAGACACTCCTTTGCTTCATGAGTTATGTTGCATTTTTTGTTATGTTTAAGTTTGTGCAAGAGGTATAAATAGCTGGACTGGTATTAAATGAGCTTTTCATTTTTTTTGCAAAATATCAAAATGGTCCCAGCTCTTCATGGAACAAACACACACTATATTCTTGTGCCTGAATTTTCGTTGCTAATTACAGAAAGTACCATGTWACTGAAAAACAATGTTCAAGAGCCAGACGTGAAAAATACAACTTTCCTATATGAAGTCATTTTTCAGAAAGCTGTCTGGAGAAGGGCATCTGGTCCACCATATAATTTACATGTGTGCCTACATGCTTATTTGCCTCACAGAATAGCAATTAGTTTCTGCTCGCACTATGCYAGGACATGAAAAGCCCCATGTCCAGGCTGAGGAAGAGTGAGTGAGACAGAGGTACCTAGTTTTGGTCTTTGGTCACAACTGCTTTGGTTGATCCCGTATTCCCCAAAAGCAGTGTTAATAGGCAGTCCTGATTACAGACCCACAGACACAACACTACACCTTCTACTGCATACAGCCAGCTCCCGTAGCAAACCTCATGCTTCTCCATCTCACCATGAGAAGACATTACAACCTGGAGGACCACAAAGCCACTGTAAACCTATTTCAGGTTAACTTTGGCAGAAATACACCTGGGGTTGGAGAGGAAATTCTTCAGTGAGAGAGAGCAAGTTTCTCTAGGTGGTTATTCATCCCAAACTCAAACACAACCACATACTAATCACCAGAATATGCTGGAGGCCAAAAGGCACTTTTATTTGTTCTTCGATAAATCTGAGTGTGCATAAACACGAGAGCCCAGCAGGGCCCTCACTAGCCGTATCCCCAGCTAGAGAGGTCCCAGCCACGGCCAGGACCTGACACTGCTTCTTTATCAGCACAACAGCAACGTCTACCTGGTTTAACCAATTCATACCTGAATGGATAAGCAAGTTACTTTTAAAGATGGATATAAATCGAACTACCCAACAGTGATGCAACACTCAATGACTGTCTTAGATAAACCACAGAGAGGAGTTCAAATACACCGTTAGTTTAGCATTGCAAAGGGCTTTCAACTTCAGACAACACAAAGGGCTGTCTATTCCCACTGAAAGTCAATATTGACTTCCATTWAAAAAAACCTCACCAAATATTCCCAAGTATTTTAGAAGTGTTACAAGACCACCATACCAATAGAGCAGACATCAGGTGAAAATATGAGAGTACGATTAATCCTTCTGCAGTCTGCACTTCCCCAGCAAATGCATACTGCACAGTATTTACTTACAGGGGGGTTAAAGGGAGTGGCACACAAAATCCTCCATTAAACCAAAAGATTTTTCTTGTGAGTGGAAGTAGCGAACACCCACCACGAACAGCTATTATTTAATGTGTCGTGCAAGACCTCTCCATCCATTCATCTGACCTCAGCAGCCAGGCGAGAACAACCAAGGAACATCTCACTTGCACAAATGCCTCTGAGGCTCAGACATTGGAACACCGTTAGGTGAAATGCTGCAGATTAACAGTTGAAGTACAAAATCAAACACAAAGCCATTTTCTCCTCTAATCCCTCATGGTTTTGCTGATAGCCAGAACCTCTCATCAGAAGTAGATGAGTGTGCATTGCAGTACGTCTTTATAAATAGCTTGTTTACTATTCTTCTGGTTATTTCCCCTTGTACCAATGTAGGGAAAAATATTGACCACCACTGATACAGTGGCTGATGGAACAGAATAAGAATTACTTTAAAAAACCCCACAGAAATGTTGGTAATTTTAGGTCCTGACACCACTCTMTGGGAGTTGTTGAGCATTTCAGGAAGTGTCTGACCAGTAATAACCATCCTATGGCAGTGTGGCCAATCTTAACTGAAAGGCCTCCGTTCATCTTGTAATCAATGGTTCTTGACCTCATTTTCAGTTCATATTTTTGTCTGTGAGAAGTAGCTTGTTTTTCAGCCAACATGATAATCCCCAGAAAACATACTTAGAAAGAGCTGAGTTAGACTTACCCAGCTTTGTACTCATTTTCTACGAAAACAGCAACTCCCAAAACAAAGGTGTGGGACAAAGCAAACACGCTGTGAATTAGAGAAAAGCCATTCCCTGCATTCGCTTACTGACACTCCTCATTTGGAAAAACTTATATTTTTAACACCACAGAATTAGTACAGGGTGGTGAGCCTTAAGCTGTCATTAGAGGCTGCCAAATGAGCCAATGTCCCTTGTGTCTGTAAGCAAATAGGGGTGTTCGAGTGTCGAACAAACAAACAAACAGAGCGGGCAGGGGTGTCTTTTGGACTCCAGCGTTGGTCAGTGGAGTAGCAGTCAAAAGAAACTCTGTGCTATTTTCTCTCTGCTTTCGCACCAGACACTGGTACGGGTGCCTTGGGTCCCTATCTGGACTAGTGGGATCAGTTCAGTTACCTGTTTCATTGTGGTTAAACTCATCAAAAGATCATCCCACTCTTAGACGAGMCCCTTGCAGTAGTATCGAAGAAGCTCAACATGAAGGAAATTCGGCCACTGGATGAATTACTCTGGTCAGCGAGATTCCTCTACAATCCAGGCAGATGCTGGTCCATCCAAAGCTGCRAAATGTATAAGCAGAGTTGGATACTTTTTAACAGGTTTTTCTCGTACACAGCGATATCGCAATAGGAGCTGGACCTGGGAGCCCTCCTGTCCAACCATGGGTGAGGGAAGAGACCCGGGGCTGCACAGCCACTTTCTGGAGGCACCAGAGCGACGGGCACGCAAGCAGGTCCGGCGTGGTGTGGAGGAGGAGGTGTGGTCAGACAAAACTGGGTGAATTGTACCAGTGTACAGTGTACCGGTCTACAATTCACATACAGACAAACCTGTATGAGTGGTATGAGCTCTGTGCCTGCCCACGCACGGTGATTTCCAATATTCTCTTCTCAATAAAACCCTGGGAAGTTAAATGCAAACCAGATACCAGTCTGATGGTGGCCTTGCCAGCTGAGCTTAGACGAACTTCCCTACATTTGTATGCAGAAACAAAAATACCATCCTTCATCTCCCCTCCTCCAAACAGCCCACAAAAGCCTACCAGAATTTCTTCTAAAATTAAAACCTTACTCATGCATATAGGAGAAAAAAAAAAAAGAGACTGAGGAAAATACACAACGATGTGCACAGAATTGGCAAACACTGGTCTTGCTTTCTGTGTGGGGAATAGGACAGCCCAGCCAGGGTAAGTCCCTCGCTGGTCTCTGGGCCCTCTTACAGCTATATTTATGGTAGTTGTGATTCTGCTGAAGATTTCATTTTCCCATTCACACAATCTTCCCCACCTCCTTACTCCACCTGCACCCCAAATCCAAAATTGTCCATTTACTTTGAAGCCAGATCACAAGCTCTATTTCCTCTCCTTGGCTAAGATAGTTCAGTTAAGAAAGAGTAASACCTTAAATATGCTTTGACTTTGGTTTTTATGCTTACTATGGACTGAAGAGATGATATTAAAGCTCTTTCTTCTCATTTTTTAAAGTGTAAAAGCACTATTACATTAAACATATCTATCAAAACAAATACTGCTTTCACTTGCATATTGTTACCATAAAATGTCTCCAAATGACCTACAGAACTGCTGATTGCAATTCTCACACACACAGCAAGGACAAAGAATATGCGATGCACAGGGATTTTTTTTAAAGTCATGATCTAAAGGTAGGAAAAAAGTAACGAGCTACCAATTTTCTCTTACTATCCCCACTGCTGTACACTTTTCTAAGGAATTACTGCCTCCGCAGACAGACTGCACTGAGGCTTTTCTCCCCCACTTCTTTGTGCTAGAAGGAGGCTATGGGCTGCTTTCACCTATTTCTTTTACACAAAGTGGATCCTCAGCCAAGAAATGGATGTGGGACTTGCATTCCCTCGTGTTTGCAGTGGCTGTTGCCTTTCAGAGGTGAGATGTTTGTTTTCCAGAGGGAGGGACATCCCTCTGGCCATGCAGCCATGCACCCATGGGCTGCCATCACTCCTGCACCTCTAACTGTTGCAGATTGTACATAACCCAAGAAGGATTCGGAGGTTTGGCCCAGGGTGGCTCTGGAGCAGTTTATTGCGAAGCTCTGCTGACCGTCCCAGGTGGGCATGAGGTCTMTTAAGCAGTTTGGAAGAAGTTTCCCTGCATAACTCAAAGGCATCATTCAACCAAAGCTAAACACTCGCCTTCTTTATCCTCCTGAAAACTGTTCTTGCTTCTGCACCCAGGGACATGCTTTCATTTAGGTTACTCAAGTTTAGCATCTTGTCAAAAAGTTCCCAAAGGTCTTGCATTTTGCAGAGGCGGACGGTGCTACGCAAACACAGGAGCTGCACAGCCGAGGCAGGGACGGGCATCACCCCCCTGGGATGCCTGAMGGCCCCGCGTGTTTCCTGCGCTTCCCTCCATCCCATGGGGCCACGTGGCTCCAAACTCCAACATGTTCACAAGTTAGTGACATTTCTATGGGAGAGCACACAGAGTATGAGGCAGCCGTGATTTAGCTGGTGAGGAAGTAATGATTTATAATAACATTTGAAGCAGGTCATTAAATATGACCCCCTCATTGCAAACCCCATGCTGAGCAAGATATTTTCTTGTAAATGATTTACCAGCAAGCTTTTCATACTTCTGCCTAGTAGCTTTTCCATAACCAAAGTCAGACTCGCTCACATTTCCCAAGCCCTGATAGTGGTTTTTCTTCAAACTGTGAAGACATCTCAAGGCTGCTGCAAATTGGTTAGGGTAGCTCAGCAAAGAGGCAGAATTTGGGGCTGTTTGGAGGACATAGCTGCTTTCTCTGATCTGAACTTCAATTTGTTAGAAATACAATCACAAAGCCTCTCAAGAGAAAGCAACTCAGTTTTAGTTTTTCTCATTTTTCCTCATCTACAAGGTGCTCTACCAACTCCACTCCTCATTCTTCTCAAGCTCCCAACACAATGTCATCCAAGCACCTTCGAGAAACACATCCACAGCTGCGACCGGCATTTGTCTCTTTACAACCCAGCTTTTCAGGAAGAATTAGTCCTGAACCCTATGGCCACAGCCATGTTGGGCTGCAGAATTGCAGAGCATCCTGCAGGAGGCTGGAAATTACACATCGGGCAGCTGTGAAAGTACCCAGCAAACCTACTGCAGTCAAAACCCAGCAGAGCAGCCTGCCTCCCAATGTGGGGAGGCTGCAGCAAGAGAGCAGGGGGACCAGCTTTCTTATTCCTTTCTTTTCCTTTAATTCCCAGAAGGAAAGTCTGCTTTAATAGCAGGGAGACCAAACTGTTGTGCTGCTGCCTCAGTGTTGACAAGCCGCTGGTTTGTAGTGCCAGACTCGAGACTGTCCCAGTGCTGCRACAAGGGATATAAAAAAAAATGTTGCTCTTAGGGCACCCAGCTAACTTCTGTTTAATTTTCTCTGTCTGACATTGCTGAATCTCTACCTCCCGTCTGCCAAAGAAGGGATACTGCTCTTCTCTGAACTCTCAACTACACGTTGAGAGCCAACATGTTGCTGAGGCCGCGGGGKGGGTCCCTGGTGTGCATGAGCATCCAACGCCCACAGCATCCCTGTGTCTGCTAAATGCTGATGCCTTGACTAGTGCAGGGAGGATTTCTGCCGAGGGCTGCTGCTCCTCCTGGGATGGCCGTAGCTGCACCCGAGCCAAGGTAACTCAAATGGTGCCAGATGGCAGTACCAGAGCGCCTGGAGGTGTTCTCCTTTGTGGCAAAACCCAAAATCTTGCTTGCCCATCTTCCTCTGGGAGTGGCCATCTCCAACATGAATCTGCAGATACACTGTTTTAAGGCAGACAAATCTGGGAGTCTGAAGCAATCGCTGCAGTGTTCATATCCCATTTTTTCCCTCATGAATAAGTTATACTCATGTCCTTCTGAGAGGCATTTATAGTTTCCCAAAATCACATAGCCCAGTCCAAACTCCCACTGAAGTCCATGGAAGCAATCTATCTTGCGYTATGTCAGCTCCGGGCCAGGCTTCAGTCTCCAAAGGACAATCACAACTGAAGATAAGCAAACAAGCTACAGAGTTTTGGTTTTGCCTTTTAAGTATAATTTTTCATCTGTGTAACTAGAACTGTTCCTCCACAAATGAGGCTGGATCATACTGCATGCTGCATTTGATAGCATGAGAAATAAAATGTTTGCATTTATTCAGCTAGCAGATTTCTTTTGCCTTTTATGGAGGTAAAAAAAAGCCTCCGCCAAAAAATCAGAATATTTACTCTCATCATAAAGTATACTTCTTTCTGATATTGTGAACACCTGATGACCCTTAAAGAAGACAATATTTAAAAAACAAATAATAAGCAGGTACTATGAATAAAGCCTCATTTTTGCTTTAGGACCAGGCCACATATAAAAGATATCAATACTGAAAACATCCAGTATTTGATGTCAAGCACTGTATGCTCTGTAATCTTGTTCATAYCTACACCACAAGCAGCTGGAAGAAGACAACATTTTCGAGAAGGCAGATGGAAGAAGACAACACTTTCAAGAAGGCAAATAATAATTTCTTTGAAGCAGAAACTCATATAAACCATACAAGGGAAATCTATTTGCTGGTGAGCATGTTTGTAACCTTAATTTTTTAAATGGCTCCAGCTTTGGACAATTACAGGCAACTGAAGCTGCCCTCATTGATGCCAGCCTTATTCATGCCTAGTGCAAGCTATGCAGCTGCTCAAACACAGCCACAGAGTTAAGCCCAGCATGTAYGGAGCCACCAGGGAGATGACTGAATTTACTGGCGTTCAGCATTGGGCTCTAGGTCCTTAAAAACAGAAAGAAGTTTGTGTTGAATTTCAACCTCCCCAAGCAACAGTTTTTGCAAAGACCGCTTTACTCTCAGCGTATTTACGAAGCCAGGTCGGGAAGCAGCCTCGCTCTCCACAGTTGGTGTGCTGGGCAATCACGCAGCTGTCACAGCATTTTGCTAACGCCTCAAGCAAAACATGAAGGCTTAATCCAGAAGATGCATTCCCAACAGTCCAGGGGAGAAAACACCGAGGAGGATTTATATACAAAAGTACAACTGGCTGATGCTCTGCCCAACTGGGACACGAGCCGTGCTCACACCTTCGTCCTCAAGCAYGCTTGTAGTGGAGAGGCAGGAGGGGAGATGGAGTAGCAAGATGTGATGTTACCACATGTGATAGTTCCAACACTGAAACGGTGTCAGTGGCTGTGTCACTGTCTGTGGTACCCCCCTGTGGCCAGGTCTGACATAGCAATCTCCGTGACACCTGCRCCACTTCTTCCACAGCAATCTCCGYGCACTTCTTCATCCATACCGACCGCCGTGCCACCCGCAATACTTCTGGACCCCTAGTGATCTCCATGCCACATGTTCATCCATCGCAATCTCTGTGCCACCTGCAACACTTCTTCAYCCCTCACGATCTCCATGCCACGTGTTCCTCCACAGCAACCTCCAAGGCACCCACAGCACTTCTTTATCCCCAGCAACCCCTGCGCCGGCCTTGACCCTTGGCCCCTGGTTTCTGAGCACAGCCCTCGGTGAGCACAGAGCTCCCATGGGGCCGGACCTGCCCCGGCACAGGGTACAGCAGCCCCTGGCTCTGCTGCTTACTGGAGACTGCCCAGAGGAATGGAGCTGCTCTTTTCCGCAGCTTASAATCATAGAATAGTTTGGGTTGGAAGGGACCTTTAAAGGTCATCTAGTCCWACCCCCCTGCCATGGGCAGGGACATCTTCAACCAGATCAGGTTGCTCAGAGCCCCGTCCAACCTGACCTTGAATGTTTCCAGGGATGGGGCGTCTACCACCTCTCTGGGCAACCTGTGCCAGGGTTTCACCACCCTCACTGTAAAAAAATTTCTTCCTTATATCTAGTCTAAATCTACCCTTTTTTAGTTTAAAACCATTACCCCTTGTCTCATCGCAACAAGCCCTGCTAAAAAGTCTGTCCCCATCTTTCTTATAAGCCCCCTTTAAGTACTGAAAGGCTGCAATAAGGTCTCCCTGGAGCCTTCTCTTCTCCAGGCTGAATAACCCCAACTCTCTCAGCCTGTCTTCATAGCAGAGGCGTTCCAGCCCCCTGGAAGGGCCATTTTCGTGGCCCTTCTCTGGACCCTCTCCAACAGGTCCATGTCTGTCTTGTGCTGAGGGCCCCAGAGCTGGACGCAGCACTGCAGGGGGGGTCTCACCAGAGCAGAGCAGAGGGGCAGAATCACCTCCCTCGACCTGCTGGCCACACTGCTTTTGGTGCAGCCCAGGATACGGTTGGCCTTCTGGGCTGCAAGCGCACATTGTCAGCTCATGTCCAGTATTTCATCCACTTTTTCYATCCTGCTTCCAGCAGGGGAGCTTTGTAGGGATGGCTCCTACCTCTTTCCATGTCTTACAATCCAGCTGCTCCCGCAGCTCCCTTCCGGCTGTCTGTGTGCAGCGGCCAGGGCCCAYAAGCCCCCCATGGCCACTCCGCATCGCCAGCCACCTCCACCTCCTCTGTTTCCAGCAAGCACAGCCCCTGTCAGCCCTTGGCAGGCTGCTGCTGGCTGCACCCAGCATGGCAAGTCTGGGCTGGAAAACAAAAGGAAATGGTGCAAAGACACAAAGTGCAGAGGGTTTCCCTCCTTGTCACTGYCCAGATCTGCAGCGTGCTCAGCAGACACGTGGCACTTCTGATTTCGGAGGATGCTGAAGATGCAGGGGAGCCCAGGGACGCAGGAGTTTTACCCAGCGGGTTTCAGAGGCAGGCAGCTGGTGCACAGGCCCCATGTCCATCATTTCTCTTCACAGTCCAAGCGGAAAGGCTATTCTTGTTGCTGCTGGGTTTGGGGGGGGGGATTATTTTTTTATATGGCAATGCGATGCCAACAGATGGAGCTGTTCAGAGCAGAGACCGCTCGCTTTGGCAGAGCACGGAGGAAGCAGCAGACGAGCATGGAATTCTAATTATTAAACATAATGAGAGATGAATCATCTCCAAGCAGGAGACAAACTCTGTTTACTATGCTAAAGTGAAAAATAAGTCTGTCAACAAAGCTATAGCCCAGAATAGGGGAATCCCAGGATTTCTCCATCTCTGCATGTGAGGATGTTCTGTCCCAGGAGAGAGGAAGGGCTCATCACTCCCCTTCAGCAGAGGGTTGGAGCCTCACAGTCCTGTGCTGGACTCACATCATCACTCACAAGAGCTTCAAATCAAATGGACACATCATGAAGAACTTCTTCCTTCCCCTCAGCCCAGACTTCAAAGCCAGGACACATCGGCATGTCACAAAGCTTCCCCCCATCATCTCCCTGGAGTTGGATCAAAGTGCTCAACCCTAAACTGAGGCCACAAGCGCAGCACAAAGCCTCCACAGCTCACCAGCAGCCAGGGATGTGCTACGGGCTATCAGGAGGACAGGAAAGAGGAAAGAGTAAACAACAGGTGACCCTTCTTGGATTTGTGCATGCATGTGTATGGACAGTGAATTTGAGAGCTGTATTGTTTCACCAAGGAGCAAACTAGGAGGAAAAGTCCACTGTCAAGTGTTATTGCATTTTTTTTCCTGGCAAGATGGACTGAAACAAGATGTATTYGGTATCCTTATTGGTGCATGTCAAACAAAGAACAAGGTCTTGCAGCCTACCTGCCAGTGAAATATAAATAATTAGAAAGTTTAAGATGAGGAGGRGATGTTAGCTCTCATTTAAAAGACTTTTGCCTTTTTGTTATTTTCAGGTAAGGAGAATTGATTAGTTAGGCAGGGGAAAAGRGCTTGTGTCTTCTTTCCAGCCACGTGAAAGGTTTCAGCAAAGAAGAAACAAAAGATTATGCGGTCTTTCTGTTATAAACCCTGTTCCAAAAAGCCACTGTATTTACTTTTATGCAATGGATACAGGATTTCTCCTGGCAAAATTACCTGAACATTGCATTGTTCTTAGCAAAAKGACTGCATGTGCGCTAATGGAGGGACATCTTTGATGGAGAATTTGTGGGGCAGAAAAAATAAWCTGCATCAGTACAGAAAGCAGATATGGACCCTTTGTCACCTTCACCAGCTCCACTGTTGCCAGCAGGGATGCATTGGCTTCTTCAGGTGATATTCAGTGTAAGCCTGGCACTCCATTCTTGTGCAGGWGATTTCTACCAGTTGTGAAAAATCAGAGAAATAAAAAAGGCAAATAAACTGGTGAAAATGAAAAAAAAAGAACAACTTTTTTGCACCAACCTAAAAGGTCCTTAATTGTGAATAGAGCTGTTCTGTAATCACTGGAACAAACAATGCCTGGATTCTTCCAGATTTGCGCCARCTGGAGCTCACAGCAACCTACATTTTAGCCCTAACTGGGAAAAAAATCCTAAAGGAAAATCCTGGGRAAAAAGCAGTCTAAAGGCTTTCCCTTGCATGGATCCTCAAGGGACTCATCAGTCTCCTTTCAATTCAGGAACTTACTGTAGTTCTTTATTCTTTCTAGCCACATACATTAATTTAACTGGGGAAACTTAATTGTTTACTCTCTGTTAATAGTATTGAACTGAGACAAGCAATGCCATTGGGGGAAGAGAGAAGAAAGAGGAACAGAGAAGAGTGGAGAGAACAGGACATAAAGATGGACATACATAAAGACAGCACATGCACATATAAACCTTGTTTACAGGAGCACACTAGCCTGAAAAAACCCGCACCTAGGATTTCCAAACAAATAGGTAATCACACTTACTAGCCAGCCTGGCCACCATTATTACTAAAAAAACRTTAAAGTGTAGTTTATGGAGAATACTCTTTGACTTATTTAAAATGGGGGCTTCAAGGGTTTTCTCAGCCACCAAATTATTCTGCCTACCCTTGACAGTAATTCACTGCTAAAAGGGGCAACAGCATCAGTGTGGTGGAAACAGGCTTTAGTATTCCTAGTACCGCGACTGCAAATCATAATACTGTGGCATTCAGAAAGCATCCTGAAGAAATTGTGACATGTCCTCAGGGCAGAGCTTAGGCAAGGTGAGTGCTACAGTTCAGTTTTGGGRGAAAAAAATTCAACAGGTATTGTTTTCTTCATTACCTCTCCAGGAGGTAAAGGAAGCCTTCTACCTCTTTGTGTGCGTCATTTATGAGACCACCTAACACATCTGTGCCTCATTCTATTGCTGTTAAATAGACGAAAGACTAGAATTTGAACTAGGTTGAAGACAAAGAACAGGAGAGTGTTGAAAACCTACCCCATTTCCTCAGACACCTGAACACTTTTGGGTGCCACTCACCTGCAGGGTTAGTCCTTACTGCCTACCTTATCTGGGCTTGTCATTTCCACAGAAGTAAAAGCATCTGTGTTTTAAATGAGTTTATGTGACTTTAGTAAAAGTGAAAATACTTTTATTCTAGCAAGGGAAAAAAAAAAAAGGCATCTTAGTTTCAAAATTGAAAAGAAATAAAATAAAAAAGTGCCAAAAGAAGAAAACGGCATTTAACTGAATTTAAAATTCTGCCTGAGTCACATTTTGGACAGCAGGATAATTCAGTTATCTTCTGCCCTTGTATATTGTTTTTAACAGTGAACTTTATCCTGGGTTTCTGTTCATCATTTATAGTTGGGAGTTTCCTTRTTTTTGAGTTCTCTTCTAATTTAGGTACCTCCCTTCTGTTGGTCAAGATTCTTGAAACTTACCTGGGAATAACTATTTTTTTGATGTGCAAAGAAGACACTCAAAATTATGCTTTTTCTATCCATTCATCCTTTTCCCTGAGGAATGAACTGGATTGCAGTTCTCAAATTGTAACATTTTGCAAACCATGTATCATAAAGCATTTTCTGCTGTGCCATGGCATTGTTTGTCTTTTGGTTTGCTAATTTTCTTTCATGGACATTACATGACACATTAATACAATAAACATGGGGTTTGAAACAATCTCCCTTCCCTCCTCAGACACACACAGTATTAGTTTCAAAGGCCATCATGTCATAACATTCACTGTTAATTACCTCAAGACTTGGCATGCTCTTATCTCCCCAAAGGAGTTCACTGCCTTTGGAAAGGGCTAGCCTCCAAACTTTAGAAACTGTTTCTTCATCAGATTGAGAATTGCACTTAACTAGAGTTGATTCCTATAAAATTAGACACAAATGCAATTTTATAAACATGGCAGATTTTTCCCAACAACATCCATGGTGCACTGTAGAGGTTACTTCCAGAGATGGACTGGAAGCAATAAGAGCAATATCCAACAAAATGAATAATCACAGTGAGCGCAATGAGGGGGCAGTTTCATTTGATACCTAATCTGACTTAACATCAGCCAAAAGTGGGTTATCCCATCCTCCCTATCCCTCTTCCACCCGTGCGCTCCTGTGTTTCCTTTACGTTAGCTCTAACAATCATGCAGCTGCAGGGCACAAAAAAACAGTTCACTGGCCCAAGAGAAAACTAACCTACCAGAAGAGTATCTCCTGCAAAATTTTACTTTTGGATTTAGTCCTGAAGGGAGTTCTGGGTGCAATTGTAATTGATACCTGCGGTACATTGGTCTCAGCCAGCTGCCGGCGCCCACCCAGCCGCTCTCTGCCTCCCCCTCCTCAAAAGGACAGCGGGGGGAGAAATTAAGATGAAAAAGCTCATGGATCGAGATAAAGACAGGGAGATCACTTGCCAAGTGCCATCACAGGCAAAACAGATTCGACTTCGGGAAAATTGATTTAATTTATTGCCAACTAAAATAGGTTTGGAGAGTGACAGACAAAGGCAAATTAAAACAYCACCTTCCTCGCACCCCCTCTTTCCTAGGCTCAGAGTCACCCCCTCACCCCCAAATTCTCCACTCACTCCTGCCAGAGGGGCTCGCCGAGCTGTTTCTCACATTTTTCTCCTCACTCCTCGCCGCCGGGCGCTGTTTGTTCCCTTTCTTAAACCGGCTTCCCCYGCAGTGCCGCTGGCGTCAGGGAGGGGCTGGGCTGTGCCCTGCGGTGCAGCTGCTGGAACCGGCCAGAACCAGCTGGAACCGGCCGCACCTGGCGCGGGGCAGCCCTGCCCCTCCTCACAGCCCCCGGCCGGTGCCTTGGCACCTGCACACCACAGAGCACCAGAGACAAAGGAGCTTACTTTTAGCCACAAAAAGTAAAGCAGCAACATTTCAAATACAGACAATTTGATTTCAACTTTAAATCAAATCTCCGCCGGCCCACGGGCAGCGGGGCCAGGAGGTTTCTGGCACAGCGTCACACTGCCCAGCTGTATCAGTCAGATACAACTCACATGTTAAAGAAACAATTCTAAAAAATACCTTTAATAGGATTTCTATCACAAATACAGTACATACAGAAGATGTTACAATCCAGGCTGGTATCGTGGTTTAATGGCACTTAACCTTGAACACGGTGGTTTTGCCACAGGTGAGCTGTATCGTGGCAAACCGAAATCCTTGCTCATGTTTGTGCTCTGAYGGTATGTAGTCTATACCATTCAAACACATGCACCCGAAGTGAAACCAGGGCTGCAGAAATGACCACCTTTAGGAAAACTTTTTAAATTATAAAACTATGCTGAGAGCCCTTGGCTAGTGAAGAGCTCCTTTTGGAGCAGTCATYGCCTGGCTGCATCAGATTATTTGCCCGGAGGAGTCTGTGGTTTGGTTCTTCGACTTGGCTTTTCGAGCCCTGCACACCCACCAGATATTCCCAGATAATCCAAAAAATAAGCATGAGTCATCAAAACATCTTGCACCACCTCATTTCTGAAGCCTCCAGTGTTGACGTTAAGGGACTCGTAATGTTTGAGTCCTCTAAGAGAAATACCTCCAAGGGCGACGTCCTGGCTCCACCGAAGCTGGGCTGAGCTGATGGCCGAGCTCCAAGTGACCTCGCTGGGGACAGGCTCTCACCTCAAACACTTGCCTTCATGCGGTGCTTTCTGAAAACTGCATTTTAGCAACTTTGAAAGGCTTTTTGTTTTAGAAAGATGAGTTCAGTTGGTCTCTTTCTGTATGTCTATGTGGATATTTATAGCAATATAACCGAGTGTAATAAATTGGGCAACTCTAGCCTAAATATCTATGTCGTGGTTTAACCCCAGTCAGTCACTAAGCCCCACCCAGCCGCTCGCTCACTCCCCCCCAGGGGGATGGGGGAGAAAATCGGAAGGGTAAAAGTGACAAAACTCATGGGTTGAGATAAAGACAGTTTAATAGGGAAAGCAAAAGCCGCAYGTACAAGCAAAGCAAAACAAGGAATTCATCCACTGCTTCCCATCATCAGGCAGGTGTTCAGCCATCCCCAGGAAAGCAGGGCTCCATCACGCATAACCGTTACTTGGGAAGACAAACGCCATCACTCCGAACGTCCTCCCTTCCTTCTTCTTCCCCCAGCTTTATATGCCAGCTGGGTCAGCTGTCCTGGCTGTGCTCCCTCCCAGCTTCTTGTGCACCTGGCAGAGCATGGGAAGCTGAAAAGTCCTTGACTAGTGTAAATATTACTTAGCAACCACCAACATCAGTGTGTTATCAACATCATTCTCMCACTAAATCCAAAACATAGCTCTGTATCAACTACTAGGAAGAAAATAAACTCTATCCCAGCCAAAACCAGGACATATCTATTACGATATATTGTAGCTGATAGGCTCCAAGAGGGATGATGAGATAAGCTATGGGGGCTCCTCCTCTGTGAGTCCACCTGGATRTCTGACTGACATACACTTGCACACTGTGCATAGGAACAGCCATGCGTGCTTGAAGGTGCAGAGTCTAGTGGGGGCTAACCATGCGAGGACGCAACACCCATAGTCCTTAGAAGGCTTGCACAAACTCCAAGATGAGCACCGATGCCGTAACCTCACAGCTCTTTTCTCTCTGGGATGATTACACTATGAGCAGGTTGGAGCCTGCCAGCTTTGCCATGTTTACACCCCACAACCACCCTTGAGGGACCGGTGAACATAGCTCTCCACGTCTCTCAGATGCTGTTTTAAGAAACAAGGAAWAGCTGCTGCTTCAAACTCTTGTAGCCTGGACTCTAAGGAAACCATGCTTGCACATTCACGCTGTCCATCTCTACAGTTTCAGCAATTCTTGTGTCCGTTAACCAATCTCTACAAATCTGAAGAGGACTACAGATCTGACAGATGCTCATTACCTATGGGAGGCTTGCACAAAGCATGGCCTGGGAGTTGCAGGCAACTCTTGAGACCAGCAGCCAAGAGGTAGGAGCCATATACACAGTCACCACTCACACATGCTGTCTCTTGTTTAATAGACATATGTGGACACTGGGGACACAAGGGTTGGCTAAAAGTCTTGCAGGGGGTGGAGGCAGAGGAGCCAGGGCAGCTGACACTTCTGTGCTGGGATAGGGAAGATGGGAAGAAGAGCAGGATTACGTTGCAAGGAACTGCGAACTCAAGAGTTGGTAAAGGAGCATAGGACATAAAATAAGTGTATTGCATCGCTGTTGCACAGGAGACTTCTAAGGTAAGTGAGGGTATTATGGTTAAGGCACAACGCCATAGGAAAGCAGGTCTCACTGTATCTATGCTCATGAGTTTGCTAACATATTTTATTTGGTTCATCAGGCAGACGGGAGCAGGTAACAAGACAGACGTTGTGTTTGAATCGCCATTAAGTGATGCTAATGGTCTTTATGGGGATTTATTGCCCAGGTTATGTGGAAGATAAATGCTGTGTCACTATAGGATCTAAAACAATAAAAGTCAGTGTACAAGTCCTCCTTATCTCTGTGTTATCTCATAATGGAATGAATAATCAAGCACAGGGCTATCAGAGCAGAACAACCTCCCACAAGCTTTCCTGTAAAAAAGGAGGAAAAATAAAAGAGGTAAGTTTTATTAATCAGTACTGCTATCTTTAGAACCACTACAGGAGTCCTTTACCACAAGCTATCAGTGATGTCACCTTCCACATAAAATCTTGATACAATTTCCTGCAAGTTGTAGGTTCTCAGCATTTCTTGGCAGATCTGGACTCTGATATGAGGCAGTGGCACTTTCTCAACTCACCTGCAAGGTGTCTACAAAAACCTCCTCTGACACTCCATACTAAAAGCCACAGAAATTCTGTGTTTGTCCTCACTTTGCCGTAACTTAATGAGTCTTTCACAGGAAAATCCTGACTGGGTATAAGGTAAGAGTTTATACTCCTTCATCTCTTCAAATATCCCCTGGAAGATGGGCCTTATTAGCACTGTGAAGGATATATCAATTCCTACCCAGGTTTCTTGGAAGTTCTCACAACTATTTCCTCCTATTCTTTCTCTTCTTTCCTCAAAAATAATTTTGTTTTCCCTCTACCCACTTCACATTAATTCCTGTTCTCCCCTATTAGAGCAGTTTCTTTGTATACTCTGCTTTCTAACAAGAGCCTTTATTTCCTTACCTAGCCACATTATAAACTTTCCCTTCAATTCTCCGGTTCTCTTCTAAGCCTTCTCCCGCCAATCAAGCTGACCTGAAAACCAGAGTCTTTCCTAAGTCATATTTTAACCTGAAAAGTGCCTCTCTACTGAATTAGAGGATGGGATTGCAGTCACCTAGAATTACATAGGTCCAAACACTGTTAGAGTGGCTAACCTTTTGAGATTCAGGAGATGCTTTTGAAATAGGGCTGCATATAGACTGTTCAGTTATTTGCAAACATAACTCTTAGTATACCTTGTTGGCTCAAAGTAAATGACTCRCATAACAACCAGAAGAAACAGGAATTATGGTGGAATTCCAAGTTTTCGTTTTTAAAATGTGTWGATACATACTTCAGAACTTCCCATCTAATTCTGCATTGAGCTATGAAGTCTGTGCGGTTACACCATTGCCACTGTGAAATGTCRCACCTGTTTCACCTGTAATACCATAATAACCAATAGTTTTAGCTTCTTGTTCTAGACTCTGCTACTAACTTACATTTTAAGTCATGGTAGCAGTTACCATAGCCTTGCTAACACCCCTGCATTTATTACTGCCTTTGCTTCCTCTTAGGCTTCCTTCTCATTTCACAGCATCTTCCATATTGTCCTTTACAAGTGAACGGCTGCAGTTTCCCTAAATCAGGCCCCCTCCTTCTCCTCAATCAAATCTCTTATATTTGACAGCATTTCCGAAGGTTAATTCACAAGCAGAGAAGCCTGCTCTTCATACCTACAGAAAACACAAAATGGAATTCAAAGTGTAACAGGCCTCTCCCCGGTGACTTGCTCAACTGCAGACCTCTGAAGTCACTCACTGCAGGGCCACACTGTTAAGGTACAGAAGCAAAGATAAAGGTACAGGAGCAAAGGAAGACAAAAAATGGGCTATAGGTTAGGTTTGTTTCAGGCTATTACAAGCTTTTAGCAGCGAAATTTATTATGGCAGAAGACTGACTACTCTGGCACCAACCTGTCTGCTACAAAATACTCTGGGACACGTAATTGTGTGTTTGAGTAAAAAATCAACAGTATTCAAATTRTTTGTATTTATATGCATTTCATCTGGTTGCCCTTCCTTTATAATTTTAGCCAGCTATTGCTGTCAACTGYATAATTTCCTTTTGGACTGTATCTGCTTCTGCCAGTGGCAACGGTTACTCATCACGTACAAGAGTTTACAGACCAAGTCATTGCAAAGTGTGTCCATCCTCACCATTTATTTTTCATAAGCCCCTTTTAAGTTCAAAATAGAACTAGTAGCAGAATTAGACCCATAATTAGTGTAAGATCTTTCATTGGCCTAAGTAGGAGTTGGATGATAGGAAATCCTGCTCCTGCCAGTCTTCACAATTACTGATACAGAAATTCACATGTGCTWACACAGTTTTCTTCTCATAAGTACCTTAAGGCGGAAAGTCAGCTCTGTACCTGGTTTGTGCTCTGCACCTTGCTTGTGGTTCTCAAGACAAGAGAATCCTTTTTTCCTTTTTCCTCTATCTAGACAGAAGGAGGAAAAGTTGGACAAATAAAAGGCACACTGCTCAATTTCAAACAATGATTCCCAAGTAGCTTCCTGAAGAAGTCTGGCTTTTTGACAAAAAACAAACAAACAAAAAAAAAATTGCAGTATTATATAGACTCAAAAGCAAAGTAAAAGCAAAGCATGTTATCTGCTGTTTGGGTTATGATTTTATATATGTGTGTGTATACACACAAATAAAATTTTGAGATAGTGTGGAGAAAAATCATATGCTGGAATCCAAATCTCCATAAAGAGATCCTAAGCAAGTAAGGGGAAGAAACAATTTACATTTTACAAGCCATTCTGCCATGCTTATTCCTTGAAAGAGTGAATTTATGCTGAAGTTTCTGTGAAGTCAACACTGAAAAGCACTTTTAGAATGAAAGCAGGCTAACGCTGTTACTTTAGCTTTTCCAAAAACAATGCCATTTTCAAATGTGGGTACGTACAAACCCATACACATGATCTGCAATTTTTCACTCACTACATAGTGAAGCRTCCACACAATCATTTAATGCTGCGTATTAGAGCAATTTTAATGGCTGTGACAACACAGCTGCTTTGYTGCAACATTTTTGAAGTGTTGAGGTATAGTTCTTCATGTCATCAGACCATGAATATATCACYGAGGATCTGGTCTGATATCTCAGCACAAACTATTTCAAGACAGATGCATTCCACTTTTTAGTTTCTGCAACCTGGAAAGCCCCCATTTCATATTATTAACKGAACTGTATAGAAATATCTTCAACTGTAGGACTACATTGATGTCACAATTAAAAAACCACACAAAGATGACAGTATCTCGATGTATGCTGTAACGTAAGAGTGAAAATGAACTCAGGCTATTAAAAAAATTTATTAAGATTTTTTTCCATGAAAGATTGGTACTACAATCAATGTAACCATTTAATCAGTCAAGTATGTTTGTTATAGGCAGGCACAACATTACAAAACAGGCAAGTACAATGCCCGATTAAGCGAATACAGTCTGAATATCTATTCATCCACTATTTCTGAAAACAGAATTATCAAATATCCACCAGGGAAAAAGATGGAACTATTTTAGTTTCTCTTTGGCATACTTATCAGGACAATGAATTAATTACAAAAGTCTCCTATTGCTGCCAGTGCTGTGAAGAAAAAAGTACTGAATGGAAGATTGTATGTCAGAACTCACTTTTAGGATTCAGGCGATCTGGCTAATGTATCAGAACTGGTGACAAACGACAGTTCAGCTGCCAATGCTTCACAAGGCAGACAAGGATTACATTGTTTTATAATGCAGTTTTGTTGAAGGTATAAAAAGAATTACAGTAAATTTATGCACAGTACATACATATTACACACAGTTATATAAATACCCATGCTGTGGCTGGACTTTAGGAAGTTGCTTTGTCAATAAGAAAGCTAGTATCAGACCTCCCAACATCCACTTAATACACATTGCACTTCGCATCCAGTAATATGTTAATTTCTGTACCTCTCTTAAAAATAGATTTAAAACAGAAGCGAAGAATAATATCGAATCTTTCCATAAACTTTGTTTTCTTATTTACATTGTAATATTCCATTATACATAAAGACTGCGTTACGATACATTATCTTCATATAGCTTTTTGTAATACATACAGCTTGAAGCTATTAACATCTTAGTTTGGGAACAGAGATATGACCTATAAGACTATTTAAAAACAATTCTAGCCTTAATTTTCCTCTAGTTTGTTTCACTGAAACCATTCTTTGACAAAAAAAAATCCTCCTTATTGGGGAGGAAAAAAACCAACCCATGTTTAAACCACCTCTGGATTTCCTTAAACCACTGAGGAACTTAGAAACCATAATAATTTTTGCATAATTATATAGCCACTTCAAAGGCCTGATACTTTTAAATTTGGAACATGAATGACAATTGTGACCGTATCTTTAAATTAAWTTTTTTTTTTTAAACTTTCAGTTATTTTTCAAACATAAAACAATGAAAACGCAATCATTAATCATACATAATCTTTGCACAACTGGGAAGAGTTCCTATTTTATTAGGGAAAAAATGAACATGCACACACCCCCATTCACAGAGTGAGAACATAAACTACAGCAGCACTTGTCTCAAGTTATGGTGCACATGGTTGCAATACGGGGTATAAAACAAGAGTAGAATTTCCAACATCTGTTAAAACACAAAAAAACTTATTGTACAAAAAGTCATTCACATTCTTTGCAATGAAGTGAGGAATCAGCTGTTCAGCTTTCTGGACTCTCCAGCCGGCAAACTCCTCCTTCTATTGCCACGGACTGTCCTGCCACGGCTCCAGGAGGAAGTCTTGAAATGTGAGTCTGTGGAAAAGTCAAGAGACTATTATCAAGTGAGAACAGAGGCAAAATTATGCAGGACACAAAGCAAGCTTGTAAGTATTGAAAAATTAAGCTGTTCCATCACTGAAGTCTGAGGGCAAACTACAAAGCAAGCTGAGAAGCTGCAAACAACTGGGATTCTTTCTTTATTTTGTTTGCATTAATGCTTAACACATGAAGAGAAGGACCGTGACAGATGTGTAGAAAAGGTAAACTGGATGACCCAGTGCACTGGAAGTAGAAGAAAGAACTATCCAGCGTGAAGACAAAAGAAAAATAACTGTGGCATTCCATGGTTTGTAAGTCTATTTCTTAGGGAGATTCAAAGTAGTTTAGTACTGCATACAGAAATATACCCTACAGAATTCTTAGACACAATAAACTATTTGATAGAGATAAACCAACAGTTCAGAGCATAAGGCAGCTGCGATGATCACGATGCAAAGAAGAAATTTCTCTGCATAAAATGCTTACTCGTCCACCTAAAAAAACCCAAARACTTCCTCCAAAATATTTGTTGCCAGCTGTCAAATAAATGGACCCAAAGAGCAATTGGGTTTCTGTCAACAGGCATCTTTTCCATGGAGAAGTTTTAAAAGCAGGCCTTTGAGATGGCTCTGTAATATTTCAGCCAGAAAGTAAATGCCAGAAAATGGGCGCATGTGTTTGTGCACACGAAACTTCAGCTTGTAACTCTACTGTAACTTAGTGCCACTAAAAATCTGTTAAAGATCCTTTATATTCTGAGGTGCATTTTATTACTGATGGGCAAAACCATTCACTTACAAAAAGATACGTTGACTTTTTGTTAAAAAGTAATGACTTTTTTTCCCCGCCTTGCACACGTTTATACTGTGAAAACTGCTTATGTTTTCATCCACACTGTTAATTTTGAGCTACAGCAAGAGCCATTTACAGATATATCAATTGCTTTCATATAGGGCCAAGTGGCTAAAGCAGTGTTTAAACAGAACAACAAAAGGGAGTCAGAAGCATGTTTCTACAAACTTTACAGTTTCCTACTTTCAGAGCTGCTGAGTGGGCGCTGGTAAAACATAAAAAAGAGCCTTAGTGGAACTCCAAAATGCAATAGGGCTGATAACAGCATTTCCACAGGCTTGAGGCAGAAAGTGGCAATGGCAGGGACTCACCAGCTCAAGCTAYACTCCAGCCATCCCTCCCATCGAAGCAGGAGTGCTGGCCTTCATTCCCCTCATGAGTTACAAGTTTCACCAAGTGATTCATTAATGCTCAGACAATATAACACTTAAACAATTACTAAACTAGGAACTAGAAATGATCCCTACTACAGTATAAAGCTCAGAACATAGAAGTTGCTGGCATTTCGAAATTACAGCTTCYTGTAAGTGCAGCCAACTACATATTTAAGTTTTTGTACGTACATTATCCCATTTAAAAGATTTAAGTGCTGCAAAATGTATAACTTGCAATGAGGCAATGGATTGTGACAAAAAGTATAGATGTAAAAGTTCAGTAAGAATAACTTGCATCAATTGAGCAGAAAGCGATTGGAGACTGTAACCACAATTCATTGCATCGAAGAGAYAATTTGTATCTCAGAGGCAGCTTCTTTTAATTCCTTTCTTGATAAGAGTATCCTGGTGTCTGCTCTTAGGTGGTCTTGTTTTCAGTTCAATTACAGAATGAGATTTAATTAAAAACATTTATAGGTTTTCATTTTACTGCTAAAACTTTGATCTCTGGCCTTCCTGCTTGATACATGAACATCTTCCTATTTTCAGAACAATTTTGGTTACTACTGTGATTTACCACTTCAAGAAGAAAAGATTCTTTTCAAATCTGTTACAGTTTCACCCAAAATGTAACTGACAATTTTTGGAGATGTTATTTCTTAAGTTTAAAGAAGGAAAAAAAAAGAAGAAAAACAACTGGAAGAAGGATATTTTTTATCTTATGACTGACAGACCCAAGACATTTTTCCAGGTCTGTGAAAACTTCTAAATGAAAAGTGGGATAGGATGACAATGTAAAAGCAGCATTGTTCGATGGGCATAGTAGCAAATTTCCTCAGTGGAAGAATGCCACTGATTGTTTAGTGCGATACTGCAATCAAAGCAAACCAGTGGTCCGCTCCAAGGCAGGCATCATTTATAAGTGAGATTGCTTGTACAGTGATCAGTCAGAATTATTAGCAGATCATTGTAGCAATACAATAAAAAGCACAGAGGCCCAAGGATGCTGCCAAGAGGCATAAGAGAGGAAGTCTGTTACCAAAACAGAAGAAATATTAGCACTATCATGATTATCATGAATCTTATAATCAAACAGACCTGATTTGTGCAAACTAGTTTTCTGACCCAAGTTATGAATTAATCTTTTGCACAGGCTTGATTTATCCCACAACCCAAAGTTAAATGCCTAATAGACCCTTATGTAATGGCAGGAKCAAAATGTGGGGCTTCATTGAATCCACATGAAATTTATAGCTCTTGTTATTCTAAAAAGTTAATTAAGCATAATATCCTAATGAGTTTTTGAGCAAGGAAAGAAAAACATACAAGAGGGGATAAGCAGATAGTCAGTATCTATCAATACATTATCAAGTAGCTATGCTTAAACAGCTGTCCAAAACACATTTCCTATACAAAAACTCATTTCCTATAAAAGGAAAAACATATTTCCCACGCAAGACCCCAAACCACTATACACTAGCATCTGTACATTTCCATTTACAGAAACATCCAAACCACATATAACAAAATCCTTCTTAAAGCTTTTACTTGCATCCTACTCATTTGCATACTTTGTAWGACAGAGCAAATACAGATGCTGTTTTACACTGACTACTTCTTATTACTTTCACCAATGGCTGCCTTATGTAGAACAAAAATGAGACAGATCTAAGATGACAGTGTTTAAAATGTTATCTAATAAGTAATACGAAAGGATAACATTGCCATGTCAAGACAACTTCAGATAAACTCCCGAGTGAATTCTTACAATTATATCTCCCTTGTTCTTAGCCGTAAGAACAAACTCTAGTAAATAAAAAGAAAGATCAAAGAACATTTAATATTTCTAAATGCAACCACAAAACTTATTTGTACAGTTTGTTACATTTTTATATCCCAACATCATATTTTACATTAAGTCCAGATTGTACAGTGGATTAGGTTTAGATTTTTAAAAACATAAAAATAAAAAGCAAACAAAAAAGAACACCACTGGAAAGCTTTTAATTGAATTCGATTAGTCTGTCAGCTTTACAAGTTGAATGAACCCACATTTGGGGGAAATTGTGCCTGGAAGCACAAGAACAGGAAAAGAAAAAGTTTTCCTGAGTTAATCCTCCACTCAGCTTCACGGAAGCCTCTCTTTGAGGAAATCGTATGCCAAGGAAAGGTAGATTAAGAATGACAGGGCTATCCGTATCTTCAGCTCCATAAACAGAAATTTTACTGTCCCTGAGAATATTCTGATTTGATTTCCTTTCCTAGAGAAAAGTGAGGTTGGGGAGGGCCTCGTAGGAGCAGAGGTCCTGACAGCTAGGAAACTAGTTAGTCGCCACAGATCTTTGCCTGCAGCTTAAAGGAGGAACCTCRTGCCCACAGTTCAAAAGGAAAAAAGGTAAAAGTTAGATGAAATACTTGATTTTGCTTCCCACCCCTCCATAAAGCACAGACAAGCTAACCAACCTTCAGACACCGATTCATGCTCTGTGTACTTGCCATCCAAACACACAGCGCTTCCCTCTTTCCCTCCTAACCAAACCAAAACCATGGCGCAACCAACTCCCCCAACGCCAGTGCTGCAGACACTGCCTGTGGAACGTTACTATCTCTCAGGCCCTTTTGATGCACACTGGAAAGTTTCCCACCACCCTTCAAGTCCAAAATTAATAGGTCTTTCTGCCCTGGAATAAGTGTTAACTGCTACAGGGACAATATACGGTTTCATCTTTTCGTCATGAACATTCGATCTACTGTTCAAGTTACATATTTTCAGTATCCCTTTTTAAAAAATAAATAAATAAATACTACAAGTTGTGCCAAGACTTACTTTACTTCGTGTCTCATAGACAAAGATTCTGAAACAACCTTGAGACCAACTAATATCAAAAAGACCTTTTTTAGTCTTTAAAGAGCTAGTCTCCTCCTTTTATTCACATAAATGTTTGTCACAACAGCTTCATTTTTTTTCATTAAAAGCATAAATACAATGAAAAATGAATATAAACTTTAAGCCAAAAGATAGACAGTGCTGCATGAGAAAACTGAAGTCAATCAAACGCTGCCAAGAGGACAGAGTACAACTCCCAGATGGCAGCACATTCAGTTCTTAAGGAAATCTAGGGAGTACTTCATGTGTTTAGCTTTCTTATTACACGCTCAGGATGTGCTTTAGACAGAATAATTTATAAGACAAACTTTTTCCATTCATTACCCTACTGAGATAAGGACATCATATACTTAATGAAATTGCTTTCTACCACCTTACTCCTTAAAGAAAAGTACCACCAAACCCATATATTCTTTGGAAATTCAGAATCACTCAGAGGTCTACAAGCTTTCTAGCTGGGTACACGCTTCCACCATRAGAACTATCTGGCCACCTATTCTCATTGTATTTTGGCAGCAATAACCATCCTCCGCCGCTCTGTCTCCTGGGAAGCTTTCCTCCAACATGGTTTGAATGTACACCTGCCATATGACAGGAGAGGGTGCCCCGCAGAATACTGGCAACTGCTGCTATCAGAATATCCCATGTGCAACTCGTTTGTTGAAAGCTTAAAAAAGAAAAAAAAAAAAAAAGGGGGGGGGGGGGGGGGGGGAAGGGAGAGGAGAGGGGCTCCAGAATGATTGTCCTTGTGAGCAAAAGACAGACAGACAGACATACTGATGGTGTGCTTCTGGCTCTCAGGCACTGAAAATACTGTTTCTACATACAGGTTGCTTAGGAAGCTAATGGTTTTTCCAAGCTCAAATTCATTCTGTGGATTAAGTATATTACTATACAATATTTAAGTATCTAAAAACATTAATATAATGCATTAGAAATAAAAAAAAWTTAAATTTTAAGAAAGTTGAAAACTAAAGCATTTTAATCTCTCTAAATCATTCATACCTGTATTCAGACAGTCTAAAGGCATGTACCAACCAATCATTTATTCAGCTCAGCGTCCCAGGCTTTTGTAGAGGTATTCTAAAATATTGCCATGTACCTTAAAATGTGATTTTTACCATTCTGAATTGCAGGTGCTAAGTAAGGTTATTGCATTTATATTTGCATACCTGGATACACAATCCCATCCTCTCTGCTCCGTTCTAAAATATGTCGGCCAAATATGGGGAGAGTTCCAGAACTACTGGCTTTATACAAGAACTCAACCCAAAAAACTGAACTTATCTTCCCATCTCAGAGCCCATAATTTCCATGGAGGTCTACGAGTCAAATATTTTAACTGGTATCTTAGCACTGAAGGTTATTTCCAACAAATATAAATACCTTATTTTTATGAGAGAACTGGATGCTCTACTGGATGCAGAGTTCTTTTCAAGTGAAAATTTCTGACTGATTCCCCAGTCTCCAGACAAGAGTGCAGATTAAAGAAAAAAAACAAAACAAAACAGTGACATCTACTTTTCCTGTCTCATGAAGTTAAAAGACTGTCTCTGTAGTCTGAAATGAATGACTGAATTATTTGACTTAGTATTTGACTTAACTAAACAGGCRCAGTAAGTTTTTCCACTAATTTTCAAATTAGAATTAGGATTCTTCCAAGACGTATTTCTTCACCCAATGAGCACTGGATAACTGCCCTTCTCCTGACAAAGGGCTTTCACAGACCTTTTGCTCACAGAGTAAAATACAGAAGCCCATCGTAAGAAAACCAACAACCGCTACAATCAGTGTTTGTCATATGTATCATTTCAAACATAGARRGAAGTAATTTTGCTAAATTTTACAGTGTTAATAAAGGCGAATAATCTGATTATGACACCTAACATCTCAACAGGAAAAGTGATCTGGAAATGGTCTCCCTGTCCACTATTTCATACTGGAAAATGAAATTAACTGTCGAAGATARAGTTTCTGTTTGCATATTGCAACCACAACATTTGGTGTAGACAGCAGTTGTTGCTGATGGATGTTTTCAAACACAGCAATATGCAACACTCTCCACTACTGTTACCCTGTATCTTGCAAATCAACTTGAATTTGGTTCATTAGAAAATGGAAAGAATAGCATATGTAGCTTTGCAGTATTAAAACCTGCCATAACATAAAGCTTAGTAATTCATGTTATAAGAACTGAATATCTGCCAAAGAGGGATTTAAACTGGCAACTGAATTGGATTACATTCAATATTACAACTAGATTTTTAGAAATTCCTTGTCTAGGTCATCTAGCTGTTACAAAAACTAAAACCTACGAAGCTGAACTACAAGGATATCTCAAGAGTATTGCAGCATTTACAATAATTGCAAAAGTTAGTAACATTTATACACAGATCATATAGTAAATTTATACATACTAAGAACATACATAGTGAGCTGAGAAATTATTTCAAATACCTACACATAACGCAGGACCAAAACGGCACATTATTGGTATTGAGATTGGATCTTTCACTGGAAAGAAAGCACTCTGACTTCAAACTCTGAAAACACAGTGAGGAAGTACCTATTTTCAAGCAAAAACACCATCCACCACCAACTACTCTAAATCACTAAGATAATACAAGAAACTTGGGAGATCCAGGAAAAAAGAAGTTCTGTGGCACATCTTGCCCACTTATCCTTTCTGCACACAGAATACTGTGGGCCTCGAGTGAACAAATACTCTGCAGACCCTGCCTGAGATAAAAGGGCTCCTGCTTGATTATGCACAGATATACAACATTAAATCAAAGAAAGGCTGCCTACCCATAACCAGAACCTTCAAGAGATGCAGTTGGTATGTGAATTCACATTGCAGGCATACGCTGCACCGTCATTTGAGATTGAAGAAATTCTTTTCCTTTGCAGCGTCCTCCATTGGGCAAGCAGACAAGGAACAAGAAAACAGGAAGACTATGTAACTAAGAGGAGTCAATTAACTTGTAACCTACCCACTAACCTCCTTTCCTTCCCGTTCTCCATTTACATCTAAAATCACATTATGTGTGAATTCAAGGAGTTGTTTCTCCCACTCCCAAATTACAAGGCAGAAGGTCTCAAAGCCCTTCATGCAAACTGACRCTTAAACTGCTCTACCAAATGCTACACCAACCGTTAAGACCTCAAATRTTGCACATCGCCTGCAACAGTATGGACAGAGCTCCAAGAAGCATCACTGTAGTCATCAGAATAGAGCTATTTTCTCAATGGTGAAAACACAATTGTTTAAGCTCTTAGAATGTAACCTAATCAGTTCAGGAAAATTGGAACTGATTAATTGAAAGCTGCYGGAGTATCTTTAAAGGGGTCAGAGCTCTGGTAACAGGATGACCTTCTTAGCTGATGCTATGATCAGCTGTTGGATCTATTACGGATCCATAAAAAAACATCTGGAAGGTTATTCTTAAGACTAGTGTCTCAGAAAGAGAAGAAAGTTTGGGCAGGAAATCTAAAAGAGCTAACTGCTTATCAAAGATCTTGAATTCATATCAACTGATTCA
Source organism: Oceanodroma leucorhoa (assembly GCA_030449065.1). Classification (NCBI taxonomy): domain Eukaryota; kingdom Metazoa; phylum Chordata; class Aves; order Procellariiformes; genus Oceanodroma; species Oceanodroma leucorhoa. The sequence continues at coordinate 621,908 of JASVER010000045.1, read as the reverse complement.
TGAGTCAACATCACAATAACAAAAAAGAAAAAACCCACCTCCTCAGTTCATGAAGATATTTAATCTCCCAGTCCTTCAAYCTASAAGTCTTAACCTTTGCTGATGCAGCAGTTACTGCTACAAAAGGAGCTGGGTAAGCGCAGAGGAAGTCCACAGACTATATTTTCTATCTATTCTCATGGCCGCGGCCAGAAACTTACTCAGCAGCCTAGAATATTCTAACAGCCTCACTAACAGCTAGAAATAGTTGAGTGTCAGCTTATGTGACAATTCTACTGTCATATAGATGGCAATGCATGAACTTGCTTCAGGAGATCTTGGGAAGTCAATTCATCTTCCCAAAGAACAGGCCTATGTTGAAATAATCCATCATGGTATTGCTTCAGGAAGGAAATCTGGGACTGGCAACTTCTAAAACAGAATATATCTGTCCCTTAAGCTCATCACAGCTGAGGCTCCCAGGCACCAGCCTGAATAAGTTGTAGCCATAGGTGGTATAGGTTAGTTCCAAGAAGTATATAAAAGAATCAAAGGTGTTCAGATGAAAAGTTTGTTTCCTTCCACATCCAATATGTGACAAACACTGKCACTGAGTGATTACGAAACTGCTCATGTCAAGAGGGATGACAAGAAACAAAGAAGAGTACAGTTGAACCAGCAAGGATATGCTTTGATCAGCTGCTTGTGGCAGTGATGTAAGAGTTCAAGGGCGTAAGAATCAGAGGGAAGTCAATGAGATATCCACTACGCAGGTAGCAAAGATGACATTGCCAGCACTATCAGTGGTGGAGGAGCTGAAATACTTTTTCAGTGCTGAGAGAGAGCTAAAGGCAAGTAATAGGACACAAAACCAGAGATGACTGTGTCAGCAATAAGGTGTGAACTTAGTTCATCTGGCAAGCCTCCACCRTATTTTCCAAGTAACATTCAACCAAACATTTTAAACCAACATTCAACAGGAAACAGTGACTTTTCCAGGCAACTGGTTTTCCAAAAAAAGACTGGACACCTTTCCAGAAAGCATGCTTTAAATCAAACAATTATTAGTTACAGTGCAAAATCGTTCCACAGCTCTTGCAGGCTCAGCCATTTTATACCTTTAGGCTGGCAAGTTAGCATTCAGGCAGTCTAGTTTGAAGGTCAGTGGCCGGCTGCAGAACCCAGTCTTTTCTAAAKGGGGAGGAAATAAACCCCTGTTGCAAAGATACTTCCAAATCAGTACTTGGAGAGCTCACAGTGCTAAAAGCCAGAAGCACCGGCAGGTCAGGATGTACAAACCACTTCAAGTCTGATTCCACTTCCCTGTCCCACTGTTCTTTTAAGGAGCTGCTGATAGTTAATCGGTTGAGCATGTTTCCACCTCTCGAGCATACCAGTGTCTGCAGCTGAGCTGGTATCTAGCTTATAAGTGTCGAAGTGTTTGCCTCGTAAGAAAGGCCTCCTATATCTCCGCAATCTTCATCTGGGGTTCAGAACCACCATTTGCTAGGTCCTATTATGAAATGCATTAACCCYCAACGCACAAAGAATCACACTAAGCTTATAAAGCAGGATTCTTTTTTTCCTTAGTATGTACCCCTTTATATAATTATGATTCTAATATTAGTCTAATTCATAAGAGTAGACACTTAAAAACCTTCTCACTTTCTAAAAGTCTTGCTACAAAAATATGTTTTCATGTTCATTAAATTGAACCAGCYCAAAATAAGCCACTGTGACACCCCCTTGGTTTAAGAATAAAACTTGAGTCCTAGACTGATGAAAGAAATAAAAACTGAAGTCCTTTACCACCCTAGAAAAACAGGAAAGCAAGACGTTTCCTTACAAGCCGCTGCCTGATCATTTTGCTATGGTACTCATAAACAAGTGATATTTTATACTTTCAGGAATTCTTATACCATTATTCTTTGATGGCAAGCRCTCAAAATTAATTGTACCAAAACAGTTACTCTATTAAAGAAAAAGGATTTTTTTTTTTTACGTGCAATACATTGTGTTCTATTTCAAGCCCAGTTTTCCATCTATAACTTAGTCCTAGTTGTAGCAGAATAAAATTCCAGCTTTTATGACAGAAGACTTTTTTTGATCAATAGAAGTCAGCAGCAAAAGCATTTGTGGTTTTTCTCTGGAAAGCATTTGTGGCCACAGACTCAAAGGAGGAAGAAAGGGAGGGGGATTAACTCTTCAATGAAGGTCAAAAACATAATTTAAAAGTGAACCAAGAAGAGCAGCTGTGTCTGTCAGCGCAATCAAGATTACCAGCTGGAGAATTTACCAGCAGTATGAAAACAATGCACACCAGATGTCAAATGTTGCAACTGTGAGTAGGAAAACATCTCTGGGCATGGCACTGTCATGCTAGTACTCATTACCAGACAGATTTCATATTTAGCATTTATTTATTAATTAGACAGACACTACCAGGAAGAAACAATAATATTTTGAGCCTTGCAGTGTAAGGCAGAGGCAGGTGTGCACAAGGGAATAATTTAACGTCGCACATTCTAATAATTCTCCTTTCACTGTGAACACAACATAATGATTTTAAAACTAACTAGCGAATACTAGAACATCTGCAGCTGAGCTTGCTTTAGTTTCACTCAGTTCAGACTGAGCTTTTAGCTTGAGTTTGGATTCTTTTCTAATAAATCTGAAATAAATAATAAGAAAACAAGTAAAACCACACTCTCTTCCATGGCTAATTAACTGGAAAGAACTCTACATGAGTCATGAAAGCGACTACTTCACTAACACTTCTACCAGCACTTCCTTCACCAGCTGCTTTTTATCTTCCTCCTCCTTCTGGGACATTCTTGTCTTTTTTTCTATATATTTTACTCCTTGAGGATGAACTCATCCATTCCCAATGCTTCAACCAGCATGTTACACCATTCTTGCTGTTTAAAATATCTGATGTTGATTTCCTTCTTTTGTACATTCTTTTATTATCTTGCTCACATCCTCCTTTGTATTTCTCTCTCAAGTGAAATACAGAAAAAAAGAAAGGGGAAAAAAAAAGGAAAGAGAAAGATTTGGGTTTTGTAATCCTCTCCCCCTCCATTGCTGATGACTAAACTTTCTTCTTCAGCAGATACAGAAGCAGCCATTTCTGGAGAAAGCCAACAAATCCAGCACCTCAAATTCTTTCCTTTTCYAGACTTTAATATTCATCCTCCCATCAAAATGCTAGGTGTCTTTCTTGCTCTTATCTGCTGGTAAACACTTGTTGGCTGTCCTCTTCTCCTCTAATACATGCAAGTATTCCAGTAAACACCGTCACTTCCCCCATTATTTTAACTGTATCGGGGAGCCTTCTTATTCCAGCTCTTTCCCCCACTTTTGTCACTTCCTTTAACTAGTTCTGAATGTTCACTTTCAGTCTTGAATATTTATGGCTGTACATGTATAAATGTCTACAGAAGTTATGTTTCTGTCTCTGCTTGCAGCTTCTSCCAAGTTCATTCTCATTGTCCAAACACCTCTCCTAAATGCTCTAGTTGCTACGTTGCAATACCTGCCTTTTTCTCCCTTCAATGCTATATTCCTAAGAATATGTCACTCATCCTCTTGGTTAATCCCTACTCCTTGATCCTGATGTTAAGGACTTTTCCAGTTTCCATTGCTAAACTCAATTTTAACATATTATTTCTCTCATTCAAAAAGAAAAATTACGATTAGGCCCCAAGAAACTGAAAACATGGATGTTAATATCCAAATTATTTATCACAGAGGCTATTCTAGGAACTAGCTTGAAGTTTGTTTTATATCCTCTCCCTTCTTCCTTGATGGTGCAATTGCTTTATCTGAAGGAAGACATGCCCACAGAAAAATACCGTACCACCCTAAATAGCCAGTATAACTGAATCAAGCTGGATAAAGTTATTCAAATACAATTACTGTCAGCAGGGGGAATGGACGTGTGTTTGTGGCACCTTTTCCTGACATAATAGATATGTTTGCACAGGTTTATTAACTGCTGCATGTAGGTTTGTTAACTGCTGCAATTAAAAAAAAAAGGAATTAGAAATGCCCAATCMATAAATACATTTAACTGCTTATGCACCCATTACTTTTTCTCTTCTCTTAAAGATATAACTTTCTTATATATTTCATATTCTCCTTAGCTTCTGCACCCATTCTACTRTATTACAACCTATTCCTCATGGCTTACCTTAGCTTTGCCATCCTGTGCAGACATATATCCTACACACATGCTCTCTGTTGTATGGCTCCACAGAAATTCCACTATAAAGGAGAATGCAAGAAGTTATAAAAAATGCATTGGTTTAAAATTTAAGACATAATTTAACAAGGCTGGAATCTTGAGAAACAAATATAGCTTAAAATATAGTTTGAGAAAGGACAAAAAACAAACTTAAAGAACTAAAACTACTTACCAGAATAATTCAATCTCAAAAGAAACAGCTATCAAACAAACAAGATTTTCCTGCACTATTTGCAGTCACACACTGCAGAACTAATACCCAGAATGAGAACATTACTTCAATAATACGGAGCCTCCAAGATGAGAAATACATCAACTGCAACTACAGTTAGGACCAACTTTTAAAGCAGAGGCCTGTTCCACCCATAAAGTAGAAGCAGATATAATTTGCATTTGCTTGCCTTGAACCCAGACATAAGCACACTACAATAGCATAAACCCAGATGGCATACAAAGATTCTGTAGAATTGTAACACTATCAACAGAATAACCAGTAACAAGCATTTTTTCACAGAACAGAGCATAAATATACACATAATATGTAACTACCAATGGGTAAATGGAGATTTGTGGTTTAGCTGCACAAGTAGGATACAGGAAAACATGCAGTAGTAGTAAAGTCTGCAAGATGAGAACTGAAGATACAGAGCAGGCAGGAAAGACATCTGGTGAAAGCAAAATAAGCCTGCAGAAGAAGCAGGAGAGACGTATGATGGAAGCAGAATAGCACTGCACAATAAGCAAGAAAGATGCCTGGCAAAATTAGAGCAAGACCTGGTCCCAAAAGTATGCTGAATTACACCAAGAGCATGTGCAACCACCCCCTTTCTTTGGGGAGAGGGTAAGGAGCACCAAAGGCAAGAGAAGAAAGACAGACAGAAGAAATGAGCCCATTTTGATTTCGGCTTCCCCATCAAAGCACTCTCAGGTCTGATCACCCTGACTTCTAGCACCATCAGCTCTCTGGTACTGTACACCCACAGCTAATTTAGGATATAAATGTTAAAGACCAACTGTTGTGTTTGTAGTGATAATGATTAAGAAAACTAACCACTGCTCACGTCTATTGTTAATGCATGTTAATCCAGTAAGGTGTTGTTCTGAAGTTTGTCTTTAAGCATTTAAGCAGCATTTAAGCATTTAAGCAGACCATTACAGTGAACTTTAATTCCCTGATACATACACAGGTATCTTTATATATACACACACACCCCTGCTCAGCTGCAACGAGTACATTATTCATATGTTTTATGAATTGCCATACTGTATTCTTCCTGCTCTATGTCACAGCCATTTTTCTTTATGTTCATTAAGTACATGATTTGAAAGGGGGAAAAAGAAAGGAAGAGTAGCTGATCAGAATTCAGGGTGTTTCGTAGAATACTGTAGAAGGTTTTAAAAAATTGCACTGAAGTATAAATTTTTCCTGTGGATTACAGGAGTCTTACATGAATTACACAAGATGCCATGAAAAGCTATTTCCAGRTATTTCTTTAGAGAGAGAGACTTTCACATACTGCAAAAAGCATCATTAGATGGTTTTAAAACTCTTATTCATTCCTATTCCTCACGTTCCTTTAATATGGTTGACGAAGGTCACAGCATGCTGGGTATGCYTATCCTTTGAACCATTTATCCTTGCATAGCAATTAACCCAGGGTAGAAGATCAAAGTTTAGACAATGCCGGCAAGACTTGAAGATTCTGACAGATATGCAGATATCATCATAAAAGAAAAATGAACATCATTTAGGTATGCGCTTTGCTCCCCCGTAATAGATTCATGACTGATATCGCCAAAGGTTAGTCAAAAGCTTTCAGAGTGAAAAATATTCAGTGCAATGTAACTGCATTCGATGAGGCCAACACCTCCCTAACACCCTAAAGGTTCAACTGTGAGTGAAATAATTTATTTTTTGGAGACAAATYTAATCTTATCTTTCAGTTTTGAGAAGTTGGGCAACAGTTCAGGCCAAATACTATCAAAATATTGTTTCTTTGCCTTTGACAACTCTAGGCATATTCTTTTAAGTTTCTAATATTTTTCCAAAGGTAGCATGTACTAGCATAAAACATGGTTATTACTAGCTATTACAAGTACTGGAATTACAATGAAAAACCTAAATCACATACTTATCTGAAGACATTTCACATACTTTCAATCATTTAATAAATCACTTTCTTGCCATCTGTTTCAACAGTTAAAAAAAAAAATAATAAAAAGGATTGTCCCTTCAATAAAGACATGAGATTTCATTATTCTATACACCGAGTTCTTCAGTATTACACAACTTATCTTCAATCCAAACAACACAAATACCACGCATGTTTAATTATACATTAACTCAGCATATACGATAAGGCAGGAAATTTCTGTGGTACAGAGAAAGTCTCTTTAGAATAAGCTGTGCTACATGAATCTTATGTCAGTGGAAAGAAAACCAAAAATCAATGGACAAATAGTCTTTACTTATGATGTACAATATATGGGGATTTTTTAAATTAATTTTTGAGGAAAAAAACCAAATCTTCCTTAATAGGAACATGTTTTCTTACATGAATGACAAACATTAAATGAATGGAAATATTTCTCTCACTTCCAAACATAAGAAATTGAAGGTTAAGTTGATCTTGTTTGTTCTTATTTAATCAAACTTGTATTTTCATTTTCTTAACTCCTTTTTAGGGATAGAATTTATGTTGTAGGATGCTTTTCCACTAGATCARTAACGTCACAATTATTCCATTCCTAAATCTGAAAATTGTAAACCAAACTTGCAACATCCTCTGTATATTTAGCAACCCATGCTCTGATTCTGGAGTCAGGATTAGACAGTCTTGGCTTTTAAATAGTTGAAAGACAGGAGTAAGATGATTGTCAAAGTCTATTTTATAGTCTACTTCTTCAAAAAGACAAGCTATTCAAGTAATAACTCAAAAAATATAACATACAAAAGCTATTTCTAAAACCTWTTCCCATCCAAGCCTTCCAAAATTCCTTTGTTGTCCATCAGGATAATCCCAGAATCATCATCAGAACTGTAAGAATCTCTGGTTCTTTGTCTTATGGATAAGATGAGATGTTGACCAAAAGCATAAAACACACATAAACTTCAACTGTCGGGTAGAGAAACATGRATGTTATTAACTGTATTGAGCAAAAGTACTTATTAGAGTGAATGACTGGAGGGGGGATATGATCAGACTCAAACTGACCAACACAAAGTAGTACATGATATTTAAAGATTCTTGTAATGCAAATCAGCAAGGTGTAATACAGGAACAAAACTGAAAGAGAACATACACCTCATCTTGTGCAACTGTAATAACCTGACCCTAGCATCCTGGAAGTCACTGAACAGACAGCAATAAGCACTGGAGTTAGTGTGGGTTAACCTGTCATTAAGAATATATCTGCTGGCTCACCTTTAGCACACACTCTGCCTGCKACTCCAGGCTGGCTGTAAGCAGGCAAACTCTGGTGACACAATGTTAGGATTTAGTGGGACAAAAGCAGTAATGAATTAAAACAAAGGTGAGGTGTCTTTCTAAAAAACGGCCTATAGATTAAAAAGAAATTATGCAATTGAAGAATTACCAGATGAGATGCTATGACCTGCCTTAATACACAAAGTTAAATTAGGTGATCAAATTTGTCATGTCAGATCTTAAAAGATATGAAAGCTACTTCAAATCTGTAACGCTACTGACAGTGATTCATGAAACACTTGGGGAAACAATAATAAAGCAGAGGATTATACAAAGGAAAAAAACTTTAATTCCAGTAGCATAACATAAATATACGTTAGAGAGGTCCCTGTGACCCAATACATAAGCACACAGCATGACCAGACACATATGCCCACATCTGAGGAGCACTACAGGAAAGGAGATGGTACAAGTGTCATGCTGAAGTAACTCCTATGCCCCCAGTCCCAAATCCCTGCCTTCAAAGAGGAACATGGGCTTTACTGTCGCTGGGTTGTATTTTCCACCCACCTCTGCTAGCAGCCTACAGCGTTCAGTTTTCTAGCTGTTTCTCTACCACAAACCGCAGGACAGTTTACTATAATACACTTGTTCCGCTGTAAAGCAGCAAGACAGATGAGGATATGAGGATCTTGTTTCTAGACATAAACAGGGCTGAAGGGCTGTAACGCTCAGAGCCTTTTTAACCAGTCAGCTACTGATGGACGCAAAGTACAGTTTTCTGCTGATCTCAATATAAACAGCAAGTACTCCGGCTGTCTGCATATGCAAATAGGAACTGAATCTGAATCAGGACTTATCTGAACAGATTTTCCTGGGCATAACAAAAAATTTCTAACCAYAAAACACCTTCCTTTCCAAATTTTAAGTCTATCCTCCAAGTTTTCACCTTTTATCCTGCGAAAAGGAGGAACAAAGAATTTTTAGATAGCATTTTTAGCACATAAACCACTGAGCAGCAGTAAATAGTCATATGCATTATCCCTAGCTAAAAATGCGATTCTTTCTAGGAGGAACATACCCTGTCTCGCCACAAGCAACCGTTATTCCTATGCCCTGGTTTTAGAAGGATCCCACACAACCCTCTGAATCACAATTCTGCTCAGAAATAACGAGTCAGAAAGAATGCTCTTTTCCGCAGTTTCAGGGAACAAGGCTAATACTACTATTTCACTTTCTAGAGTTTTATCGTCTCAAACAATTTCAATTCCTTTTTGTTTTCTCTGTGGCCTTTGAACAATGGTAAACATGCACAGATGGTTTTTATTGCATCTTTCACTTTGAGTTAGCACCTAGCTCAAGTAAAAATGAATAAGAATTTCTTACCCAGTAAAGTTGGTTTTTCCTGTGATGATTCAGGCTCTGCTGAACACCTGCAAGACCGAAGAACTATCACACCTCCAAGTACACCATCTTCATTGGCTAGAAAAGGTGAACCTGGGTAAAATCGTTGAGAAGAATTACTTGCAATAGGAATAGTTTCTTGGGTATTTATTTTTTTTATTTCCCTTTCCTGCCTTCCCTCTTTAATCTTGTCACTAAGCATTGAAAAGACTGTCAGATCAACCAGTGCTTTTAGAATCAGTTTTATTTTTTCTAGTGTTTCTAGTGTTTCTAAATAGTAATTTACTAATCTACCAGTAATCAAATAAGGAAAAAGAGCCACATGGAATAAAAAAAAATATTGGAAATTACATTTGTGAGTGCAAAACCATTTGTTCTTGGATCAAGGAAGATATAATGAAAAATGGAGTGTCAAGCTGAAAAAAAAATCACATCTCAATATTTAGTTCTTTCCGTACTATAACCAATATAAAGATGGCCACATATGAAAAAAATCAAGCAAATTTGGGTCACTTTTACAGTTCATTCGTTTTTCCCAATTTAAAGCACTTTGTACAGAGACATCATCAAACTGCTATAGACTGTCTTGCTTGCTGTTTTATGAATATTAGCAGAAAAGCCAAGACACATCCTACTTTTTAAAGTGGCTTTTCTGTTGTTAATTTAAGACATACGATATAAAACATCTTCTATCAGAAGCTGGAAAAGTTTTAAAGTTAGCTGAATCATAGAATCACAGAATAGTTTGGGTTGGAAGGGAATCAAGTCTAAGTATTCTTTTTCTGGTTTGTAATTTGAAATGAGATTCCTATAAAATGTGGAAACAATGGTATGATTTACATATGAATTAAAATCGCTTGAGCCACAAAATTAACCAAGTTCTTGCCCTTAAGCCCAAATAGACCCTAGTCACACATTCACAATATCCTGTGATTTAAAGTTGAACATACAATTGCAACAGGCATTTCACATATTTCTTTTCAATTATTTYCTTTTAAATAAATTAGTGTACTATGTCTAGTGTACAGACACTGTAAAAGGACTTGCTGGCCACAAGAACTTTAAAGCAGATCTACTCATCAGACTCCTTCAATTTGCCCACAGCCATTTGTATGATTAAAATTACTCCTTTAATGCAAATAACAACAAAAAAATAAACCAGTAAGAATCAACTTCAAGCTTTACTGTAAGGAAAACTAAAAGCTCTACCATGTTCTCTCTCAACAGAAGAGCAGCCATATTCAGAAGTGATACAAGGTTGTCATAACAACAGAAGCCCATATCACAGGAAGATAACAAATGTAGCATGCTTAATAAACAGTAATATCTTATTTGACCTAATACAAACAGATATTATCTTTAAAGTGCCATTTGCTTTGCACAAGAACTATTACTAGGTGCCAGTTACACCTACTGCATTACTCATCAACTGCCACCAAATTCCTGTGAACCAAGAATCCAGCCAATCATAACACAATAGATAACAAAACAGGAAAATATGTTTGGTTAAAATAGAAATGCAAGGCTTTGGAAGTTGTARAGAGTTTTACCACCCAAATAAAAATCTTTTACCCCATGCTTTCCAAGATGTTAAGTTTTATCTCTTACACTTTCACTGCATTAACCAAATGCTGGCTAAGTATGCTTTCTGCAAGCAARTGAACAAAAAAAGTGGTTTTCTTCATAGGGGACATGCATCCTTTAATCTTTACTTCAGAAACTCAGGTACTTCAAAGACAATGTCTTAATTTGAACTTGGTCTGCAGACCTAATCTTATACTCAATTGCATAAATTATTCAGGCTATAAGCCATGCTGTGGTAAAAAGTCATTGCAAACAGACAGAAGAAGTTTTGGCTTTTTTTTTTTAAATAAGCAGTGTTTGTCCTCCTCTTTCAAGGCCTGTGAAAGGTTCTTCCAAGGTTCTAGTGAAAAGTACTAATAATCTCTTTAATTAGAATGGTTAAAATGTTCTGCTTCAGCAGAACACAGCCAGCAAACTGGCTATTTAAAGCAGATAGCATATTTAAGGCCATACTAAAACACTAAGATTGTATAAATGCGCATAAAAACAGACAGCGACCACTGATTAGAGACTTCATGCTGCTAACGTCTGGTTCTAGAAATGCTTACATTGGGTTAATTGCTTACTTTTTAATTAGTGTTTTTCTTCCTTTCACACTTGGGAAAGAATAGATGAAAGAAAAGTCTGTAAATAAACCAATCACAAATTTCTTCATTTTCCCCATATTTTTGTAAACTATGCGCCATCATCAATGATCAAATTTTCAATAATCTGAATAACTTGCACATGCCAGACTCTCTCTTTTTAAACTTGAAAAAATCTAAAACTTGAGCTTCAAGCACATAAGACAAACTCTTAAGCTTACAATTTAATCCGAAAAGATGCTCTACCTATACACGTACAACTACGCTCATGAGAACCCCAGTTGTGCCAGCATAAATAGCACTTATTTATTTATTTATTTATTTACTTTAAACATGCTGTCCATCGTATTGCCCTAAATATGTACACAATTGTTTTCTGAAGCAAGTTACTTCCTTCAGTGATTTTGCACCACGGAAGCTTTATTACCAGTCCACAAAATTCAAAGGCTTTGAAGTCCATGCTAAACACTAAAAAGCTAGAAAATTGACTGTATTAATTCAGCCTTTCCTGAAGTACATTACCAGGCTACTGTTATTTCAACTAGAAATCTCAAGAAGAGGATTAATTTAATAGCACTGCGCATGATAAAAGCATGATAAAAGTACGATAAAGTAGAGTTTTAACTTCAGCACTCATAAAACACACTAGATAAGCAAGAAGCTGGCTTCTTTAAGAATAACAAAAGTTGGGTCCTTGGAGTAAGGACAAATGTTGGTTATGCCAAACAAGACCCAAGTCTTACTGCACTAACTTTGTAACTGCCGACCATAACTGTAGTACTGGGGTGACAGAGAGATGAGTAAAATGGCTTAGAGTGACTTGTAGTGGGTAATTTGCATGGAGTATTAAACCAGGGAATGTCTCAAAAGTTTGTGTTATGCGAACAAAGCAAAGAAGACGGGATGCATTATCTCACTCCTACAGTAGTAACTCCTACTGTAGTTACTCCTACAGTAACTCACTGGGCAGCGTTACTTGCCCAGTGGTGCACAACATCAAACCCCAGAACCTACAAGCTGTCCTCATTTGCAGCATCTTGACCAATATACTACAACACAACAATGAAAACGATGGATTATGTTGGCTTTCTTATTGCAGCCAGCCATGCTTTGGAGCCATAGCAACAGAGATTGAGCCAAAATACAGTTGCAACTCAAGAAATTACTGACATATAGTATTTTCAGCTGAGCTACTGAAGACTCTCCTTTTTTTTTAAAGCACAATCCACAGCCAAATTTTAATCTTATACATCATTTTACCATCAGCTGCAGACTGAACGTTATCCTGGAAAGGAGAAAAAAAAAGTCTGAAACGAGAACATAYCCCTTCTTCTCACCTCCAGACACAAACAGCAAATGAAGACATAGTCACTTGCAAAACCCCTACAATGGTTGATGACCTTCTCACCCACACCACTTCCACAGSCCGTCTGTTTCCCCCCTTCTGCTGGAGGTTGCCATCCACAGAGCCATCCAAAGCAAATTGTGTGACTACTCCCTCATCCATTCCACTTGCTTTCACTAGCAATTTCAGCTAAACCATCTCAGTGCAAAACCAGCAACAAGATGGAATGTGTCTCTAACTCACCACACTGGGTAAGTTGTGGGGAATCAACCTCTAAATAGTGGCAGTAAAAAACAGTTGCTTACAGTAATTAACGCTACAGTATTCTACACTACAATAAATTCAGAGAGACTGTTTCTCCTCCCTTAAAAATCAGATTCTAAGCCAAATTAAAKATACACTGAACAGCACATTCTTTAAAACAGAGAATGTATTTTATTTTCCAATTAAAGCAATTTGAAAAAAAGAGGGATTCAAATATATTAATATTTTTTTAAACAAAGATATTTCTGGATATGCAGACTTATTACTGAGGATTACAATTATGCTAAAGAGTGTATTTTAACACAGCAGTACAGTGCAAATGAGTAGGTCTATGTTAAGCAAGATTCTAGACAGCTGAACGCTATGCATCCATTATTAAATCTGTAAAARTAATGGTACAAAAGTAGTATTATACTTTATTTCTAAACAGAATCCATGTGCTCTACACAGGAATTAATTTGAGTGTTCTCAAAACACTGAATTCAAAGGTTAGGAACATATTTCATTGATTTAGTTCTAAAAATAATTTTGTTACAGCAAGCCATTGAGAAAAAGAAATAATAGTGCAGACTTCTGTAAAAAAATAACAATATAGGTAATGGCATTTTTTCATATACATTATATTTAATTAATATTTAAACAGGAAGAGAAAAGGTGYAACTGAAATACAGCCATGTATATTAAAGTCATAAATGTTTCTCATTAGAAGGAAAAAGTAATCTGGCTCCCACACTTCTACACCATTTTTGCTCTCTCTGTACTCTTAAGAAYGACAGATCTTGCTGTACAATTAAAAATTCAGTAAAACAAAATATGCCTACTAGCCAAAAATAATTTTTTTACTGCAATAAAATAGAATTGCTAGACAAATCTTTGATCTAATAGCTTGCTAATAACAAAACTACAAAAACCTGGGGCTTTTAATACCATTTTAAGTCTCGATGAAACTCATTGTTCCTTCCCAGTTACACTGGTGTAACACTGAAGAATTTGCATGAAAAATCCAAAGCAAAACTTCAACTACAGCATTAAGTCATAATGTTAGTACTGACTGGCCACACCAGAGAGAAGGGGTAGGAAAAAACAAACAAAAAACATCTTTCAATAGTTTCGGTTTAATCCTCACCTCCCCCAGCCGCAAAATTATATTTTACAATACACATTTCCCTCCTTCAAAGCTCAATTATTCTGTTATTGCTATGTGACAATAYAGAAAGCATTATCAAGTTTTTATTTATATATTTTGTACKTTATTAATCTGTAGTAATGATCTCTTAAAAATAAGCACACATATCTTTACWGCAGCTCCACATTCACTGATCTCAYCTGCAAGTTCTGCAAGAGCAACCACAGCTGAACACCAAGACCTGGGTTCAGCTGCAGACCAGGGATAGGSCATACAGATTTCRCAAGTGTTAAGACAAATAATGGCCTCAACATTCAGCCTTGCTCTGGAGGAACTACAGCTACAAGTGAAGAACATTTTTTCTTCTCTGTCTCTTGTAAATTAAACTGCTCCCACAATGAAGATAGCTTCCTCCAGAGCATGCAGTCAATAGGAGTTGTTCGTTTCCGATCCTTTGCTTTTTTCCCATTTGTAGCTACTGGACAGATCCATTCTAGCACAGATTCGATACTAAACTGTAAAAAAAGTGTTTTATTTACACTTACCCAGCTGAAGGACTAACCAGCTGTTCATCAGATGTTTTACGTTCATACTCTTCCATAGTAGAGAAACCATTACCAGCTTTATTGTTTACATTAGCATTCAAAGTCTTCAGAACTTTGGTCTAAACACTGACTGTGGCATGGTGTAACCAATTAAGTGCTTTAGCATTCCCCAGTTTTAACGGGAGTGCAGCTAAACAGTTCTAAACCTTCTCATGCTGTAATGTGAGTGAAATTCAGACTTTTTCAGGTCAATAATCTGTAGCTCACCTATGCCATTGGACTTTGTCAGCTTTTGTACAGAACGTGTTTAAAGTGAAGYTGTTTGCCACTCTGCTTCTGCTATGTATCCCACTAAACTTCAAGCTAACAATTTAACTAAACATTAGAGGAATATATAAGCACTAAATGAGGCCTGCTTTTAATTTCATGCACCATTATTTGTTAAATGTTTAAGTGCAAGCTGTCTGAAACCAGAGATCTTTATATTTTATGATAAGTAAGTAATTTAAAACATCTGTTTAGAATTTTTAAAGAAGCTGCAAGGAAAAGCATCTGTACTTTCAAACTTTACAGGTCAGATTTTAAGAAAGTAAATAACTGAGGATACCGCTGTCCAGTAAAATCCCAGTGCTTTTGATAAGGAGAAGCACAGTCAGGACCTAGACAAACTCTCATGTAAAATCATCACATCGTGTTAGTTTTTCAGCTGGTTTCGTTGTACAGGTAACGAATAGGCCTATTCAATTCTGTCTACCATCCAATACAAACTTGTGAAATCATAAACTTGCASTGGATAAAATAGGTTATATGAAACTTCAGGATCCCTTAATACTTTTCTCAAATCTTTTCCTCCGTGTCATGRAGAAGACATAATAATGCTTCCATAGCATGCTTCCTCCGCTATAAAACCACAAAGGATACTACACAGCTTAGAGTGACAGAGCACCAAAATATAAAGTAACAATAACACTGTGCAAGGACAGTCACTGGCAGTCTTGTAACTGTTAAAGTATGAGACTTTTATCCCCTAACAAGCATAACTCATAATTGGGAAATTCATATTCTATGATTCCTAACTGTCCAAACTCCTGCTCTCAAGAGAGGTATTTGACACAGAATTTCTAAAAGAGAAAGCATCAGCATTATCCTTCTGCTATTACCTTTCTGCAGACATTGCTTATTTGTGGACTGAAGCACAACTTAAAAATACAAGAATAGACAAACATATTTCCACTAAGGAAAGAACAAATATCAGATTCCAACTATGTCTTTCAGCTCATTATTCTCTAATACTTTATAAGAAGCTTTAAAGTACAATTCATAACATTGCCATTGTTAAAAGCCCAGATTTCCCGCCAGTGAGATGACACAAACATTTACTCTAAGTCTACATTCCACAAACTTGGCCACATTTGAAAGGAATGATGAGTAACAAAATCCTCTGTTCTTCTGTTTGGAAGGTAACTGTGTTTACAGAACACCATTCTTCGACTGCGTACCAAGCCTTTAGCGCTCTTCGACTAAAGATATCAAGCYCATTCGATTTATGAAAAAAATCTAAATTTAATTTCTCTCACCTCCAATTCAACCATCAATTGTGCRTTATTGATAGTAAGCTGGCTCTGAGAAAGGATGAGAGAAGCACATCTGCCATTAGTTTGCTCATCACCTGCTGTTTAAACAGCACTCACTGTTTAAGCCAGGCATTCCCTAGCTGGAAGGATTCCCAGGGCTCTGCGGAGACTTGGAGAGTTCTGTAAACAGGAAGCACCAATCTGATGGCAACTGCCAAAATCAGCTGTTCATCCCTCCAATACAAGTAACGCACATTTTGACTTCTGACAAAACATTCTAGCTCTGCTTTGTTAAAGCTTTTTTTTTTTTTTTTTTTGGCCTTGGTCCATGATAATTCTGGCGAAAGTTTGACATGACCACAAAACAGGGCTTTTAGAAAGAGTAGCAAGGAAAGAATCCATGCTATCAGCAAGYAGGCTATTAGCCCGTTTTATCGTATTGTTTCACACCGGTAAGAAATCCTGCATCACACCATACATCCTGAGCTATCATCTAGCGCACCAACATCTATGCAAATTCAGAGGAAAAAAAACTAATTACTATTTTTCACTTGTTGCACTATATTAGCAAGACGTAACTTTGCGTTCCATCTTCAGAATTGCCAAGATCCCCCAAAATTAGGCTACTGGTTACAAACTTAGTACTATGTCACATGTAAACAGCAAGATGTATCTGGATTTTCAGGTTTTCCTCAATCAGTCTTCATTTATAGGACAGCTGAGGGCAAACTAGATTTTATGTTTTCTAATCAAGACACAGAATTCAAGCACTTCACCTACAGAAAAAAGGTGGCTATTATCTTATCTTTTTTTCCTTTCTTTTTTCTCTCTCCATTTCAACACTGCCCCAAAGTACCACTGAGAAGGTAATACACATCCCTCCTGTCAGATAACAAAAAACTGCAGTGATAAGTTTCTGAAAATACAAATATGATCCATCACTAATTAAAACATGAAATTTTAAAAAGGAATTATAAAACACTTCTCTTCAGATTTTTATATCATGAAAAGCATTAATTTGATACTGTCTCTCATTCTTTTCACTTTGCCCTGTTTTGTTGGGTTAGTCTGATTTCCCAACTAAATTATCAAGTGCAGCCTTCCAATGCAAAGGTGACTTCCCCTCAGACAGTCAAATGTAATGTTGTCAGAAGCAGAGTTTAATATGGATTCAACATTATAAACAGAAATRAAGAAATTGCAACACATTTCTTGCCAAGACCAAGGACAATGGTTCCTGGGTCCCAAAAAGGTAAGTAAGTTCCTCTTTCAGTTCTAATTAAAATACTATAAAAATGAGCTTTAGCAACACAGCGTACAAGAAGCATTATGTGGTCTTGTCCACAAGAAATTCTGAAGGTCAAAATTGTCTATGGATACTAAAACTTCAAAAAAATTTTAAGGGYTATAAAGACAATGCAAGTCAACATATATGCCAGAAGCCTCACTGGAATCTATGCTATCTTCAAAAGTTCAAACATATATCGATATTTTAAATTTTCATATTYGTATTTAGGTTATGACTTGAAGAAAGAAAACAAGATCTATATTCACAAAAAATTAAACAGGCRTAAGTAGTCATGTGTAATTCTCTCAAATCAAGGAAGAAAATTGGTTTTACCTCACAATAGCCTTCAATGAAGTCTACTTCACTTTCTCAAGAAATTAATTTCATCATGTAAATAGCAAACCAGAATCTGTCTGTCCAAAGCATTTAATTAGAACGTGCAGTGATTTTGAAGTCTGCTATATTTAAAAGGGTTAACATGAATAATTTTTATTCATGCTCCTAAACCACCAATTCTAAAATATGCAGTTGTACACCACAGCCAGTGATTCAGGCAGGAAATTCTTTCTTCAAATCTCTCTGGGTATTCTRTGACTCACAGAACAATTGAGATATTTCCAAGGGTTTTCCTTTAGATTTCCTAAAATATTCTTCTGCAGTTTGATTTAACATTCTTTAGATGTAACACAACACCAAATTTGAGGCCAACTGCAACATAAGGGTTCAACAGAAATCACAAAAATAAGTATCTTAATTTTATTTAATAAGGTTAATTGCATTTTAACCAATGTTATGCAATGTTTAGGCAATTAGCACCATATACTTACCAATAAACTTGTTTTGCATAGTCTCTAGGAGAGCTTGGTGGGCATCTTCCGTTTGCAAAGCACATGAACATTCTCTGGCCAGTATGGTTCGGACAAGGTGCTCTCCACAACCTAGAGAAATATTCAGATTGGGAATAGTCAAAATATAGATATCACTATGAAGAAACTCTGTCATTATTTTACACCATCACAGGCAAATAAAATAAAATTTAAAAAAAGATGCATATGACAGGTGTCTGGCATATTTTTTTTTCATTTTTATTTCTTTAAAGAGAGTAACACTGAGTCACACGAAAATTCAACAATGTCAGCAGTTTTTCTCACAACTTTCCTGAAATTTCTACTGCACGAAGTCATAAACCAAAAAGGGTTAAGCAGAGAAAGAAGAAACCGAAATAGKGAGGAGAAACAGTGAGACTGTCTCTGACTTGTCATCTTTATCGAGATCCTGCAATTCTCTCTCAAAGAGAAATTGACTTACTAACCATTCTCACAGGAATGATCCTTGGATGCAACTCTCTTCAAACCAAGAATATCTTTAGTGAATGCCACAGTAACTCCTTTGCATGATGTAATCTTCTATTTAGTCTGATTTAGCCTTTCGTCAACAAAGGAATATCTGAATTTACCTATGCCTTTTTTGACAGGGCGGCTGCTCATTGGACTCCTAATAAAAATTCCTGTAATTTTTAAAGGTTTGTCTTTAAGAAACTAAAAAGCTGCAGCAAACAACCACTTATTGCCTCAGTGCTTTCTGTAACTATCCCCTGAAACCGGTGGATGATGAAGACAAATGTCATTAGTGCTACTCTTACTCTGTAGGAACGCTTTCACACCTGCTGTTTTTCTTCCATGCTCTTTTCCATTCCTGTAATGTGCTTTGGGACATACAGCTGTGGTCAAATGGTACAGTGCATACTTATTGGATCAAAGTTTTCTTGGACAGGAAAACACACTGGTGATACCTTCTGCATATATACAAAAGTCATCATACTACTATGCCTCCCATTTGTTGACATTTTTCCTCAATGGCAAGGAAGCAGATGAACCAGCTAGAAGAGGTCTAACCAAGCACCAGTTAAGCTGAAATGTGTCATCCAGTTAGGAAAAAAAGAAAAACACAACGAAGTAATTTAACAGCTGTAATATGACAATTTTAATTATCTAAATTTAGGTGATTACAGTTTGATCAGATTTGTAACTTCAGAGTACATCAGGGCCTAAAACTGCATTAGACACCAGATTATATAGAGAGAAGTCAAACATAGTCAATTCCCAATTATCTATATAGATTTCTAGCAAATTTCTCATTAACTATGACAAGATGCAAGCACTGTGCTGGCTCCATAAAAAAAATCTGCTATAATCCAGTTGGACTTCTTAGCTCAGGTGCAGAACTACATAAATACATCTACGCAGCTTCCAGAGACAATTTATGGCTGGAAGCAATCTAGCTGCTTTCACATGGCAGAGAGCCGGAGCTGGTAAGACATCAGACCTAAGCTGGCTTCAGACAAAGGCAGCTCAGTCTCCATGGATAACATTCATTTTACTGGAAGCACTAACAAGCCCAGAACAGAGAAAACTGAGCGACTCTGGCTGAAGCCAGCCTAGATCTGGCACAAAGAAAGAACTAATAAATAAACCCAATCCAAACTGGCTCCAGTGCAGCCTGCTGAGTGTCTCATCGCTGTACTTCCCAATATGCTGAGTTGAGAGACTGACTGGTTTGGGCACAACAATGCACGAACACACATCGGCAGGTCTAGCGCTGTGTCTTGGAGCTACTCGCAGACCGGCTTCTTGTTCTTGCCATCACTTTTAAGCCCTAATTAATGTGGCAGCCTTCTCCAAGAATCTCTCTTTCTGGTTACTTGTCACACAATTACACCCCTCCCCTTAAAAGCAAAGTGAGTTTAAAAACACTGTTCTTTAAAGACTGCTAACACAGCAGAAAAAAAGACCCCTCACCCCTCATTTCCAAGATAAAAAACCCAATAAAAAAAACGCTATGGAGCATTATATATGCATTAGATTTCAGAGAATAAGCCCAGGGACCAGATTGCAGAAAAACTGTGTACACACGTCCTTAAATCTTGTCTCTTCAATCATCAAAATTACACCTTATCTTCAGTTATGTACTCCTCCTAATGGGCAGTGTCTCCTGATTAATACAATTTGGTTAAACTGAATTGGTTGAAGTGGGGTACTTTGGCATTGAATCTACATATAATTGGCACAACAGAAAGACAAGAAATTCTTTGTATAGCAAACATTGAATAAAAAAGTTATAAATTTAGAGGAAAATGAAAGAGCTGAAATACTATGACAATTACAAAGCAAAGGGAGGCAGGTCTTGACAGCACAAGAAAAAAGTGTTTTCATTGGGACTGTCAAGCTCTCAAGTTATTGAGGAAAGTGTCCTGGTTAGGATATTATCTTCAAGAGGCTCACACAATACAGCATCCTCAACAGCTGCTTACAGGAGGATCTGTCCGTTCATTGCCTCATTACTTCCATGCTCAAAAGCTTTTGTCCACAATAGAATTGAGAGTTATCTAATATTTATTCAAGATAAAGTAATATATAAAGAATATGCAAAAACTGCAAGATGCTTTTTACCCATAGATCACAACATGGCTATCACTTTTTTTTTAAACTAAGAAAATTTAATCATTATGAAGTTTTGCTGTAAAGAATAAAACTAAATAAGCATATGCTCCAGCAAAAACTTAGCAAGTTGATTTTTTCTTGAAAAGAACCTGTTAACACCTTTAAATATAACATTTATACCCTATGTGAGGTAAGAAGCATGGGACTTAGCATGTGAATCAAACAAATGAGACACAAGAATCAGAGTGAGCTTATGCATCTCCTATGCATCTAGTAATAAAACCAGATGTTACTACTTCACAATTTCCAAGTAATTCCTAAATTGGCATCAAAAAGACAATAGCCATTTTTTAGCATGACGTATAATGTTRTTTTCCTCTAAGAGAATGATTTTATTGAAGAGTTCCCATAACATCAAGTCTGCTACAGAAAAAAAATTGAGAGAGAAAACTTAATATGGGTGAAGAACAGCTGCAGCCCACTGATGTGATCCAGGATCAACCACAAGGAAAGCAGCCTTGCAATTCTACTAACACATCACACATCTCTACATCCCCACAGACAAAGTCATTTATTTTTGTCATATTTATGTCAACCTATAAGGCAGCRAACTTACAGACTGCTGCTGGCACTGTACGTAAAAATCTTTCAACACATCACATGCCAGCAATCTGCAGGGACAGATAACTAAGGAAAATAATCCCCCCACTTTTAAAAGAAAAATTTGTTACTGCAGTTTTTGATGTAGGAACATCTATTTTTGAACAAGAAAAATAACTAAGCAGCGTTGCACATACTTTGACCAGATAAAGACTGAGAAAAAGAATTACCCTAATTATTCCRATAGAATTGCCCTTCCTATTATCTCAAGTTAGAACCAAATACAAGAGCATGAACTGTCTTGCAGGTTTAGCAGACCTATATGTCTCTATAGTCTCAAACTGGGAAAACACTGTAGATAATACTAGGGCTAGACACAAAATAAATGTATACAGAATTACAGTAATCGAAACCTAATTTATAACTTACAATATAAAGTTGTGGGTTCAAATTTATAGTTCCATTCACTTGTGATCTAACCACCAGCATTAGCCAGCTTCCGAAAAAGTTTTATTAACATGACTCAAGACAGCAACTACAGTCAAAACTGCTTTAACGCATTTCCAAGTCATGCACATAAGTTGATGAAAATGTAAATCTGGCTCATTTGCTTAACTATCTCACATTATACTACGTTTAACTGTATGTGTTATTATACTTTGCGGTTTGTCACTGAACAATACTGAAACCAAACCAACAGGGACTCCTAATAAGATTTTTTCAATTCTACATTAGTCTCAAATACACTTGTTTTAGTAACTTTCCTGTAAACAGAGTTTAAATCATTTTATTATCCTTTCCCAGCTAAGATGATGACTTCTTCAGTAACCTGAAGCTCATTATATCTCAGAGACAAACACTTTGCAATGACAGATCAAAGCTTCCATAAGCCTTCACACAAGAGTGATTCAAATGGAGATGACTAYCTGGAAAAATTTGCTGGGTTAAATTAGTGCTTCTCACTGAAATAACTGTTTCATATAGTAAACAAACTATTTTCCTTAACACAGTAATGTTGTGCAAACACCATGTTGCTTCTGCTGACAAAAATACTACTGTTGGAACTACTGTTGTCCTTGTTTGCAGAGGTAAGTACAGTTAGTTGCCCTCCTCTAGGATCACTACTGGCAAAGTGAGCAATGTTTCTACAGGAAATATATAGTCTAGTTTGATAAATAAATACATACATACACACATACATGCAAAGACAGATATTTTGATGCAAGTTTCTAGCCTCCCAGCTTAAGGGGAAAAAAGTTTAAAAACACGGATTCCTAAAGGCTCCAGAGGTACATGACACCAACAGGCTCTTATGACAAGGGAAGCAAAGAAGGATAAGGCTCGGCAGTCATAACACATTTATTTTGCATTCAAACCAACATGCTTGCCGAGAACCAGAATCAAAAAACAAACGAACAAACAAACCAAAAAAAACAAAAAAATCCCCCAAACAACCAAAACTCACAAAAAAAACCCCTAGAAAACCTATCTTCAACCAGAAGCTTCTAACCCTGCCTGAAAACCACTTGGAGATCGTACAGAAAACCCCTGATGATCATACAGAAAGCATCAGAACTGATTTTCAGAGACACATATCTTCCTGGATCACGCCACACTACAGCTTCTAATGCAGTGTTTCTTTCAAAGTGCAAAGCTGACCAACAGTGAAATATGACTTCCCTCTTCTGTGGGTATTTAAATGTGTAATTTCTCAGAATAATACTGCTTTTCCTATTCAGACACTCCTCATGGATTTATACAAGATCTCCACAAGAACAATTGGGGAATCTACAACCTGGKTTTTTTTCAGCCTCTTTTTCTTCTGTTATCCTATTACAACTTAACAGTTACATATGTATCAGTAGTACTCTGAAGTTACTATTTCAGCCAAAAATAGCACAGAAAAGCACAAAGTCCCCAACAGACATTTGTTCCAGCTTTGAGCATAGCAAGATGGTTGTTCCTGCGCTCCACGCTCCATGCACCAGATATTGGTGATTAGTGAATCAGATCAGGCGAACCAGAAGTACCTGTACAGTGCTGTACAACAGGTGAGATACATGCCTTTTTTGCAGAGGAATAAGAGACAGGAACCGATCATGGAAACCTCTTACCATGCTGACAAATGACAAATTTTCCACTTCCAGTAATGGGCAGATACTCTAGAAAGCAACGCTTTGGTATCTGAATGTCAATATATGCGCAAGTCAAGAAATGTATCAGGGCTGCATACCTTAGGAGGCATAGATGTGAACTGTACACCTTACTGACCTATTTAAAGATTTAAGAATTTTTTTGTTATAGTCCACAAAGTTACACAGAAGTACATACCCTGATTCACATTTTTAGTGTTTTCTGCACATACCTGATCACATTAGTAATGAACAAAGCTTAGCAAAGGCAAGTTTTATGAGCCTATGAACCACAAGCCATTACGCTGTAGAGCCAGGCCCAGTCTTTGCATTTCAAGTACTGCTTAGCTGTACGCATATAATGGTTTTTAAGCTCTAAGTCTTTCTGAATGTTTTGTTCTGTTTAGCATGTCAGTAAATGAAACCAATGTAATTCAGCATCATACCACCAGATAGGTACATCCTGCAGCACGGTAGCTACGGAGACAATCCAGATGCTGTTTATGAAAGTGTCAGTTGCTGAACTGAGAAAACAGACAAACCAGTAATGTTTAAGCTAGAGCTTAGTATTTTGTATTTTTCCTTCCTAAGTGGTCTTTAATGTCAATAGCTCTATTCTGTCATAATTTGCTAGTTAGCCTATGCACAACTTTCACAACAGGGGTGGGGTTTTTTTGTGGGTTTGGGGTTTTTTTTGTTTTTTTTGGTTTTTTTGTTTTTTTTTTTAAGATTGTTAACATCTTTAATTTTCAGTTACTATATTGGATACTATTTTACACTGCATACTATTTTGAAGAAAAGGTAAGAAATCTGAGCTCTGATATTTAAATTCTTCTCTAACCTTCTGTACCAAACAGTAACTAATACTCCACTTAATTCATAGGTTATACAAATCTTAACTTGCTATAGACTTTGGTCCTTAATTTGAGCTTCATGCAAGAAACTAAGGATTAAATTACTGTATTTTCCTCAACATAGTGACTTCTCAAGTAGATTTCTAATGCTTGAAATAACCACAACAAGAGGGGAAAGAACCCAGCACAATATAAGCTGAACATCCCATATAATGCGTGCTCTGCATCTCATAATGTTCTACCAATGGAACCAAGATGGCAAGCGAAAGGAAGGCCTTCTGCAAAGCAAGGGCCTCTGAGCAGCGTGTCAGAAAGAAATTGTTTTTCTGCTTCTTTTGATGGGAGATGCTTTCAAGTCAGGAAATTAGAAACAGGTGTGCCAGAGGGCACACACACACATCCATGCACCACACTGAAAAACACGCGTTTTCAATTTTCAGACATGAAAGAGACTCCTGTTGAATGGAAGGAGAAATGAAAATCTAGCTTTCTTTCTGCAAGCCATAAGCAGAGAGCTTACGGAGCTCTGACAAGCTGCTGGAGCCTGTCTAGCTATCGAAACATACAGTACCTCAACACAAAGTCTTGGAACTTGTTTTAAAGGAGTACAAAATGGAAGCTCGCATTGCTCACATTCATTTGAGAATGGAAAAACGAATCTAGTTTACTCCACTGCCAAAGTATGACTCTTCTCTTTTCAGAAGTTAAAGATAGAAGTTACAGGTTATCTGTATTTTATTATCTATTCCGTACAGCAGAGTCTGAACCTGGTCCTGTTAAGTTGTTTCATCTTTGATGTTGTTGTTTTCAGTTAAATAGTAGTGCCTAGAAGTGTCAGTTAACAAGTTAAAAAACTACTACTTCTGCTTTACTTCCTGAATAACTTCTAGTTATGCGTAATGGAAACACAGTGAAACCTGTAAGCTCTGGTTGTCATTACCAGCATCTCTAGAAAGAGCTGACTAAAAACTTGCAAGCCAATGATTTAAAAAAAAAAAAAATACAGTACAATAAAAATATTTGGCTGATAAGATACTGATACAGTTGGTTACATACTAAAATAAAAATTTAAAGTCTAATTCTGAAAAGACATAAAATGCTGCAGTCCAGCATAATGCACTACAGTACTGAATTAAAGTTGCATAATTTTAAGCTTTTTGTACTCCTATCAGCTGCTGCATCTTGCCTTCATACTAGCAGGGGAAATTTTTAACTTACTGACCTGCTGCCAGAAAGAACACCTGCAAACAAAGTCCTGTCCAACTCCTAAAGCATTGATCCTAGAGGGATCAATGGAGCACATTCTTGTTGCAGACAGAAAATTCTTAGATGATTTAACTTCCAAACTAATGAACTTCTACTAAGAATATGCAAATGGAAATTTTCCAAAAGGTTGTAACTTCAGTAAATTTGGGTAGGTTTCAAAGATAACAAATGACAAATTCAACATGCAGAGAAACTGTGCCTAAAGTATCTTCTCTTAAGATATAGAAAAACACTTTCTATATCTTTAAGTTTTTAATATGGGCAAAATAAACTAAAATCACTCTGAAGAACAACTCACCCAGCTTTTCTACAATTTTACAGATACGGAAAAAAAAAAGGCTAAAGAGTTAAAATATGCCAAGTGTATTAATCCTTCAATTCTAAATAGTGGGAAATGCCAGATAACTTTAACTATTAAAAAACCCTATTTGTTTCAATTATCATGAACAAGAAGAATTTCAGATATACCTCCAAGAGAGGTTAGAATGAAGAAAAAATGTAGGTCCATTAAAGAGGATGTGTGTCTTACATTCTTCTTTACATTTAACGTATTGTGAAAGATTAATTTCAGTTAAACTGAAAAGGAAAAAGCAAACTCTTTTTTGCCTAGGCCTTCATCAGAAGCTTTGTTGCTATTGATCTCCTTGTAAAAATACTACACCTTTCCACAAACCACTTTTGTCATATAAAACTTACAGGAAAGGAAATAAGATAGTAGCTTATGTGTTAGCTAACTAAATGTATACAACCATTTTCTCCCAATCACAGAAAAATGTTTAAGACATAGAGAGTTCAGTTTGCCGCCRTCTCCATTTCACTTTATACCCTTGCACCTATTTCAAGCCATTTGGGCAAGGCATGGCAAACAGGAACAGGACTAACAGTGTTCAGAGAAGGAGACGGTGCTGCGCGGCCGGCTGCTGCCCCAGGTTACGAACRCACCGCTCTGTGAGCAGTGGGCCTTCTGCAGGAGACTACCACTTCTAAAAAGCCCGTGCAACTTCATGCTTACACTATACTATTACATTAAGTCCAATTAAAATTTCAAGAGGCAATAAATACTCTTTGATTGTTGCATCCATCCAGTTCTGCTTCAAAACAACCCTTCYGAAGGCAATTCAAATAACGATTCTGATTATTTTGTGGACAAACCCCTCAGCTTTGAACACTGCGGTACTGTGTTTAATTGACTGCTTCTTAACGCTACCATTCCCACAAATCATCTCTGCCTGTTGCTTCCTCTCTCTCCACACAGCCTTGTGGTGGCAGTGAGTTAGTTCAGATACCACATGCTACAGCACTGAAGCCTCCAGACGGCATCTGGACACAAAGGCTGAACTCTTGACAGAAGCATTCACTTCAGAGGTAAATGCTGATCTGTCTGGAGATAGACCTCTTTCTTCCTCTACCCTCTCGTTCACTGTAACAATGACATTAACTCTTCTCCATATGCAGCTGCTTCATCTGTGGTGCATTAAATTACCTATTATTCCCCAAATCTTATAGGACCAGACTGATTTTGAGAGCTAATACATACTTCTACAGAGAGATTAACTGTATCATAATATCTATGGCACATAGTGTAGCTCAAACAATCTGTATAGGATACAAGATTTGCATGTGAAATTCCTCTGGATGTTTGGAGCATGGACTCAGAAGGACGCAGGCCAGACAAACAGCACCTGCCCAGGTATCGGCAGTCACTGGATCCCAGCGCAGCCACTACTGCCCTCAACGCGTGGGGATCACAAAGCCAAAGTCCTACATCAYACGTCAATTTGCATTAAAGCTTCCTTGAGAAATATTTACTCCACAGATTTGCACATCACTGTGGTTCCTGTCGAAAATGAGTTTTCAAGCAAGAATCTATGGTTCAGTGGCTCCCAAAAGGGGAGAGGGAAATGCTGGCTGATGGCATAGCTCAACAATTTAACAAGCACAAGTCATCCCTCTACAGGTGTCGTTTTCTATTCCACATTATCTGTTCCATTTTGCCAGCAAAACCATCCATGAGGCACACAATGGACYGGAAACAAGAACAGATATAGACAAAAAGTAAAAGTTTGAGCATAAAAAGGCAGGGGATGGAAGAGTGAATACACTTATTTTCTTATTGATAAGGATTCTGAAAACAAAAGAGAAGCCTCCTTGAGCAGGGGGCTGGACTAGATGTTGCTTCCAAGCTAAAAATTCTGTGATTCTTCACAATACAAAATATGCTATTTTTCACTTCATGGAATGATGCGTCATATATATGTATGTATATCCAACACAGCTTTTAACATATTTTGATGAAATCCCTAAAATGCCTTTATGAGAACAGAGGCCACTGCTTTTGACCAGAGACCTTAACAGTCAGTCCTTTAGGATCTTGGTGAAATCACCAGCACAAGAAATTGGTAAGGGAGTCGGGCACGCTCTGCTTATTTACACAGAATACTTATAGTTTCTGTATGCATTCCTAAAACATTGCTGTTACCGGCATCTGATTTACATTCAGTCAGGAATAGACTCTGCACAGAGGACAAGAGTAAGACATCATTGAAAGACTTTTCGCAGACTGGATCCTCAACTACACCTCAATTTAGGTCCATAAATCTGATATCCCTGCTATTTTCTCAACAAAGCACAACTTTGAGCTCAGTCCTCAAGCCCAATTATATTTGTTAACATGCTTAATTTTTCTGAAAGAACTCRATATATTTAAAGATTCTA
Organism: Oceanodroma leucorhoa; assembly: GCA_030449065.1. NCBI lineage: Eukaryota > Metazoa > Chordata > Aves > Procellariiformes > Oceanodroma > Oceanodroma leucorhoa. The sequence continues at coordinate 593,534 of JASVER010000045.1, read as the reverse complement.
CTGCTTTTTCTTTAGGATTATAAACCATAACTAGGTCCCATTTAAATTCTCCCTAGGACATCACATCACTGCACCTTTCTTGTATCAAATATTCTCCTCAAATGGATTCTAGTAAAAGCTGGAGACTTTCCAGCTTYGTGGTGCAGAATTTCTGCATTTTGTAAATAACGCAAGACCTTCTGTCCATCTTCAGAAATGCAATATTAAAAGGTTTGCTGGTTTCAATGGCTGATACACATACACAAAGCACACCACCCATGCATGAAGAATGGGTAAGTATGCTTTCTACTACCTACTGTTGTAAAGATGTAAAAAGGAATGCAACACRTTATTCTCAGTCTCTACATTTCCACTCAAAAATTCCACTTACAGTTGCATTTTCAAAGCCTCCTGCATTAGCTGCTACTGTAAATTTTGTATTTATCCTTATATTTTATATTTAAGGTTCTGTACATCCAAAGAGAATTATTACTTTAGAATTTATCCCCCAGGAAAAACACAGCCTGCCTCTTACCCTAGTAGTATTACTTTTGGCACAGTTAGTAGACGAATATTCACAATCATCATGGATATTCCAACTGGGGAGGAGATTCACTGTCACACTTGATATTGTTTTGAATGAGAAGAATATACACAAAGTCTTTGATTCTTATTACATTCAGGAAAAAATAGGAAATGTTTTCTTAAATACAGCCAAAAAACRGACTATTGTTTCTCCTGCGGTCGGGTTTTGTTCACAAATGTTCTCCCTCCAAATAATACCCATCTTCCTGTGTTTACATTCATATATGAACAAAAAACATTCACTAAAGAGTTCCAAGTGGCCTTACGAGTGTGGTTTTGGCCTCTTTTTTTTGGGAGGTGGTGGGGGTGCTTAAAGGGGAGGTTGTTTTGTTTGTGTCTGCTTGCACGTGCAAATCTGCACACGTGAATGCACGAGCTTTTAAAGACCAAAGATTTGCCTTCTACTATGTTGATCCAAAGACCAGTTTAGCTGTTACTTACATTTATGCTAAATAAGGGCCACTGGTAATGCTCATCTCATTTAACAAGCTTTCACTCAGTCTCTGCCATCATTCTTGCATAGAACGGCGCTTGCATTATGTTGTTAGATGTCACAGTTAAGGTTGCCCAGGTATCTTAGCTGTGCCTGCAACTGCAACATTCTCTGAATTTCTTGGATTTTAATACTGGTTTTGAGATACCTGCAGAATTCCTGTAATGTTTATCCTTCAGTTGCCAATGAAGTCCTACAACTGTATTTAAAGAAAAAAAAAAACTTTAATATAATTCAGAGTTCATATGTTGAAATGTCTCCAAAATCGATACAAAAAAATCAGAAAGATTTTACTTGTTTACATAGAAACTGAATTTTAGACTGAGAGTTACAGAGTAAACCTTGACTTCAAGGTCCTTTATATTCACAGTCATTCCTAAGTTCCACCGTCTCCCCCATCCTGTCTTTAGAAAGTCTTCATCTTTTGATTTCAGTTGTCCCACCCCCTGTTAAACTATATCCATAAAATATGAGTTTTACAATATCCTGTATTTTATAAACCATGAAGTAACTTTTGAAAAGCCAAAAAAAATAAAACCAAAGACAGTGTGGCTAAACAACAAGGCCAAGAGACTGTTAGAGGTAAGAAAATACCGTTCAAAAAGTTGAAGTCATGCCCAAACAAGTTCAGAACCACCACTTTTGGCACATTCAGTATAAAATCACGATAAAAATGGCCAAAAATATTTGAGAAACAACTTGCTAAAGGCATAAGAACTAATACCAAATCCTCCTTGAACAAGCAAAAGCAGGAAACATGCCAGCATCCACAGGGCCAACAGATGATCAAGATATAAAAGCATGTCTTCAAATAATACATGACCATTGAAAGAAAGCTACGTGAATTTGGAAATACTTTTAATGAAGTACTTTTATGGCAACGCCTTTTTTTTTCTTTTTTTTTTTTAAATGAGGGAGGTATTGAAAGAGATGTCTCAAATTAAAGCTTCAATAGAAGGATTTTAGAACAAAATTAATAAAAATTCGAGTATAAAACCTACTGCGTTACTAACTGTAGCATTTAAACTAACACTTTTCTTTTTCCAAGAAAGCTTCTACAAAGGTAAACCATCATAGAATAAGAAAAACATTCCCAGCAAAATTTAAATAACTGCACTTCTAAGTACAAAAAGAAATGAGAAATCTTGAGAAAGTCATCCTGACCTATTAAAAACAAAGGTATCTCCAGCTTATAAAGTCCCAATATCACAAATTGCTAGAAGCTTGGATAACACAGTGAGGTGCTTTTCCCAGTCCCGTACTTTTCCCTGGAGACCTGCAAACAGCCTCTGTCTGAAACAGGTCATCAAACTACCTGGAGCTCTGCTTTGACCCAATGTGTCCATTCTTATGTTCCTGCCAATTCCGTGTGGATTTCAATGTGCAAGAGTTTGTATTCTATATACTTTGAATTACTATTCCAAGCTCTCCTTTCCCCATACCAGAGGTTTTCCCCAACCTGTTCAATCTCTTGTTTATCATAGCCTCCAAAACCCAAAGACATGAGCAATTTCATAAGTATGGAATTAAAATAGTTTACAAAACTTGGCCTTTAAAAATTGCCTGTAGGAAACTAATGTCAAACAACATCCTTTTTCAAGAGTGAATATGGAGCCTGATATAACAACCTCTCAAGGCTTGAATTTCTATCCCCAGCTATCACTAAAAAAAGTTAAGAAGTCTAAACCAGCACAAATGTGAAACCTTTTATTTCCCAAAGAATCCTTTTAAAGTTAAATCCTTTTTAAAATCCTTTTAAAGTTAAAATTATTTGGTTTAACATATATTAATACTTAATAATTTAGAGCATACTTTCAGTAAAGCTTTAAGGGAATCATAGTCAAACTTTTCTCTTCATTCAAGATTATTTTTTTAAATTCCAAATGCGATTTGATGAATCAGCTATTCTGTGAAGTCGTTTAACAATAAATATTGAAAGTCTACATATCCAGTACTCAATACACACAGTAACTAAAGCCTAATTTTCTTCCACAGAAAYCTAAACTGACTGTAAATTTCAGTTATTTTATATACATATTTTAAATGCTTTTACATACAACTATATATGTCTGTATGTAAAATGAAACATGAAATGAATGTGCATACACACACGGGTTTTATTTATACATAGCATGCAAGTTTCATTTGTTGCTGTTGTTTTTAAATATATGTCCACACAAAACCAATTTAGAAACCTACAAGAGGGGGTATAATCACTACTACAAATACAGTCTAGTCTGATTTTATGTACACCAAGCGACAACACTTATTCTCTTATGAAGCACTGTCAATCTTAGAGCTTTCCAAATCAAGGCATCTTCTAGAGTTTAGGCAGTACCTTTTTTTCCTAMAAATTTCATCCAACAATGATGTACGCTAACATATTATTTTCTTGCTTAGCCTTGGCAATTTCACCTTTTGAATATTTGCAGATGTTTATGCCCCCATTCCCATCTCCTGTTGTGATCCAGTCAAGTTGTAAGTTTCATTCTTTCAAGCTTTGCTATAATTTAATCTTTCCATCCCTCTACCCCTTAATTAACTTCATGGTTCACATTGTTGGATGCTCATATTTTAAACAAGAGTCAGGCATCAATATATTTTAAAACTGCACTAAACATAAATTACATTATAAAATAAAACATTATGAGCTTCTGAAAATGGAAGAAAGAATGGTATTGATTACAGAAGAGTTCTCACTTCCTGTAAACATTTCTATCTCCCTCTCTCTCACACACATACACACACACACACACACTTTAAAGGAAAGGCAGAAACAAGAGTTTAATTAAACACCGCTAGTCTGAATTTCAAATCATTGAATAAACAGATGGCCATGCCTCGTAGACCGCCAGCAGTCTATTTCAATCAACTGGGATTGATATTAATGTAATGTCATGGAAGCTACAAGATTTGAACTGAAGAAAAATATATATGTGTGTGTGATAGTTATAAATAGTATAACATTAAAGTATTTACCACTACATAAAATTCATACCAGCAAAAAGAAAGGACACTTGTATTTAAGGCCATCATTAAACCCAGACATCCCCTTTAAGTATAYCAGGATGCTTGCCTGTACGTGCATAGACTTCAAATCCAGCTGACTTTGTAAAGAAGTTTTAAAAAACTAAATAAATGTGTCCTCCCCAGCTTTTCCGCAATCTCTAATATTTGGCTTATACTCAGTAATTATTATGGTCCCGAATACTGCAATATTTAAATATATTTGCTTACATGGGTAAGGATTTATTAAACTAAAATCAATATGGTGTTCCTTGAGTAGAAAGATACTCTGATACTTCTGCATTCAGTAGGACTTTCCTTTGCATAAGTACTAAAAAGGTCACTTGCGATTACTAACATTGAGCTTAAGGAAGAAYATCTACACAAATTTTCAACAGCACAAGGCAGACTTACATATAGGGGAAATTAGAAAGGTATATGACTTCAAAAGCAACACAGGATATCTGATGCTCTTCAGCCTCTGTCAAATTTTAGTTCTACACCCTGTTACTTTGCTCCCCCCACTATTTCTGTAACAGGACTCTAACTCTACAGTACTCTTGGGATACAGTTTACATTACCTAAATCTGAAATCTGCTGATTTTTTTCACCCCTCCCTAAACTGAATGCTGGTAACTCTGATCATTAACCAGTGGTCCAGATCATARATTTTGCATCCTGACATAAGCATTTACAAAGAAGTGTTACAAGTAGTTTTACTGTTTGAGACTGTTCATAAAACTAGGGAAAAAAATGAGATTAAATCCAGTCTTTTCAACTGCTTTTATGTGGGAGTTGCAAAGTAAAAGCAACTCCTCCATAACTTCACCTTAAGGCTTTTGTAAGGCTACAATATTCACCTGGTATTGTGTAACAATACAGTTATCTTTTCAGTGCCTGTTCCTGACAAGTTAAAAACATCCTGGCTTACATTCTCAAAACTTACATTGCAGTGTGAGCTATCTTCCTAGTTATCTTTTGGTTGGTTTTTTGTGTTTTGNTTATTTTCTTTCTAATTTTTACTAATTCTTCAGTCCTGTTACATTTAGTAGATCTGTTGACAAACTCGTTTTTACAATCAGTATCTCCAGTGCTCAGCATGCCAACTGACAGAAAACCTCTGTGTGACAGCTGGCTGATAGGCATCAAATGAACAAAATACTTTTGTGTATCCAGGATCCCGAGACTTCCAAAGAAGAGAAAAGAAGCTACCCTAATTCTTATGTTACTTTCACAATTTCTGAATAAATATTTCCAAAACACTTATTCTAACCATTTGGTTTTGCCTTTTCCCCCTTCTTTTGAGAGGAAAAGAGAAATGAAGAACAAATTCACTTAAACATTCACTTAAAATAGTACTTAAATATTTTTGGAGGGAAAAATGCAATTTTGTAACATTTTTGTATCGAAGGGACCCTCTTATGTTAAAGGACCCTCTAATTATCTTAGTCCTTTGCAGAAGGCTTCCAGTCACAGAAGCATATTGTGTTTAACACAGTATTAGGCTTATAACAGTACTTCTTTCCAGGAGGACAAGTCCCTTAATACATAACAAATAGAGTACATCCTTTCAGTGTAATACAAAATCTTCTGAACAGGATAAAAGTTCACATGGTTGTTACTTTGGTTTTTTTAAGTAAAATGACCAATGTAAGCAACCAACGGAGATTAATTCACAGATTTCAAGACAATACTGACATATATATAATATATATGTTTTATATGTAAATAAATGATACACATGTAGAATGTAGTCTGGAAGTAATGTTAATATTTTAATTCACCAATCACAGAAATACTTCATTTGGAATTTCTAAATTAATTACAGAGAAAGATACCAACTTTTTGAAATATTTATAAAAGTAGCAAATACCTGAAGTACTCACAGCAGTGGAGTAAGGGGTATGAGCTCCTGTATTTTCAGCCCAGCAGCCACAACCATAAAGAGCTGCCTAAAGAAAGAAGTGCATCTTTCATAAATTTAAGTATACAAGGTTTTCGGTTTGCTCCCTTCCCTTAMAAAAAAMCACAAAACAAAACAAAACAATCACCCAACACCAAAAAACCCCAAACCAATGAAAAAAAAAGAAACCCAAGAAAAAGCCAAGTATTAATACAAAAGATAAGTAAGAAAATCCTAACAGTCAAAATTGCAATTCCAACCCATTTTGCTACGTCTTCTTTTACTATACTTCAGAACTGAGTGATTGTGATAGATGTATGGTATTCTAACCTAACTTTACAGAAAATGAGGGTAGTACAGATATCAAGACAAAATAATTCCAGCTGTTCCCTATTTATATAAAGTCCTTTTCACTCTACTATTCCAAAAGAAAATCTTAAATACATTTCAAAAAAGAACTGCTTTTAGGACAGTGGCAAAAGTCAACCAAAAATACAGCTGTACAGCAGCAATGGAGTATGACATTTCTGATGCACCTCAAAATTCCCTCACCTAATAACAATACGGAATGCCTACACCCGATGTGTTCTTTTAATACCTTTGTCACTTCTACCAATTCACAAGATCATTTAAAAATTAATTAGGACAGCTTCCCTAAATATTGATGAAAATCTTATTTAAGAACACTCTAAGCATTTAAGAGACTATTTGTGGTACTAAKCAGGTATTTAAGCCCAAGAAATTAACTTATTAATAGCTCTGGCAAGAGGTACCTAACCACAGAACAACTTCTTACCTATCAATGTTTCATAACACTGATGGAGGACACTAAAAACAAAACTTGCATTCCAACGCAGTGATAGTGCCTTCAGAGTTTAATAGGAAGGAAGGGAGGACATCAGTTTGCTATCACAGCTCTTGCCTAGTGTCACAATTGCAAAACAATCATTCCCAACTGAAAACGTATAATCACCTGACCAACTCTTCCAGGATGCTTTAGTGCTAAACCTCCACTGGAGACAGCAGCAGCAACATTTCCTTCTTGGTCAACAACAACTGCACCAACTGTATCCAGTGTTCCTGAGTCATTCTCCTGCAGGACACACAAACAGAAACAACTACTAAAAATAGTATATTAAAGTCAGATTATACTTCTTAGGAGTGTGCAAACTAATGTGCACAAAACCAAGTGACAGGCCGATCAACAAAAAGATTTGTTATCATGCATATTGTACCAATTGTGCTGCCATAAATCTTCCCAAAATGYTCTCTTGCCTCAGACAGGACCTGAAGGAAACTTCTCTGGAAACAAGAAGGTAATAAACATCTCAGAACTCATCCAAAGCTTAGATTACCTGCCTTTACTCACTAAAGTGCCAAAAATGCTGTTTTCTTAGTGGTGGGCACTTGTCCACTAAGAAATAATTCAGCAACACATTCCAAAGACGCCATATCAAAAGGCCTTCCCCAAAAGCTTTGAGATGGCATTTTCAGAGACTCTGATCTTCAAAGCTATGTATGAGTCAAAAAAAAATAAAATAAATCCACAAGAAGCAGCTTACCACGTAAAGAGAAAATTCTGGTATTCTGAGCAAGACAATAAATAGAAGCCTTGAGAAGAAATCTCCCCCAGGACAGATTCTTTCTCCCAAACTTGTTCTCAGTTCAGCAATCTTCAGTGGCTCCCTGGTTGAAACAAATTACCCTTTGTTCCCTCTGGGTYACTAGAAAACATCCTTACTTCCATCGCTTCTGAGGCAGATTTGCTCCCCTAAGAGCAGGGGTCTTTCCGCATTCATTCCTGATGCAAGCTCTCTGCCTACTGTCTCACGAACACTTGAGCTGTCTCACCTTGGATCTTTCTGTCCCTCCCCTCTTCCTTCATACACCAYGTTCAGTCACTCTAAGAGAAAGAGCAGTTTTCCCCTCTCTGCCTAGGCTTGYCCTAGATTCCCTTCTCTGCAGAACCCAGGCCAAGGCATTCTGACTTCATGCCCAATCACACACTTTTGATGGGACACAGCATGCAGCGTACATAAAATAAAATGAATAAACAAAACCGATACATCATCCATCACATACTCCAAAGATGAATGCTGCTGTTGCACAAGCCCTCAAGCCTTTAGCTGATCGGTCTTTCCTGCATAAAAACTTACCTCCATTAAAAAAATCCTCTATGAACAAATAGAAGCAAATAAACCCAAAGGATATTAAGCTATTCATATAAACATATATTTTCTGGACTAGGATGCAGAGGAAGGAAGAAAAAAAAAATCTACACCCAACTATTCAACTTCAAATGATCAAGTCCCCATCATCCATTAAAATTTCCTTAGGCATACAATGTCACTTGTCAAGCAGAATTCTTAGAAGACTCATGCTGATGATACTCTGGCCACACTTAATTTAAGAGACAACACTTGAGTTAATACTGCGCCAGTCTTAAAAGGAAAAATACGCAATGCAGCACTACAGYGTTCTACAGTATCTTTCAAGCAACCGGAACTGCTAAGCAGGAGTGTCATCCTTGGCTTTTACCCAGAGTAACAGTAAGTTTCTTCTCTTTACCTACAGCTAGATCTTCCTGAACAAGTTCTACACTCAGAAGCTGGCACTAACCGTATTCAATATTAAAACAAACAGATGGATGTCCTAACAGTAAAGCAGAATAACTGCTTAAAAAAAGAGAGGTGAAAAGCTATAGATCTAGGGGCTCAACTGGCAATGGGAAGCAGAGCAAGTTGAAAAACAGAGGAAGGTAAAAAGCAGGATCAGGGAAGGTAGGAGAAGGAGACGCAAAAGGAATTTTGAGAACTGGAGCAAAGGGGATAAGAAAAGAGCAAGTTCCCTTCCAAGTTGTAAAGATAAAAGAAAATTAAGGAACCCTTCCTTAACATCTCATGGGCAAATGTATTTCACATCTCCCAGGACTGCCAGACACAACCTAATTCAGGTATTATTAACCCAGTTAGAACAATACTATTCAGTGGTTTGAAAAGATCTTAAGCAGCAGAGCAGGCTGCTCACTGGAGGTGCAGAGTTCCATCCTTGCCGGTTTTCAAGATTAGACTGGATAAAGCTCTTCCAAACATGAATTTTCCTACGATCCTAAGATTTCGATATAGAGAAGAACTACTATCATGATGCAGGTTTTGTTGTCCATCCCCTGCCCTCTTTTATCAAAGGAAATTACACCCACAACAAACAACTTGATTAATAGACAACTAGAGATATGAAAATCAAGCTTGTCAAAGTTAGGAAATGCCAGAATTAAGGCCACCTGTGTAATCTTAATTCATATTAAACTGAACACTTGGGGCTCCCATAATGAACAGAAATATATTTTAGAAGGATAAGGCTCAGTATGGATCAGTATGTTTTCCATATCATCTGACAGCAAAGAAAAAATGCTTGCAGCCACCTTTGCAGCATCTGTAAGACTATTTGCTCAATCTGCCATCCATCTTCCGCTTTAGCTCTCACATGCATAAAATATTTGCCTTCAGTAGCTATATAACTAATTTCCTTTTTTAAAAGATATTTTAATCAAAAAACCACAAGCATCTACAAGTATATGTTGCATGGAAGCTTTCTTCACCATTATTTCCTTTAAAAGAAGATCTATTTCATATCAGTATTTGCTGTCAATTCAGTGGTATMCTTTGCTTGCTTTGGCTTATTTTATTTTTAGATGGGGCATCTTAGGAGGCTGGAAACCTTTTCTAAGGGAAGCATTTTTTTAACCTGGCCCACACAACATTCTGAAGGAAATCTGTATCATTGAAGCAAAGGAATTCCGTATTTTCCTTCTCAGTAATATAAGTTTGCGGGTTTTTTTGTGACCAGAAAAAATCACTGCTGATGCTGTATTTATCCTTACTCAACAACCCTAAAACCAGTGAGGACCAGTTCTATTCCATATCCAATGGGAAAAATACATTGTCGGATCTATTCTAGATCTATTTTTATGTTTGCTCCCATTTCAACATTACTGACTTCACACACAAGTGACACCATGAATCAATTCTATAGTTCAGTACTAAAAGTCTTCTACATACGTAAACTGTACCAACAACACTATTTCTGRACTAGTGAATGAAGAGTTCATCACAATTTAACAAAGGTACTCCCTGTACTTCTCCACATAAAAAGGCATTATGCGCCTGAGGAAGAATGCACCTGACTTTCAATGTCACACATTTCAGCTCTTCAAACTATATGAATGTTGAAAAATACAGGATCCTGTCAAGTTAATATTAAGAYAATCAATAGAAATATGTTAAACACTACAATTCCTGAAGTTCTTTTAAAATTTTTTTTTAAAAAAAAAGTAGGCAAATTTAACAGACTGTCAAAAGTCTAAAATAAGTCCTAATTCTATATGGGTCAGTAAGGACTAAACGAGATCCAGCTTGCTAGCCCTTGTCTTTTTATGTATTTGATTCATTAATTTAGCACCTTAGATTTCAAAATTTGGCAAGTTCCAAAGGAAACTTGATTACTACCTGGTGATATCTGTTAACAAAYTCCCTATCTGACTTCAGCTAATAATTTATGCTAACACGTCCATTGCAAAAGCAGTTTGGGGTTTTTAACAATGTGGTACTGCAACCTAAAAATAATCTATTATGTAGTTAATATTTTACATGGAAAAAACTGAAAGTCAAAGTSAAAAGTAAGACCTCACATTACTGAATTAATTTGCACCTTGCGACAGGAAAGGAAGTTAATTTCATGAAATCACAGACAAAATATTCAAACTTGGCTAAGAACATGCACACAAAGCACAAAGATGCTCATCTGCACAAATGCAGAGTTCTATCAAGTATTTTAGAAATCTCATCCTTCCCTTCTTCTGCACATTAAAAAAACCCATAAATATTCATCATTTTACAAGCCCCTAAAGAAGGAATTAACAGTTTAGGATTGCTCTACCCAGTGCCTGCTGAAAGAGATCTACACACAAGGCCTTCTCCCTCTTGACTTGAGATTGTTCTGAAATTCTGTGAAAAGTAATTACCATTAAATCTCATCTGAATATCATTAACTGACAAAATGCAAAATGAATCAGATGGAAGCAATTAACATCTATATGCTATTACCCAACTATCCATACAAATAAATTGGATTTAATATTTGATGATAATTAGATCAAGTAGATTCCCCTAMAAATATGGGGGTTTTACATTATCCTCCTACTCAGAACAGGGCAACAGATAAATCTTCTAGGATGTCTCATACTGGCCCTTTACAGATCAAGTGGGAACAGAGAGGAGCACAAWAGTGGACTGCATTATCTAGAAAATAATATATCAACAACTAACATATTTTGGTCTTTTAAAATCTCAGATTTGAGGTGTTCTTGATGGAGCTCTTCTGCTGATTASAGCAGTATTTAACAAAGTGAAAGGCAATCTTTTAAGCAAAATTTTATTTATTAAAGTATTTTAAAGAAATAARTCCATCTAAGTCAAGGAAAAATGTCACTATTCTGTGAGCACTGGGACCCATTAATACATACCAATTTCTAAAAACGTTTTCCTCTAGGGCAACTGACAGTATAGCATGATGTCTACTCTCATAGCAATCTAATCTTGACAGAGTATGCATGATTGGTGCAACATGCATATGTTTCAAAAGGGGCAGTTACGAYCTAATCATACAAAGCTCAGTGAACAACCCTAGCCTTTCCAGTTTAATAGTTGTTTGGTATGTAAACAGAACACTCTGCCTGACCTCCATGTTCAAGATGAGGGMATTATTTCATGCTGTATTCCACAGATGAGTTTTGTTGTTTTGTTTTGTTTTTTAACTGGAATGGATGAAAAGTATTCAGGTTTCTCTTCCCATATTAAATGGATTTTGAAGTATACTTTTGAAGTCTAAAAAGTATTATTATCATCAAAGACCATTTCAGCATGGATGGGGGACAGAAAAATTATTTCTTTTTTAAGGATAAGGAAATGCGTAGAATTCAAATTCCTGTTCAAACTACAAGAATAAATAAGACAGATACTAGCATTGCCATAGTTGACTGCTATACTTACAATTATCCTCACACAGCCATAAAAAATTTGATGTGAGGAAAAAGTTAAGTGATTAAAATTCACCATATATAATGGGAATGACGCATATTGCTATGCATTGACTGTTGCTCACCTAAAGAGTTCAAGCTGGAACTGGCTAAAAGTTCACGTAGTACGTTCAAGATGATCAATGACAAAAAATATAATGCACAAAATACTTCAAAGAAAAGAATGTATTTCTGTGCAACAAAGACAGATGTATTTTTCTTTACTAAATATGTTCAGTGTTATTGTCTCAATACTGTAGCTGAAGAACATGAAACTGCTGATTCCATACATATAATTCAAACTGTTGTGCACATACTTGAGTGCACATGTTAAACTAGATAAAAACCAAAWCAGTTTTAATAAACCTCAAACTAAATAATGTTATTTATAGAGTTAAAAAACTAGCCTATAAAAAAYTAACTTATAAACACTAACCTGTAAAAAAATTTATGTGCACTGGAAATTCTTAGTGCCACTGTTATTCAAATCAAGGAGAGGACAACTCCTCTTACAAGTTCAGCATAGTTGTAAAAAAAGTTTGTAATAGCAGAAGACAAATTAAAAATAGGGCTTTTAGCCAAACTCTACTAAGCTATTTTCAATGACAATTTCCTCTGGTAAAAGACAGGCTAACAGTAAGAGGACAAACATTTATTTCTGATGTTTATTGGTGCTTGAGGTGAGAACTTCAGAATGGCATCTGGCTGAATTAACACATCATAGCCAGTCCCCCTATGAATATGTTTAGTTAATTCACACACAAACAAAAATGATTTCTTAACTAGGTAAATCAATATATGTCACTACAACTTAAATTAAAAAGTCTCAATTTTCACACCTTCAAAATTCAGTGGAGTTATTAAYGGATCTTCCTGTGTGCAATCGCATAACCCTCTACAAATCCTACACTGGCTACCAATGAAAAATACAGCAAAGAGAACATTCCATTTACTCAAATGAAAATAAGAGTCCTTTAGTACTGCCTAGTTTTTCTATACAATCTTTATTAAATTTAAACAGCCTCTCATTCTTTCTGAGCTTGGTATAATTTAACTTTTATTGAAAAGTAGATTTTAAAACTGTATGTTGATTTTTAGCTAGTGAAATTTCTCAGCAGCTAAAACTTCGAGGAAATTTTGGTCTTTTTTGGTCTGCAATACTATCTCTCCACATAGGCCTTTTAGTTACGATTTCCATTCAACTTCAACTTCGTTCATCCTTTCTATCTTGCTCTCCTCCCAACTTCTAAAATTTCATAGACAAAAAAATTACCAGAATTTATAACAACTGTGCAGTACTGGCAACAAAGGCACATAAGCTAAGCTGCAGCACAGGCTTGAAGCAGGTGAGACTCAAACTAGACACYGAAACAGCTATCAAGTCTGCGGAAAGGGACAGGTCTGCAGCTCCAGAGAAGCACAGCAAATAAAAAAAATTAAATGAGTATTTATCAATTAAAGGTTAACTTTGACAAGAAGATTAACTTTTAATTATTCAAGTATTTAAATGGTTTTTAAACAATTATTTTTAAACCTTTTATGAGAGCTCAGCTTTGACAGTACAAGTTTTGGGATGACAGATCATGCGCCTCATCCTTGCTAAATGACCCTTTTCTAATAGCTTAGAGAGAATTATTCAACTTTTTTTTTAGAATTTGCTCTTGTATAATTTGATTTTTCATTTCTATTTCATTTTGAAAAACTAAACTTCCTGTGAGGCTGCAATTATCTCACACTCTGTGGATAACACAAGCAGTCCACATTGTTAGCATGGTTTGGTTTTCATCCCCCCTCCATGGACAGGATGTGCCCAGAAAGTTGACAAAACGGGCGTGTTACGTTACTGGATTACTTACCGGTGAGTAGAGCTCTATTTGATCACCTCCTTTACCTACCATCATTGGCCTTTGGGGGTCTCCCACAAGCGCTGCACATGACTCTGGAGCCCTTGAAATTTCAAATTGCAGGTCGGTAAGCTCATGCATTGGCATATGTTTCAAGCATTGACTTGCCCCTTATTACATGAACATCAAYACTGTGCAGAGACCCCTCCTCCCTCAATTACATTTTAACACCGCTGGTTTCACAAGGRCGCACGTGAAGTTCTGTAATCAGGAAAAGTTCCAAAACAACTAACTAACTGTTTTCCCTCCTCTCTCCTTACTTTCTTTACAGGTCTTATCTGCTTGAAAATAGAAAAATTAGCACCCTGCTAGGGAAAACTTCTCATCTAAGAACAATGCCTTATTTATCACTTGCACAGACTACAGAGAATAAACTTTTTTGCCAATTCTCTGGGATTTATGCGTTATTTGTATCAACATATGCAACTATGTAAGGCAGTGGTCAGCCAGTTTACCAAAGCAAAGAGAAATGGCCAATCTGAAAGGTCACAGGCCCCAAATAAAGCATAGGCATTTAGTTTAATGAGCTATACTTTGATATTCAATAATAAACACAAATACTGTGATTGATATTCTCAAATGGTAAGAAAGACTCTAAATTCAAACTAAGAGTGACGGGAACAGAGGGAATCCTAATAGTTTTGTAGTACAAGTAATATGGGCCAGGTCAATGCTAGATGCATGCACAGATGCACATGTTTACCTACCTGATATTTCAAATTTCACCAATTCCAGCTCCATAATGCAGTGCGCTCAGGAAACATTAAAAAGTGGGAAACAGTGACAGAGATCCCAAGCTAAAGAAAATGTTTCAGTAAATAATTATCTGTTTATGTTTACATTTGTCATATTTCCAGTTCAAAATGAGCAAAATATTTTTCATAGCACAAACAAGATACAAAGTGGCAATTTGGTTTTCGAATAGCAAGGCAGAAAGTTTTAATTGCACTAAGTTATCATTATATCATCTAAACATCAGGGTGGTCAAGAAGTGGCTCCTGATGCTACATTACTCTCATCTTATATATGACATAAAATTTATTAGCCATTAGCTGTAAGTTTAGGATGACACAATAAAATTTTAAACGGGAACTAACCTTTTCATTTGATTGTCTTCTTTTCTTTAGTTGAATGAGATCTGTTTCCACCTTTTCAGCCAACTCCAGCTTCCTCTTGTTCCTCTTAAAAGCTGCTAAACTAAACCCTATAAAAATAATTCAAAAGCATTTAACTAAGTAAAATTTACTTAATTTAAACAAATATTGATAAGTTTACATTTTGGAGCTCACGCCCCCCAAATATTTTTATTGATGCAAAAAGCATCAATAAAAACAGCCAGCAACAAAGTATTTAAGTTTCAGTACAACATGTTTGCATATTTTCCTAAGTGAAAAAAGTTCTACTATTGTTCAGCAACAGTGATGGGTAAAATATCTAGTAGAAACAAGTCGCTGAACACATATGGAAGCTATGTTGGTCTAAGTATCTCTCCGTTTGGCAAAGAAGCAGCACTGCACAGAACAGAATGGAATAAGCGGCTTGTGTTAAAATTATTGTTTTTGACTGCTGACAAGTAAATAGATACCATGTGAGCTCATTCTGATATCCATAAAATTAGGCTACTATTTTATTACCTTAATTGCATATCTGTATGTTTACCCATATATTTAAAGACACACAATAGTCTAGCAATATTTTTATGTTCCATAAACCAACACAATCTTAAAGACCACCTAAGTCTTGAAAAGACAAACATGTATTTTCCACGTCTAAGTCCCACATTCAGAAAGGAAATGTTCTCTAAAGTGGAGTTAAAAAAAAAATTGTTATGCTTAAGTCACCAAAATGACATGTTCCCATTTTAGAAGTTTCAGTTCATGAAAAAATTGCAGATATTGACATACTTCATTTAAATTAGTTTTGACTTAATATCATCCACAGATTGTCTTAACGTCGTCCCCTCTGAAATGTAGAGAAAAGAGGAGGGGGGAAAAACGTCTTTTGTCACTTGTTTAGTCATGCAAAAATCAAGTTATTAGGAGGGCAGAGCTATACACAGGTAAATCACAAATTCAATGGAAATTCAAAAGCACAGGTTTCCTATTTAATCTATAAGCCTTAAAAAATGTCATTTTAAATGAAATTCTGACTATAGCTACATCACAATTATTCAGAACACTGGAACAGCTGCAAGAACAGTCTATGAATAAAATCAATATTGCCGAGCCAACAGAACACAAAGCTTTCATTTACAATTCTCAAAGTACACAGACAGCGAGCATTTCACTTCTTTGAAACCTCCCTATGCAGGTGCCAAAATCACCTAGTGAACTCTCCTTTAAACCTGTTTTTAAGTACATAAAACTGGACCTTAAACTACCACAGTTATTCAAGTATATAACCTGAAAGTAATGAGAAAGCTGGCATTTCTCTCCAAAAACCTAATGAATACCAGTTTCTTAAAACTGTAAACACATATTAATCTGCCATCACCAAGAAAGGAACTCTACCATACAGAGCTGATTAATGCAGCTACTTTGGACAACGCATTTCTATGTTTGAAATGAGGTCCAACAGGTAAAAAACAAACACTTGATAAGAGGGAGCAGGCAAAGAATCATTTTTGTCTAGTACTAAAAGGGGGTGGGGAGGAACAAACAAAAAAAACCCACACAGAACAAGAATTTGTTAAACAGAAGTGCCCCAGAATAAATCAAGCCAGTACATTGTTTTTAATAGAATTTTTAAACAGGAGAACTTGTAAGTTGACATGACTTCAATAAATATAGCAAATACCTACAGGCAGAGCCACAATATGGGTAAGAATGGTGCCTGGCCTTGGTACTCATCAAAAGTAGGTATTACACGGGGATTAATATGTCTAAGCCTGTTTGCTGCTGCTGCCGCTGCCTCCTGCCAATTCCAAAAAAAGGTGTACCTAGAGAAGCAAGACAAATACGACAGGTGCCCATACCTGAAAACCCGAACACGAGAGGTTTTCCTTGTACTTCAGAATCCAGTGCTAGGGGTGTCCTGAAACCTTCTGCAATATTTGCATCTTCACCAGTTCAAATATATGCACAAAGATCACGTCAAAACTAGAGAATACATGGGCTAGTTCCAGGCTGCCGTGCCAGCTACACAGAGTGCTGCTATATGGCCTCTCAGTATCACCACTCCAACTATACCTTGGTTGCTACTTATCTTGCCATTTTTTCCACAAYGTATGAACTTCTCCAAGCTTAAGAGAGCTCTTTCATTCACTTAAGTCCTCAGTCTCTAGCTAAGCAATTAAAGAATTTTCAGATTTTACCTTGTGCTTCAAGATTCTATCTGTCTTCTCAAAACAAGAAAAAAACTGAAGATTTGCTTTGAAGGATCTAATTGTTCACAGTAACTTCTTATCTGCATTGTTAATTCAAAGTGGTATCAGTAAGCTAGGAAATACAGGGCAGAAAACAGGTCATTATTAACAAAGAAGTATACATTTTACTAGGCAATAAGAAACACTACGTACGAAATTACGCTAGCAACGTACCACCTTGTCCATGTTTACAGAATGGATGACTCTATCCTACAAAGCAATAATTTTGGCTAACAAAAAACTGTGCTTAGTCCCCAGATGTCAGAAATATTTCAATTCCTGGGTACCCCAACGGCCTTTCAACTGTATGCTGGGATAAAGAATTGTCATGCATTTTTTTCCTCTATTGCTTTTCTTACTTCGCTGGTGTCAAAAGTGGGAGAAGTGGTGTACTGCATCAAGGACTCTTTTACTGGATTATCAGATATCCAGAGCCCCAGGAGATGCTGTGGCATGCGTTTTTTGCGTATCTTAGTCGGACAGACAGATGAAGAAAGTTTTCTAGTAACATACAATGAAGTATGTTGGAAGGGATCTTAGCAGGTCATGTAGTCCAACCTCCTAAGAAAAGCAAGTCCAGCTCGAAAGGGCTRCATAGGAACTTGTCAAGTTTTTAATATCTTCAAGGATGGAGACTTCACAACTCCTYTGGGCCTCTGTTCCAATATTTGATCAACCTCATGTTATAAAAAATTAATAATTTTTTTTAAGTTAGTCAAAACCTCACATATTCTGATTTATGTCAGTCCTCTATGATCCTATCCCCGTGCGTCACACACCACCAGAATTAATGTAACACTTAAATGCACAAATACAGAACAGTCTATGTTAAGGAAGCTAGCATGTATGACAGGTAAAATACACAAACTTTCCCAGCTTCCTCCATCACCRTATCTACAAAACTTAATCATCATAGAGATATTAGAGAGGTGCCAGTCATGATTCTGCACTTCCGGATGATAATAATTTTGATCAGAAACATCTGAGGGACTTTGGGGTGGGGGGACTGTTTTGGGAAAGTTCTTTTTCAGGGGTGGAGGAGGGTGGATTTTTAATGTGGCTCCCTTCCCAGAGTTACTTATATGAATTAATGTATTAATTCAATAACTCTTAAGTTTTATTTGGTTTAGCATGAAYTGTCATACCTTTCAATACTGTGAGGGAAAGAAAGTCTATTCAGACTTCCTCTAGAGTCGAAATTCTTGCGCTCAGGCTACATTCAACTTCAGAATAGTTATTAGGAATAACATTCATTTGAAAGTTGAAGATGTTGTTTTAGCGAGGACTGATGAGTAATTGCCTTTCACTATTTAGGGGAAATAATTATTATCAGTGATTATCAACTCCTCTTGGCAGGATAAAACAGGTAATACCTCTAAAGTGACCAAAGAATTGTGAAATAAAGGACCAGTTTGTAAAACAAAGCCTAGTAATTTCTCTTTTTTCCTCTGACATAGATTTATAACCAACTTCAGATGATCAGTTCAAAATAAAATGTCTTGAATCTTAAATTTGATTTTTTTCCCCAGAATAAGGGAATAAAGACTAATAGCGAGTGAAAGGCTGCCTGTTCTATCTATGTAAAACCACTATAAATGCCATTAAACTGGCTAGTACTCTGGTTGCTTTGTCTTGCTCTACAAGTGACAAAAGAAAACTAGAAAACACAAATGAGCTTCACACTGAATAAATGAAAGATGACACTAAAGTTTTCTGAAAACATTGTGTAAGTTTGGTCCTTGTCAAAGAATATATTATGGGATTTTAAGTTCAATAAAATGTTTTATGAACTAAAAAAAAATCCATGACTCAAATGTGCTTGGTTAATGATGCACACATAACATGGAAAAATAACCCACTGAAAAATTATTTTGAAAATAAGCACTATACATAGGAAGAAAATGCCTACATACAGTTTAAGCTCCTAATTCACATTAAATCTAAAACATAAACTCAACTTTGTGATGCAAGGATGATAAGAAATTTCATTTGTCCTAAATGACAGTAGAAAAAACACTCTCACCTTCTCCAACAAGACAGCATATTCCAAGCTTGAGAAGAGGAAAAGGACACAACACAGTGTTGAAGACAGGCATGTTTTCCTAAAACAAATGCAATATAGCTACATCAGCCTGATGTTGCCTGGGCCAAGGAGAAAGGGAAGCAAGAGAGGTAGAGCTTACTGACCGGGGAGGGGAGGAAGCTAAAAAAAAAAAAAAGAGAGAGGTAAGGGAGTAGATGGAATTTTAGTTTGAAAAATTCTTGGATCAAAGCCCAGAGGTATTGTTGTTGGAATCTATGGAAAGGTATTTAGTACAACATCCTTTGATTTTGCTCAAGAATTTAAAAGTTTAGATGAAAAACAAATATGTGCTTTCAGATAAAGGTCCCTGACAATTACTAGCCTACACAATAATAGCATGTATGCTCAATCTCATTCTTAAAAGAATTGCGTCTCAGAAGCCACAGAGTACAACCAGCCCTTCTGTTTTGCTTTCTCATTTATGTACATACTGTCATAAATAAAACTACTGCAGAGCTGCTGGGAGAGGGGAAAAAAAGAACAAAAAACCCCACAGCTTTACAAAATGGTTGTTAGTGTTTCAATGCCATACTTGGGCCTCATCCAGATTAAAGACATGTAACGACTGACAACAGAAGCGTATCAGAACTAGAACATTATTAAAAGCTCAGGACTTCAGTCTCACATTCACGGTATTTACCACATGTCCCTGGAATACAGCATGGGGAGCCTCTTTAAGAATGAATAATCTTCAAGGACCTGAAAACATCTTCCCAGYCCTCCACATTCTCCCTTCAGCCCTGCAAGGTACCAACAGAAGCCACCCACATGTACTCTGTACTTCAGTGCACTGCATTTTGGGTCTAACTGTGCTAGACGGTGGAAGCCCTGGGTGGAATACGTGGTCACGGCAGAGTTGTAGAAGTTGAGACAAGCGTAGGGGTTTGCCGTGGAGAAGGCTCGGTGGCTGAGCACAGAACAGGTGGTAGTAGCTCCTGCTCAACTCCACTTGCCTGCATGAGAGGCTGGTATTAGTGGAGTGGTGTCAGAATGTGTGCTTGATAACATGATGTATTATCTACAAATGCAGAAGAAAAATCTCACAGGCACATCTTGCTCAAAGTTAAGACTGTTACAGATTTTCCCATTTTCAAAAGGTTGCAGTGTTACTGAGTACCCTGATGAGAAAGGACCACAAGACCTTCATTACATAATTCATTAGCACAAGATCCATCTCCCACATTATCATGGCTAGGCAATAAATGCAGCTTTTATACAGGCTTTTTACATTGTTATCACCACTTTACAGAAAGAGATGAGAAAGTAATTTTCAGCAAGCAGGTCAGTGGAAGAAAAATGTTTCAGAGCATCGGTCTCTGAGTCAGTTCAGACATGTCATCTGTGTGCCACTTGTTTGCCATAAAACTTCCACATCATTTACTCGTCTCTTATACTAATCCTGTTGGCACTCCGGCAGTCTGATCATTCCCATAACTCCTTTTACCGTTATACTATGTACAAGTAAAAATTTAACCCAAAATCTTGACAGTTCTATTATATAATAATACAGYGACTAAGTAAATGAAAGACAACTGTATTCCCTATTCTGCATAGCTCTTCTTAGTCATCTTTCACAGCCCGTTAGAAATGATCCAGAGAACAGAGGTAAGAGAAAAATGATGAGAGAGAAAATTAGAATTGTCYTATTCATGGACTCCTTGAAACTACYGAACTGTACATACAGAACAAAATGCAAGACTAAGGCACTCCTTTTTTTTTCTTTTAACAATGGTAAAATTCATACATATCTACTTGTTAATTCTAGGTCTGTGTASTTTAAGTAAGCCCATAGCTGACAGGCTGTTTATTACAGTGCACTAATATTTCTTGTCCGAAGTTAATGCAAAAAGTTTTTAATAAAAAGCCTRCGTTTCCTTAAAATTCCCATGCTTTTATAAGCCACATCTATTCCCTTACATATTTTCAGGCTAGGTAAAAAAATATTCAAGTGAACAATTAATTTTCAAGTAGAAGCTAACAAATACAAATTTCTAACACCACTAAATCACAAATCAAGTTCAGGACAATACTCAAACCTTCCTATTTACAGTGGTGGAACAGCAAGCTGGGAACACAAACACAAACTCCAATGTTTCTATTATAGTCATAACAAATTATTATGCAACAAAACATTATGCAATCTACAACTGTTCAGCAATSCTTGTTTAAAAGCAAACTGTAAATTGAAAATACTAAGAAAAGTCAAAGAATATTTTTAAATCGTTGGAGTACAGATAGAGCTCTGACCAATCATATAGCACCCCCTGGCAGACATTTCTTATAGACAACTGAAAGAACCAGAATGGAGAACTTTCTACATTTTATCTTTCTATTCCATATTAAAAGAGAATGCAGCTATTGAAGGGAAGCAAATTAAAAAGGAATATACTAGCAAATTAGTTAACCCACAGGAATTAAAATGATCCAGTGAAGAATTCTGTTGAGCAGTTGCAAAAATAAATGGCGCAAATGAAAACAGACAGATGAAAATAAATTTAATTTAACAAAGCTATTTTAAATGACAAATTAACACCACTTATGCTTGTGTTGGGACCAAAGACTACTAGTGCTACTTCCCATGTTGCCATATTTTGACAGAGACAGCAACATAAATGGAAAAAAAAAAAAMCACTCGGCATCAAAAGCATATAAAAAAATTAACCTATCTTTCTCGGAGCGTTACTATATAGATCTGTTCCTCATAACAAGAACTCAGGGTAAACTGTTGCTGGACATACCATTTCTTACTACTTCCTGGAAGAAATCTCTTTTCTCCATCAAGCAGCCTTTCCTGCTCCCTGGAAGATTTTCATTCAAAGCATCTTCTGGGTACTTCGGCCCAACTTTTTTTCCTGGCTAACTTRTAGCCATTCTGTTGGCTGCACTTAGCTGTTCAGATTTCAGAACTGCAAGTGAACCTACAAAATTATGTCCAATTCCAGGGAGGATTTACATCATGTCTGGCCTTTTTTTTTTCTCCTTTTTCTTTTTCTTTTTTTTTTTTTTATTGCTTTTTTTTTTTTTTTTTTTTCTTTTTTTTTTTTTTATTGCCAGTGAAACACATGCACTTACCAGAGCTCATTTACTTCGCGTATTATGGAACAGAGGTAACAACTTTCACTGTTAAAAGACAAGCATCTTCTATCTGAGAGATACCYCTTAGTTTCCTAAAACCAGATATGTATTCAGATTAACCAAGCTTCCTAATCAAATCCACAAAACCCTTGAGTTTCTCTTCARATCTCTTTCATTCTCACCCTAAAAACAAAGGAACAAAACATGGTCTAAGCCACTGCCCAGAGCCACTGACTGAACCTCGTAGCACAGTTCCAGCAATRTGGCAAATGTTTTTCTTAATGCAGTAATAGTGAAGTGGAGGAGAGAACTGGGGGTGAGGTGAGGTTTGGGGGTTTGGAGGAGAGGCAGGCTAGGTAGGCAATACTGGTGGACAGGGAGACATATGGTGTCACTAGAAGTATGACAATCTGCATTACACTTATCTAGAAAAGGCTCTCCTTCATTAAAGCAGCCATAAGGTAAAAGGGAATATACTTGCATACACAAAATTGGTTAAAAAATAGAAAACAAAGTAGGAGTAAATAAATATCTTGTTACAAGTGGAATGCCAAACCAGCCTATAGTACCCCCTATTCTGTTCAACAACGTGATGTGAKTTTACTGATGACGCTAAGTTATTCAAGGTAATAAGAGGACTTAAGTGAAGAAGGATTCTGAGTAGTGACCTGACAATAAAACAGCAGATTTTATTCAGCAAGTCTCAAAATAATGAAAAAGAGGTAGTTCTTCACACAAYCCGTAGTTAAGCGGTAAAGGTTTTTGCAGATGCTAGAAATTAATATGGGCTCAAGAGGAAACAACAATTTCATGGCAGAAAATTCCACTGATTACCTCCATGTATGCAGGAACCAGTCATGACTTAAGAATGTAGAGTCTGGGATAGCAAATGGGATAGGGAAAGGGAAGTATATATTTGCTCTGTTCTTATATTCTTCCTTAAGCATCATTTGTGGCTACTCTTGGATTCCAGTTATCAGTCTGTGTGGATCCACTGCAGCTGCTTTTGTTCTTACGTAATATAACTTACTGAAGTACTCACAGCCACTTCCACATTGTTACGAGTTAGAGGCACAAGCCTGCTGCGTGAGTAGTTACCTTCCTTCTTTCCCTTTGAAGACTTCACATTGTAAAACACTGTCTTACATCACGTTATCTTTGCCAAATCAATTACTTTGCATCTACCAGAGGCTGAACAGAAAAACTCAGATACAAGTGGTTCTGTTACTACTAGTGCAGGCACAGATACTGACAGTTGAAGCTGTACCTTAGATTTACATTGCCTATTTAAAGTATACTTTTAACATTTATAAGAGGTTGCATGATACAGTAGATTAGCATTTCTAAACTGTAATTACACTATTAGAACTCTGATCACACTTTCAAAGCAGTCTCTCTTCCACAGGGTAACAAAGCTCTAGCATAAGCTAGCAAAGGCTCTAGTATTGGCAGGAATTAAGCTCTAGCATGGGCAGGAATTAATAAATTCAGCTTTCTTGCAGACTGCAGGCAATACAGGCAGATCACATTTCAGTTTAAAAAAAAAAAAAAAAAAACACCACCAAAAAAACCCCACTCACTACACTGGAAAGCCACCAGATTTCTACAAACGGCAGAAATCCCATTTCCTCACACACTTGGCAAACCGAAGAAGACAAAGCAGGTGAGCCTTGACATAACCTTGATGTAGTTCAACAAGTAACATGGTTTAAAACATAATTTCAGTTTGGTGCTCACATACTTTGATAGTTCTGAGAGAATTATGGAGTGTGACCACAAAGCTGATCGTGCAACTTTCTTTGTAACTGATCATACGGAGAGCTCCATCCATGCAAAACCAACCACACAATCCCACAGCCCTATAGCATGTATAACATTACTCTTGCCATCTCAGGTCCGAGAAAAGGGAGGCAGAATAATGCGACTTCAAGAATATATTTTCCATGTGCAGCACAGAGAAGCCAAAACATATGCACCTAGTTCTCCCTGCTAATACTTATTGTAAGTACATGTCTAAGATTTGGATTAGGGTTTTTTGGGGGGTTGGGTTTGGTTTTTTGTAATTAAGTTACTAAACGTATTTTCCTGATGTTTAGCAATTGCTTCAGTTCTTCACAGAATCATAGAATAGTTTGGGTTGGAAGGGACCTTTAAAGGTCATCTAGTCCAACCCCCTCATTTTACAGAGCTATTCAACAGTCATGTAATTTCAAGTTAATTTACCCCCAATTCTCCATGCAAACTCTACCATAGCAATTGTAGCAAGCATAATCAAAGTGTCTCCCATTTTTTTGAAGTTGGTTACATTATTTAATGCAATAGCTCACTTCAGATGAGATCTTTTGTGGTTGCTTGGAAACAACAGTCTCTAATTGTTTGTGAAGCACATCTAACTTTCCCTCCCCTGGTAACACTGGAAAAAAAATTTTGGCTTTCTTACATATTACCTGTGAGACAGTTTCCAATTTCTTTTCAGCTATAACAATCCCATGTTGTCACACACAGTGTTAATGGTTACTTTCAAGCCTCACCGACCAGAAGTCTACGCGTTAGAAGACTAGCTTTGCTAAGGACTGGTACGGAAATCAGCATAACATTTTCCGTAACTGATTTTCAGATTTTGTTTGCTCTTTCTTGCTGTTGTGTTGTTGCTTTTTTAAAGAAAAAAATCAGATATACTACCATTAATGATTATACTGCAAAATTAAGTGTACTCAAATCTTAGGAAAAATGACAAATTTTAAGTTGCTCAAGAAATCTTTTCCTAGATGCCTCTTAGAATGGCTAATAATGCAATCTTAATGTAAGCTAGTATTGTTTTTCCTACATATCTATTTTAGGCACTTAAATAGCAGGCACTGCCAGCTCATCTTTTTTGAGAAGGAAACTGAAGCACAAGACTATAATAGTCAAATACCTCCCTCCTGTAAATCCAGTTAAACATAGACTGTCATTTATGCTAAGGTCAAGCAACAGAATTAGAGAACATCTCTGAAGAATTCAGTTTTAAGTAATTTGCTCAGTATTACAAAGAATACGTCTGCCACTGATTTTTTCAGCATATCCTTCAATTATCCTAATTTGAAATAATTCCCACAGTCTACACTCAAGTCTTAACAGTCACAGCCTGCTTCACAGCATCAGTTCATTGCTAGAGCAGATCCATCCTGTGCAATGGCTCAAGCATATAAACATGTAGGTGTGCATTTCAGTACGTATAAACCTGGGTGGAAGCAGGGGGTGTGGGGAACAGAGGAGGGCTGGCAACTTTAATACCAGTATTTTTTTCACTGACATTGCAACAGCAAATGGCGTTTCTGCATTGACTTTGCAACAGRATTAACTTCCCAATCCTGGTTGTTTTAACGCAAACTGTCTTGCTAAATAGAAGTAGGCTGAATGTAYTGAGGAGACAAAAAGGAATCACTGGCGTTTTGGAACAGGTTTGTGAAAATATATTGGCTGGAATTATTTTTCTCATGTTTCTCCAACGTAAATTCATAGTCTGGGTTAGATAAACCAAACCAGCAGTGGTGATCCTTATTTTTAAGCCATAACATATAGATTTGTTCTGACCAGGGTACGTTTTAGCTAGTAAGATATCATCTGGCAATTAATGTTACAATCTAATCATCTCTGTCACAACAGAAACACACTGGTACTAGGAACAATGGAAACTTTTGTGCAAGCAAACACAGTTAGTCAAGAAACCTTCATTCTGGAGTATCTCCCACACATAAGTGGCAACTACTTTCTTTAAAACAAACAAACAAACAAAMAAAAAAACCCAAACACAAAAACCCCCCAAACCTTTAGGTGTTTTTACTCTTTCTAGAGTCACAGAAATAAAGGCGTTCTGCTTAACTAAGCCCAAAAGTTGTTGTGCAAATGCTGTTTTGGACAGCAGATGGATAGGGCAAAAGTTTCCATCACGTGGAACTAGAAATCAAAACTTTCTGTTCAAAATGAAATGTATCATGATTATGTATGAAAATTGGCATGATCAAGTAAAATGGTACACTGCTTCAGGGATTACATTTAAGCATTGAGTATTAGCAACTTTAAACTGCAATTTCTGGATGTTTATCTACATTTAGAACTAGACCCAACAAAAGCCTTAATGGGAGCCCTGGGTTTCAATCTCTGGTTTAGGGACTACTCATATATTTTATGCAGTAATACTGTTTACTGTAAAATAAAGAAACATTCTGTAATCTTCTGTGTTCTTCTTCTTCGGGTAATGACCTCTGATTTCTTTCCTGCATAACTTCAACAGTAAGCATAGGGCACGCTTTCAGCTATGGCAAACAACAGACTAGTAGTAATGGCACTTTCCAAAAGGAAGGTGGACAGAAGAAGAGAAAGAAGCGGAACCACATCCTCCTTTCCATGGGTAAGTGCACTAATTTTTAGCCTATTTTATAGATGGTGTATCAATATAACATAATCACTTCTTTATTTTAAGAAAAAAAAAGTTCTTGTAAGAGACCTGACTGCTGCTAGTATACAGTATAAACCAAGTCTATTTTCTGGATCGGGTTATTCCACCATATTGGATGAAGCAAAGCCTACCTAAGTTAAAAAAAAAAAAGGCAAATTAATTTGACAGCCTGTTTTCACCAGAGCAGTTCTGGACAAAGACTCAGAGATGGCTGTAACTATAGAATCTTGAGAGTCAAACTGGCACCTGCTGAATTTACATACATGGCTAGTTGGTGCTTTCAGGATCCAAGATGGATCACAACTGCAGACTTGCAGGACCGAGCTATTAAAGAGCCTATGTTTTGGGAAAAAAAGTCCTTCATTGGATTTAATCCTAGAATCACAAATTCACTTGACTTAGAAGTTGCTAAAATGCAGCTGAAGTAATAGTTCATAATTTTTTCTATTTAGACACTTAATAGAAAATTAGTAAACTTAAACCATCCTTATATACTATAATACCATAAGCTCGTTGAATGTTAAGAACAGTGAAGTGATATACACCTCAAAATATGAGGCACCATTAAAAATTACTCTGTCCTGTTCTTCCTACTGACACCACCAGTTTACTCACTTGTAGCCATGATACCTGGAGGACATGCTGGTATCCCGTGATCAACTGCCCATCTGTAAGCTCCTTCACCAACTAAAAAGCTAGGAGACACAGAAGAGGGAGTTTAAACAAAACCATATAATAAATCCCCCTTTTCTTGCAATTATTTTTTCTATTTGGTTTGGTCATTTTAAAATTGTAAGCTGTCTACATTTCACAGAAATGTCAGCTATAATTACATTTGGCAACCTTATGTAGTTTCATTAAAAGACTATGCAGCTCTGACATTAAGTTTAGTATCGGATAAAAACACGTGCTATTAAATTTGAAATTAATTACCAAATAGCACCAGCTTTTCATTGCAGCTAAATCGGGACAAAGCCTTCTAGAGTCTTGCTCTCTATAACAACTTAGTAAGATTCTGAAGACCAACAACATGGGATGAATGAGGCGAGAATGGTAAGGTATTTCCAGTAAAGTCAGCCAATGCCACAGGAATATCAAGAAGTCCTTTGAGAACTACAACACAAGCTAAAAATAAGCCTTATTTAGAAGGATAAAGGTCTGTCTCATGGAGTTTTATCAAGCATTTGCAAATGAGTCAAGTCTACTGAATTTTTAATATGTTTGGAAAAAAACCCAACAATTTGAGAAGTTGTTTGCTGGGCAGTACTGAACATTTTACAGTATAGAGGCAGTACGYACTACCATGACAATGAACGATAGCAAAAAAGTTATACATAGACATGTGACTTTTAGGGGAAAAAAAAACACAAACTCAGTTACCTATACTGTTTCCCCTTAAATAAATTAATCTGATTCCCTCAAAAGGGGAATGTGGTAGCTGGAAATCACACATTTTCAGAAAGCTGCTGCACAACAGTACCAGTAACAGCAACACAGTAAAGGACAACTATTTCCAATCATAACTTCATATCTCCCTTTTGAAATAAGAATAAAACAACTGTCTAATGGACACAAGAAGTAAAGATTGAGGATTTACAGCAATTTCAAAAAGTTTTACAGAAATACCAGTATTATGAATATGAGGCTAAAGAAGTTATTTTGCTACAAAGAAGCCCCTGGGGCCACATAGTATTACAATTTCTGAGAATGTTATTGATAAAGCACATTTCTTGGCATTAACGCTGTTGGAAGTTTTCTTGACAGTGCTATATCTGACATCTGCAGCTTTCAGTATGTACTATTTTGACGTGGTACTTTCTGTCTTCTCTATGACTTAACCAATACAAGACGTGTGTCCCGTCTCTCCTTAAAAAAGTCTCAAAAAAAAAGGTTTATCTAGATAAGAATTTGAATTGTTAAATACATATTTCTTACCATTGTTAGTGCAGCTCCAGATAAATATTGCTCATGTTGCAAGATACTGTAGAATAAGTTATTGGATACTTTGGGAGAACTCAAGAATCTCCTATTAGGTAAGCTAGTGCTCAAGAAACCACCTGTCACTTTCATTAACATAAGAGAGAAATGCAAACCGTAGCCAAACCTGATTAAGTAGCATTCTCCATTGACTAAAAGAAGGTTTTGGTCTTTAAAAGAAAAGTTTTCTATCACCAATACATTCTCAGGAAGTGAATAAGCACTTCCTGTTCAATAAAACAATTTACACAGAAAGGAAGGGTAGGTGGAGGAAGTATCAAGCTCAAATATGAGTTTTATATACAGTAACTTGAATAGCACAGATCAGTCAGAAACACTGCATATTACAAGCAATCTCACAACTGCTTTTTTAATACTTAAAAACACAGCAACAGTCACTATTATTTATGAAGAGTGCAAAAAAAGCATCCAAGAATGTCTCAAAACTTAAGTAACATGACTTTTATTTTGCTCATACTTGTGTCTTTAATTCCTAGATTCCTCTCCCTCCTATAAAACAGGCACAAAGTATTTTCCAGTTC
The DNA here is from genome assembly GCA_030449065.1 of Oceanodroma leucorhoa. NCBI lineage: Eukaryota > Metazoa > Chordata > Aves > Procellariiformes > Oceanodroma > Oceanodroma leucorhoa. The sequence continues at coordinate 564,109 of JASVER010000045.1, read as the reverse complement.
TGGTCAGATTAGTTGAAGCGAACATCTCCTACTGACGTCTAACTGAGGTCCCCTAATACCACAGAGATCATCCACTTTTTTTAAACCTTTCAGTCTGGATGGCTTGAAAGGACAGCATAATCACAGAAAAGTTAAATAGTTTAAAAAAAAWATATATATATATAAAATTTCAGTGCTTTGCTGTCTGTACTACCTATACTGTATCTCCTATAAATTGATATAGAATTAGTTGGTAAGAGACTTCTACAGGACATACAGCATGAACTCTGTTCTGCAGGTAGTCAAATATGTATAATCTATGCAAGACTAAACAGTCTGTACACCATCCCAAAATGCAAGTTCTACGACCCGGTTCAGCACACAGCCACACACACAGTTGTACCAGCCGCAGATGACAGGGTGGCGAGAGGGTGGGAACCAGCAGTCTGGCACTAGGGAACTGCTTTAGTTACCATGAGCATCATGCATGTAGCCATGTAGAAAAGCTGCAGCAGGCAAGAATGAACAAGGCAATACTTTAAGCTGACATAAAACCAAAACTACCTCTAAACAGCTACCACCGAGCTTGATTTATTGGGGGAGAGGGAAAATAGGGAATAAAGCCAGTGGGCTACAGAAAGCAGCCAAAACCYCACCAAGTCTCAAAAGCCTTTAGGCCAATTCAAAATACAATTTTCCAAAGGGGGAAAAAAAAACCAAAAACAAAGGACGAATGAGTTTGTGCTCTGCTACTCTGAAAGTTGGTTCTGCACAAACAAGATTAAAAGATCTTTCTTGCAAATATATCAAAAGAAGAGTACTCTGTAGTTGTTACAGGCTCAGAACACACAGAAGATGAAAACATCCTCCCAGCAAGGAGCCGACGCTTGGACGTGCTTTCCAGTTCCATGCAAACTAAACCATATTAACAGAAAATGCAAGTAAAGGTCTCTAAAAACGGTCTTTTTAGGCAATTTTCTCCAAGAACACGGTTATCCTGGTGCTATTTGCTCCAAAGAGGACCATTTAACATGGGCTGCAGGGAGACAGGCCACACCAAGCTAAACAGAAGTGGCAGAAGAAGGTTAGGTTCATTAAAGATGGTCAAGGCGATCCTGAATGTAACAAACTCACTTCGTAACATTTATTATAAAATCCACCAAATCACTCTGAAATCACTGTTACAAAGAAGAAATTGTTCTGAAGAAATATAGAACGGAGATAAAAGGTGGTGCAAGTCTACACTGTCTGGACTACGCACTGCCCTACAAGTGACACAATGTACATATCCTGCCTACAGTACCGTAAAATTCTGAAGGAATTACAAATCCCTGTATACCCAAAGGGGAAAAAAACCCCGAACAACCCTAASAAGGGATTCTTTCCCATATGGGTTACTATTAATAATGAAAAATGGATACAGACACGAACTTAGATATCAGTAGTACTAAGGAGTTCTAAGAAAGGAGATATTTTGGTATATTTGTACCATCCTGAAATTCTTACATATCTACACTTAATAGTAAACAGATGTAAATAAGCCTTTTCCCTTAGGAAGGTCAAGGTTTCAGCATAAGAAATAGAAAATCTTCAAACGTATTACTACAAARCATCTAATCCATTATTCTATGACCAAAGACCACTTCCAAAGATCCATCCAACATGTAACTGTACAATTATAATAGTGCTTTCTTTTGTAAAGTTATACAATGAACAGGAATATTGTGTATGATAATATGTAACATTTACAAGTTCAGTATTTGCTGTTCCTGCATACATAGGCAGAGAAAATCCTGACAACATCGAGCTGAATAAAATATGACAGAAAGGTGTAAGGACCTTAGAYGTTTCAACAAATGCACTCATGCATTCAGGGATTCTCTACTTCAAACTTTTTAAATTTTAATTTGGATAGTGGGATTCTGTGTTTTAAACAAGACGACAACATATTAATCCAGAACGACACACGCTGCAGAGCAATTTACAGCAAATTGGATACATTGGATACAAGTTAGGACACTTGATCACTCCTTCCCAATAAGCTTACCATCTCAGAATAAATTAATTCACACTCATAAGACTTTCTTCTACTGGAAATTAGAAATGTACCACTYTGAATTGGTTTTGAACTGTCACTATAAAAACAGTTGCTGAACATGGGTAAACAGGCCAAACTAACTGCCTCCATGTGTTCTTTTATAGACAAGAACCTCCATAATGCCACTTCTACTAATCTCACAGTTCCTGAATTTTTCTTGTGTGGTCATGTGCCAAACATTCTGGYCAGAAAACATTAAGCTAGCTTAGATCATGCTATAGAAACAGTCTCTACCACTAGGTTGCTTTAATAAGACAGGTTTTACAGCTAAGCAGTATCGGGAAGATTCCCCAATACATTATTTTCCCATGAGAAACAAGAYGAAACTTTCATATCTTTACAAATAAAAATCAGTTACTAAAATCCTGATACTTCGTAGGAATGCCAGAATACAGCTGCTCTCTTGTCATTTGACTATATATATTCCCAGCTTGTGCAGGAATATATTTCAGTCCCMAAACAACAATGTGTCATGCCAAACCCTGCCAGAAAGGTAAGGCATGAAATTGTCGTCGTCACCTACAATGAACATAAGCTCTATCATTCTGAATTTGGGATACCCTGTATGTACAGGAGCATCTACCAAAGCAAGTCTAAAGCACAACCCATCATACCCCACTAGTACAGATTGTTCCCAGGGTAACTAATTTGCTCTAATAAAATACACATTCAAAATCCAGAATGGGAAAAAGGAAATGAAAATATGTATTAGGTAACTCAGGTCCACAACATCTGCACAATAAACTGTATGTGTTGGCTTTGAAGACAGTTCACCTCTCGCCTTGAGTTTGAGCTCCCTTGTCTTTAAAAGCATCTGTTAGCCAAGATCTTCCACGGTGTTTGAAAGATTTAGTCCTAACCTTTGAGGGCAAGAAGATATAGTTTCTTTTCCATTCATTCATTTTAAAAATAATAGCAGCATAAACTAGGTCACGAAGTTACAGCAAACATGCTAAAATGCCCAAGTGCTCTTCCTTACAACAATTCGAGAAAACACTGTGACGACATAGACAAAACTAAATCACAAGTGCTTGCTCCTGTAGCTGACTTCAGCACTAGTCCTGAAACACCAAAAAACCCCACCTCATTTGACACTCTCTTTAACGTAACTCAGCTAAGTCCCACTTTCTCCTGACATCTGAAGTAATGAGCTACTAACAGCAATTAAATTCAAGTTCCTATTCCTTAATAAATTTCTCCTCTGACAAAAAAGAAGTTACCTCACAAACTACAGTTACTCTTTTCTTTCTTCATTAAAGAAAAGAATTTGAAATGCAAAAGCTGGGTGTTGATGGTTTGGTTTCAGGGTGGCTTTTTCTGATCTGTGAACTTCCTTTGCAGCATGACAGAACTGAAGCACTGAAATGGTGCTTTTCCTCACTGTTTAAATTGGAATACTGTATCATCCAGCTACAGACTATTTGGCTAATATTACAGAATAAGAATAACATAGTAAGGAAAGTAAAATTTGTGAATCTAAATATACATATTTTAAACTACATAGATGCTGGTTTAATACATCTGCAAATAGTGTAGTCCATTAGTTAGCAAATGGTAGCAAATTTCTACAACAGGTATGATAACTGAGGATAGCAGTCAATTAATATGAATGAATCATTCAAGTTCTCCACTTGTCAATTTAAGCTGCTAATGAAAATAAGATGGTTTTAAGAGCAATCAATTCTGACACATTTCTTGGATTCTTTCCAAAATGATGCAATAATATTTAAAGTTGTTATGCATTTAATAGTTACCTCTTCCATCTAAGTATTATACCCATCTCAATAAAGGAGTGAATGTTTTCATTGCTGTTGTAAATACTATTAAATCTATCTTTAAAATAACTTCCCATTTTGGCTAAGATAAGAGGAAGTTACTAAACACTGCATATTTCCACACTATCGCTACAGAATAAAGCCACAAAACAGGCAGTAAAGTAGGATTCTTTTATATACTTGTTAAAAACTATGTTGCTTTTTTTAAAGGTAGATGAAGACAAAGGCAGTAGAATTTCATTTTAATCTTGATGTATTCAGGGATTTTTCAAAATGCTACAGTAACAAACGTTACTGTATGACATAACTGGAAATAATCACACAGACAGAAGTTATCACAAAATGATGTTGCCATCTATTCACAATAATTCATTCTACCCACAGCTTCATCAAGTGCACAAGATGTTTCAAGATCAGAGAACAAAGCTTATCTTCTTTTTAAAGGCACGCTATCACTCGTATGTAAAACAGCACCTGCCTTCTTGGGATAAGATATAACCTTCAAATATTGCATGCAGTAGAGACGAAAGACCAAAGTAAAGTCAAGCAGAACAAAGCAATTACCAAGGTGGAATTCTGCCAGCAGAGAGTTTTCCCTTCTGCCCTTCACACAACAATCTATTTGCAACTGAAACTGGATTCTTGATTCCTGAAAAGAAAAATTAGCAAAAAATGGGAACAAAACATTAAAATATTTTTCCACATAGCATTGTGGTGTTCATTTTGGCAATGGAAGTCAGCTTCCTGTACTTTCCAAGGCTTTGCCAAGTCATTAAGAGACACCTTATGTTATGTTTGAATTTAATAACAACTTTATCAGTTTTTCCTTCACATGTCCTATCAGTAGTAACAAAGCCTTCTAACCAGCACCCCACCACCACATTTTTGTTTTTTTTTTTTTTTTTTTAAAAAAAGAAATAATCATATTGAAGTATTAGGAGTGACCTCCTACCACAGAAATCTCAAATTAAATCTATGGTATTCTACAGGCCAAAAATGTTTTATGAGCACTAATTTGTCAAGATGGAAAGAGCTTGCATTTGGATCTATCTGGCCAGAAGAGGGATTATAGGATTCAGGCTTAGCCTTCTCTCACTCCCTCATTTCCTCCTTCCCCATGGTTGGAAGGATACATTTTGTAACAAACAAGCCTTGAAACACTTAATTTTACTATTTATTTTAGATTTATATCTACATGAGGAAGTTATTACCACGGTTTAGAACTATTCTAGGATAAAGAACAAAGCTTGAAATGTTGTCAAAAAAAAGCTATTTAACAGTAACAGTTAAGGCTGTTCAATGTACTTATGACAAAACCTCAACAATCCCTATTTGGGACTGTATACCTATTTTGTTTTGTACTGAAAGCTAAAACCAGACCAAAAAAAAAAGAGAAGCACATTAGTTCTCAGATTAAATAAGTCCCATATGCAAATGTATCTAACCTTATAACAGTAACACGCAAAATAAACCCAAACTGATGATGTGAGAGAAATTATAATTAAAAAATCTACAGTATACAGAATTTTCATGTCCCAAGCAAACAGCTTGACAGATGAGCACCTGCACCCCTTCCCAAGAACACGAGGCTTCAGTTTGGAGGCTAGCACCCTGCATAACCTTCTGACACTATAAAGGAAACTTTAGTCCCTTAGGATCCTAATTTCACCAACTTAACTAAGAGATCAAAATTATCAATTGACTTTATGATTGAATTATATACCAGTAAGTTCTTCGAGGAGACAGAGAACAAAAAAAATACAAAGYCTAATTTAAATGCTTGTATTTTTTTTAATAATTGCATTTTATTATAAAGTTATCATTCTACAAATTCATCTGAGCAAACTCACACCCATTGTTAATACTGTATAGTATCATACAATCGTTCTGCATCAAAGGGTTATCAGTGAACTAAGACAATATGTTACACAAAGCAAATTAACACAAAACAGTATTTCAGGGAGCAGGAATGCCTTCCCCTTTCTTAAAGGGGACGGAATTTATTTAAACAGGGCAGTATTTACAATGTCCCRCCCCTCCAAAAAAGTAACAAAAAAGAACAAAATTGATCTTTGCACTTAAATCAGTAGTTAGCTTTATAATACGTAGTTAACATACCACTCAGTGCTCCAACTGCTCCAAAATTTAATGACTTTCCATCCATTATACTGGCATCACATTCTATCTCACCCAGAAGGTTTAGGTTAGACCCCAATCCTGCATTTGTAAAAGGAGAATCCTAAAAATAAGAACAAAATACTATAAGGTCACATCCAAAACAGACTAGATCAAAACCTTTGTATAACTGATCTGACGACACTGATCTTGGTGCAGTGCACTTTCTTATTCTAGTAGTTTAACCTTCCGCAACAAAAAACAGCAATTCGAACATCTCAAATTACTATAATGGATACCTTACAGCCTCTATAGRGTGTGATATATCTCGAGTGTAATAGTGTGTTAATATAAAAACCAATCACTCAACAATTTAAGATGATCATTTATACGCAAGCAAAAGCCTTACAACATGAGTGAAAATCTCTCCCTCCCTCCCCCAAAATACACACTTCATTTGGTCCCTAACTCGTCAAATATCATTTAAGTAACATCTAATAATCACTGCACAAAACACAGTCTACCTTTGAAACTCYTAAGTATGACACAGCAGCAAAACAGAACTGTACTTTTCCTTAACATTCTAAGCCTATGATTGCAGCTCTGCATGCAGAAATAAAGAATTGGCATCAATAACAGCTCACTTTGTAAAATCTGTTCGATCATTAACATAAGGACAGTTATTACTGCGGTCTGGAAGTTTCTTGAATAACCAAGACTATTTCATAGAAACTATGGAACGACATTTAATAAACTGATTAAAAACCTAACTCCTCTTTTATTAGCACCTTCTGTAGCTTTTTGCAAACTCAAGGTTCTCAAACAARAAGTTTTGCATGCTAGAATTAAAAACACCCATTTTTGTCCCCCCATTTCATCAGAACATCCCAACTGTAAAAACACAAAATTTCAAAGTAGCACAGTTCAAGAGTCTCACTGCTAGCTCAATATAATCCCTTCTTTCTAGATGGAAGCATAAAACGAATACAGGACAAAGAAAGATAACAGCCCAGAACAGCCAAACAGTAAAATTTCAGAGAGATGCTGCATGCTTTCAGAGTTTCATAYCTGTTTTTATTACAACAGCATAACAACGTGATGCAACAAAGAAAAACGATTGTCTAGACCACATGTGAACACCTCAGTGAAATTAGACGGTCATACTTTTACAGTACATGTAATAAAAGCTGAATCAGGAAACAAATCTACTGGAAACAGCTCAAAGTTCTGTCTTAAATGTTAAGTGAACTGGTTCTTTTTTTACAYACTGATTTGTAATGAATACAAGGAAACAAAAGAAAGCACACAGAAATGAAAAATAGATTTGATGTTAGTAAGTCAGCTTTTAACTTTCAAATGAGTGGTGAGTAAATTCAAAACCTGTTTTGCAAGATGTTGATTCTAATTTACAGAGATATTTAAAGTGTTCTTAGTGTGTGAGTCACCAAAACGTTATCTTCCTGAAGAATCATGAATACATAATAATGATTAATACATAATCATGAAATAGACTGTAATCTCTCCATGTTCATTTTATACTACTCATCTTCATTTCCTGCTTTTTCCTTCTGCATCCAAGAAGTAGCACAAGATTTTATCCCATTTTATCCCATCCTATTTTATCCCGCACCACAACAGATCTTCAAATTCACTGTGTATATTCATTGCGTTGTTCGTTTTGATAGCTACGCCTCACAGCAAATAAGTAAATTTGAAAAGATTTTAGGATAATGAAACATTTGCAGTTTAGTGCACAGGGAATAACCTTCCCTAGAAGAGGGAGAGGGGGGAATATAATTAAAAAAAAGGCTACCAAGATGATGGCCTTGAAAAGGTGGAAGACTGCAGCCGCTGGCTTAACCGACTTCACTGCTCCCCAGGCTCTACAAGTATGAAGAAAATTAAGTCAGTGAAATTTAGAACAAAAGGAGCAGAGAAGTGATGGAAGGAATCTGAATGCCAACGGTGAAAGATACTTGGAGGACAAAGTAAAAACAGGAATGCATTAGGATGAACAATGTTTACTCCTAGTGCTGTCCAAGTTCCTTGCCCATGGGTAATCAGAGTGCATAGACCTGCAAGCCTGGAGACAAATTTCTAATGTTCTGTTCCAAAAACGTTCGCTCAGTGCATTATACTCAAAAGCATTAGCAAAGAGGAAGAATTTTGTGCCCTACAGATTTGTCACTGCCACAAAGCAAAGACAGCTGTTATCTTAAGAGCAGATGWCATGGCCAAATAAAGGGAGTAAGAAGGACCCATCAGAAGTCCTAGTAACACTGTCCAGAATCCTTCTGCAGTCAAGACACAAAGCTCTCTACCATCTGATAAACATAATAATCAAAAGAGGATAGGGAAGTAATACAGGATACAGAGTGGCACCAGTTCACTTTATTTCTAAAAATCTAGATGTGCTTTGATGCTTTGGAATAGCACCTTCACTGGCACAACATCAAGGATGCACCAAAAGACAACTTATTCAGAGGATCTCAGGACAAGGGGAASACAAGTCTCGTGGGGGACTTCAACTTACCCGATGTYTGCTGGAAATACAACACAGCAGAGAGGAAACAGTCGAGGAGGTTCCTGGAGTGTGTGGAAGAGAACTTCCTGACGCAGCTGGTAAGTGAGCCTACYAGGGGAGGTGCCACGCTTGACCTGCTGTTTACCAACAGAGAAGGACTGGTGGGACATGTGGTGGTYGGAGGCCRWCTTGGGCTTAGTGACCATGAAATGATAGAATTCTCAATTCTTGGTGAAGTAAGGAGGGTGGTCAGCAAAACAACTACCATGGACTCCCGGAGGGCAGACTTTGGCCTGTTCAGGACAGTGGTTGAGAGAGTCCCTTGGGAGGYGGTCCTGAAGGGCAGAGGGGCCCAGGAAGGCTGGACGTTCTTCAGGGARGAAGTCTTAAAGGCACAGGAGCRGGCTGTCCCTGTGTGCTGTAAGAAGAGTTGGTGAGRAAGACGACCGGCCTGGCTGAACGGGGAGCTTTGGCTGAGACTCAGGGAAAAAAGGAGAGTCTACCACTGTTGGAAGAAGGGGCAGGCAACTCAAGAAGACTACAGGGATCYCGTTAGGTCATGCAGAGAGAAAATTAGAATGGCAAAAGCCCAGATAGAACTCAATCTGGCTGCTGTCGTAAGAGACAACAAAAAAATGTTTTTACAAATATATTAATGACAAAAAGAGAGCCAAGGAGAATCTCCATCCTCTACTGGATGCGGGGGGGAACATTGCCACCAAGGATGACGAAAAGACGGAGGTACTTAATGCCTTCTTTGCCTCAGTCTTTAGTAGTCAGACCAGTGATCCTCAGGGTATTCAGCACCCTGAGCTGGAAGACGGGGACGGAGAGCAGAATACACCCCCCATAATCCAAGAGGAAGAGGTTCATGACCTGCTACGCCAGCTGGACACACACAAGTCTATGGGGCCGGATGGGATCCACCTGAGAGTACTGAGGGAGCTGGCAGAGGAGCTTGCCAAGCCACTCTCCATCATTTATCAGCAGTCCTGCTTATCAGGGGAGGTCCCGGATGACTGGAGGCTTGCCAATGTGATGCCCATCTACAAGAAGGGCCAGAAGGAGGACACAGGGAACTACAGGCCTGTCAGCCTGACCTCGGTACCGGGGAAGATCATGGAGCGGTTCATCTTGAGGGTGCTCAAAAGGCAGGTGCAGGACAACCAGGGGATCGGGCCCAGCCAGCACAGGTTCATGAAGGGCAGGTCCTGCTTGACCAACCCGATCTCCTTCTATGACCRGGTGACCCACCTAGTGGATGAGGGGAAAGCTGTGRATATGGTCTACCTGGACTWTAGTAAAGCCTTTGACACTGTCTYCCACAGCATTCTCCTGGAGAAGCTGGCGGCTCATGGCTTAGATGGGTGTACTCTTCGCTGGGTAAAAAACTGGCTGGACGGCCGAGCCCAGAGAGTTGTGSTGAAYGGAGTTAAATCCAGTTGGCGGCCAGTAACGAGTGGTGTTCCCCAGGGCTCAGTTTTGGGGCCAGTCTTGTTTAATATCTTTATCAATGATCTGGAYGAGGGGATCRAGTGCTCCCTYAGTAAGTTTGCAGACGACACCAAGTTGGGYGGGAGCGTTGATCTGCCTGAGGGCAGGAAGGCTCTGCAGAGGGATCTGGACAGGCTGGATCGATGGGCCGMGGCCAATYGYATGAGGTTCAACAAGGCCAAGTGCCRGGTCCTGCRCTTGGGTCACAACMACCCCARGCAAYRCTACAGGCTTGGRGAAGAGTGGCTGGAAAGYTGCCTGGCAGAAAAGGACCTTGGGGTGCTGGCTGACAACCGGCTGAACATGAGCCGGCAGTGTGCCCAGGTGGCCAAGAAGGCCAACAGCATCCTGGCCTCTGGCAGAAACGGTGTGGCCAGCAGGAGTAGGGAGGTGATCGTGCCCCTGTACTCGGCCCTGGTGAGGCCGCACCTCGAATACTGTGTTCAGTTTTGGGCCCCTCACTACAAGAAGGACATTGAGGTGCTGGAGCRTGTCCAGAGAAGGGCRACRARGCTGGTGAAGGGTCTGGAGAACARGTCTTATGAGGAGYRGCTGAGGGARCTGGGGTTGTTTAGYCTGGAGAAGAGGAGGCTGAGGGGAGACCTTATBGCTCTCTACAACTACCTGAAAGGAGGCTGTAGMGAGGTGGGTGTTGGTCTCTTCTCCCAAGTAACTAGTGATAGGACAAGAGGAAATGGCCTCAAGTTGCGCCAGGGGAGGTTTAGATTGGACATTAGGAAAAATTTCTTCACTGAAAGGGTTRTCAAGCACTGGAACAGGCTGCCCAGGGAAGTGGTAGAGTCACCATCACTGGAGGCGTTCAAAAAATGTGTAGATGTGGCGCTTCGGGACATGGTTTAATGGGCATGGTGGTGTTGGGTTGATGGTTGGATTTGATGATCTTAGAGGTCTTTTCCAACCTTAATGATTCTATGATTCTATGAATGCTACCTGTTTCTCCCTACACAACATTTACCAGAACACTACAGAATATTGGATAAATAAGAATTCTACACCAACAAAATTGTAGATGCCTCTTTGGTAGCGTAACTCTCTCATTTTAGGACGCAGAAGGAATCTTACCAGTACAATCAGTCACAACATGAGTAACTTTTCCAGTCAAAAGACCAAATTCCAAGCACCTGTTCAAAACTTCTGTGGAGCTTTACTCAGCTTTACAGTCAGACTGCACTCAATTAAGAAGATGGTCTCAGAGTTGCCAAGAGGAAGATGGTCTACTCTAACTTCACAGATCTGAAAGGTGATCTGGTAGCAGCTTTAGACAGTGCAGGAACTGGGTGTGAATGCATGGAATTTTTGATACCTACCTGAGTGTCTCTGAGATGAAATATAAAGCCTTTGAAATGAGGCAGGGAAAAACCTTTATAAAAAATGGAAACAGAAATTCACACCTACTTCTATGAATAGGGAAGGACATGAAATACATCACATGAAATACACCAAATACACCTCTTTTTGAAAGTATGAATCTCTGCAAGTCTGACCAAAAGATTTCAAGACTGTTATACAAATGGAGGAATACAACTTATGAAAATTAAGGTGTATTTTGAAATGAAAATTCAAAACCTTCAAGGAATGCAGAAACATTATTAAAACAGAAGYGTGCATGCTTTCAAAGGGGGAAGAAAATAAACTGAGCTAACTGAAGCAGTCTCTTCATACCCGCGGACAGAAAAATGCAGTACTAGAAGAACTGTATGACTACCACAGTATGGGGAAGAACCCAATCAAAGCATGTATCCAAGAAGAGGGAGGAAGGGAAAGGAGGAAAAGGTTTATAATACAGAAGGTATCCTCAGGAATATACTATTATTTAAAAACACAAGCAGAGRTCAGCCTTTGTATTTCTCAGGAGACTGAAAAAAAGACATGAAAGCAAACCAAGCATGAGTTTTGCATGCTAACAGCAAGCCCTACTACCATAGAAAAGTAAAAAAGAAGAGGGAAAAGACAAACAAATGGCTATTCAAAGCCATTTTAACCAAACATAAGCTTTCAATTAYGTGAAAAATACTAGACTACCTGGCAATTACTCCACCACTGAAGTATCTCTAACTTACAACATAAACCTGTAGCAAAGGAGATAATACAAAACTTTAAGAGGTGAAACGAGTTTCATTTTCCCAAGTTACCCAGCTTGTAAAAACTCGCAAGCTACCGAGGGTATAATTTTTATTTTTAGAATCCTTTTTACTTCAAGATGTATTTATAAATGTTCTGGCATAAAACACAGGCATGCTGAAGCTTCTAGCTGTGGTCAAAGTTGGAATGCTTGAAGAAGTTACTCAACACTATAGCACTAATAGTTCTGAATTACATCTAGGCAAATAGTTTAAATGCTCTATTTTCAACATGCATTAAAGAACATTCCATCCATCTTCAATACAGTTTTGGCCACGGTTTATTTGCAACTTTTAAAAGGGATTCAAGGTCTACAAGCATTTCTTTTTACATACTGTAATCTTAAAATTTACTTTTCTGTGGGAATTTAGTGACAAGAAGTAATAGTCTACAAGGATGAGTCGCGTCCCTTTCAATTACACTAGCTAAAATGTTTTCAAAGAATCCTTTTGTCACAGATTACTGTTAGCCACTCTACTGCAAAACATCATAGTATTGCTTTTCACTACAATTAACAACTTCCAGTTCATTACCCATTAAAACTTCACCTATGGTGACTGTCTTAACACAGTAAGGCCACTGGCATTGTGCTTTCAACTTTAAAGAGAAGTTCTTGGGACTAAGATTGTATATTCAACAATCTTAATTACTATAAAATTAATAAATTTTATAGTAATTTATAGGCTGTAGAGAGGCAGGTGTTGGTCTCTTTCTCCCAAGTAACAAACGACAGGACGAGAGGAAATGGCCTCAAGTTGCRCCAGGGGAGGTTTAGATTGGACATTAGGAAAAATTTCTTCACCGAAAGGGTTGTCAATCCTTGGAACAGGCTGCCCAGGGAAGTGGTGGAGTCACCATCACTGGAGGCGTTCAAAAAATGTGTGGATGTGGCRCTTCGGGACATTGTTTAGTGGGCATGGGTACTGGGTTGATGGTTGGACTCAATGATCTTAAAGGTCTTTTCCAACCTTAATGATTCTRTGATTCTATGATGATTCTATGAATAAATAAACAAAAACAAAAAAACTCAATTCAACAAGAAGCAAGTTCTTTCACTGCAAAATTTTGCTGACAGCCATGCAAACCCACTGCTTGAATATACCAACAGGTTCAAAATATCCTTTGCATTGATCCACAACAACAAAAAAATATGCAAAGTAAATTAAGCAATTTCTGTAGCAAGGAGATTGAAACCCAAAATGTGACATCCKTTTCCCCATCAATTATACTAATTTCCAATTTAAATGATGTTCATAAAGAACATTCTACTGGTCAGATTAAAGAAACAAGTGATCTAMACACAGGATTAATAAACTTAGAAAAGTTTGAAATCTTCATCATTCTTTACAACAAACTTACGTTCTTGTCTCCGGTACCTGAACAGTAGACTTTCTGAAGTGCTCTATAGTCAAAGAAAAGCTCGAAATTGCACATTGTTCTCACAGCCAGCCATAAATGCAATCAGCATGTGGTTTTGTGGAAAACTGCAAGTTTTAAGCGGCATGTGTGGAGGGGGATCTCCTCCCCCCCCCAGAAAAGCTGCCCAAATGCCTTTGTGTTTCAAGAGAAACTCAGACTTCATATGGTGGCTGATAGCAAGAATGCAAAAAGAAATGGTACTGCAACAATGTCTTTGTAGAAGCATACAGCATAAATGATGAGTCTTGTGAAGCACCTTGTCCAGACCCATTTTATTACCAAAAGCTGAAAGAGGTAACATGTTCATTTGTTTCTCTGCAATGACAGAGTTCACAAACTGGAAAACATAACTGCCTTCAATCAACTTATCAAATACAGCTGATGCTTACAAAGATCAGCACAGTTATTTTAACAGTATTCTGGGTCAGCTGCTCTTGTTACTTTGCAAAAGAAATCTACCTTTTCTCTAGTTAACTATTACCATTATTATCTTAATCACAGAACACTATTTCACTTGAGATTCATGTAGTCCAACAAAGAAAGGCTGYTCTTTCTCCATTTAGAGCCTGCAAAAATAAAACAAAAAACAGACAGCATACCACAAGCAAACTGTCAGCTTGCTCATAAAAGATCAAGAGCAAGTCTTGCGCCTCAACGAGTCTTTGAAGTGATGCCTCTTGGATTAGCTGAAATTCTGTGTAATAGGAGTTGTGTAATTGAGCGGAACTGAGGAAAAAAATTCGTCTTTTGTGACACTTCCACGAAAAGATATTTGTGCCTTGCAAAAACTACAGATTTTTGGAATACAGCATTAAAAGTCCTAGATTAAATGACATCATTAAAAGCTGATTAAATATTTCAGATAAACTCACAGCAATGTGTTCTATAGCAACCAAAATATCAAGTTACAAACAGTACTCCACAATGGAATCTGTTATCACGTTATACAAACTTTTGCTGTTCTGTATCTTAATCAGTATTACAGTGACACATGTAAACAAACATTGTTTTCATACAGATTTTCGCTATGTATTTGCCAACTCAAAATGCTGAAGTACTTTACGAAAAGCCACTACTTTTTCCTGCATTAAAAAAAAAGGGTAGTGATAGCTCATTACAGAGACAGTCAACATACAAACCTACATTTTTATCCATAAAATTTTGTAATTGATGAGAAAAACTATTCTGTTTGCTTTGTTGACTTGCCACATGCAGTTTCTRTTTTCCATAGAGCAACAGGAAAAACATCAGAATTAAAACAGAAGATCAGCTCCAGAAATGAGAGAGATGTCTGGAAGTGGTGTTCAGAATGAGATATGAGTAGATACAAACCTTTCAACATTTTGAAACCTGACAGTCTAAAACTTTGGAATTTCTCATACCAGATCCAAAAAACTGCCACTGCAAATCACACCATCTTCTGTTTTGAGCATACCTTTGCTTTTTCCTCAACGTAACTGCATAGCTGCATACTTTGATTTAAAAGAAGCCCAAATCCCAAACCCAATATTCTTTATCCCAGTAACAGAGAGAACAACCCACAATTAAGAGGTTATATAAATCACTTAATGAATAAATGAAAGCCAATAATTACGTTAATGACAGCAGTACAACCTGAACAAAATATTTAATCTTAAAACAGGAAAAAGGAAAAATGTAGGTTTTGTGCAACAGTACACATAAAAATACTACCTAAGACAATTATAAAACCAGAAAGTGGAATGATGGCAGGCATCACCACAATAGCAGCAAGACAGATGAGGAGAAAAAGGTTGCTGATTGGAGTAATTTCATAAAAAGGTTTTAATTTCATCTTAAAGCCACAACTTCTTACACAGATGTCACTTCAGAATATTTAAAGCTACTAAAGTAAAAGAAGGAAAGTCTCTTGGGGGTAACAAAAGCAGATAAAATATTTACCCCAGGCACAGCTGCAAAGAGATGTGTAACTTAAGTTAGGCTTCATAAAATATGTTTTCTTCTGTGTAGCTCAGGAACACGATAAAAATCACAACACAAAGTAGATTCCCCGCCCCCYCACTGAGGAGGGAACTCACACGCAAAACAATCTTGTGGAGTAACAGTAGCCTCAGTTAGTTTATGGAAGTGCATTATAAATAATTCCATTAAAGAGATACCTTTTGCTTTCACCTAGTTATATTCTAATGTGTAAGATAACACATGAAAGCATATTTGAATAGTTCAGTGGAGACCAAAGGTACTGTTTAAAAGCCAAGAAACTTGCCAAGTTAAAAGTATGACTGAAGTCTTGGCTCCTAGTCAGCATGTCTAACACATATTAAAGTACATACTGCCTGCCTTACGCTAACCCTATCAAGTATGTTAATTAATGCTTTCTCAACATATGTGTAAGCAAATMCACTGCTAATCCTCTCAGAATACTACCATAAATTCCAAACCCAGGAAATTATTTTTACAGCACAACACTTACCTTGCCTTCCTTCTTTACTAATAAAGTTGGAGAGGAAGAAGCAATTACTCCTTACAGGAGAAGAGGAATACCTGTTTCAGTCATTACTGCCATGAGGGATTAGTGGACCTGGGACAATAACCAAACTGCCTCATTTATATCCCAGAAATTCTTTTAGCTTTACTCTCTTCTACATTATTTCATAGGGACCCTTCACTAAAGTCAGATGCTGTAAAAATCTCACCACTCCAAAAAGACACTTTTCCAAAAACCTCACAAACAGCTGCTCATCTATGATTATCAAGACTTTCTATCTTAATTAACAAGTACCATTTTGAAATAAAAGCATTACTTGTCCTATTCTTCTACACATATTTTTTCATAAAAATCAGAAAAAAGCATTATCTTACACTGAAGTCACATTTCTCTGAACATTTTTCTCTCTCTCTGCTTCTAGTCTCTTATCCTATCAGAGATCATACAGACACAAAATAAAAAATGTAAGAAAAAAAGCCTCTATGAACTGCATTAATTTAAGCGCATAGCAAAAGTATGTTGTGGGACAAATGAGAACTTAAAATTCCTACTCCATTTTCACAGAGTCCTTTAATCGGATGGAGAGACAAGCAGCGTTAAATTTWTGCAATCACTTTTGTACAATTGTCCCAAAGAACTGAAAAAGGTATGAATAACACAACCCAAGAAAGCACACTCAGAGACAGTTACCTCAATATAATTACTACATGACAGTGTTAACAGAACTACTAAAGACTAACTACATCTAAATTCTTTGGATCATAATTTCAAGAAATGAAACATAACTCAGTGTGAGATATTAATGCAAACAAAAGGAACGAGGACTTATCCTAGAATTTCTAGTTAACATATGTGACCACTAGCATGATTTTTTTTTCCCTATCTAAGAAGCAGAGCCAGTACAGTCTGCCTGTAACTCAGTAAGTCAGAAATAAAGTTCCCTACAAAGTGTTCAATAAGTCTTTAATGACAGTCTTTAACCTTCAAGAATAAATACAATCTGATAAGGCATCCCTAAGATGACAACCAAATTGCACCAACTGGACGATTTTTATTCAGTTTGCATTATTAGAAAGTCTTTAAATAAATTTACTCCAAAATATAGTGGAAAAGCAAAAGATAAAATTAGCATAGCACAAAAATGGAAATCTCAGTCGATTTCCRATTTGAATTAATACCTTCCTACAGAAAAATCTGGCAATGTACCCGAGAGACATATTTACTACTAGTCAGAAATTCATACCTCTAATTCTATAAGTGCTGCAGTCACTGCATCTGTTGCAAGAGCACCAGCCTGTAGCTTTTCAATTGCCTGTAAAATAGAATTTTTAGTTGATGATTAGGAAATTCTAATATTCTGTGACTAAGCCCTACATTTTCTTAGTCCTGTACAAAACAAAATCTTCACCAAATTAGTTTAAAGTGTAAGATGACGTAAAAACAAGAGGCACTGGAAATAGTCAGTATGCACCATGCGAGGCAGATCTGAAGGTGTGATTTTACTACTTCGACATTGCAACACTGCACTTAGTAGCAGATTCCTGCTTGGTCAAATTTATAGCAAAATAAATTCTTATACCTGGTGTCYTCAAACACTTAATGTTTCAGTCAAGAAGTTCCTAATTTTCCTTCCAAGATTCAACAAAAATCCCTAGTACCATATATGGCAATTGTCATGAAATTGAACAAAATCTACAAGTAAGCTTATCTAAAAGCCAACACACGAAAACRAATCAAATAAGACAATGTTACCTTCAAATTATATATGCACACAAAAATGAACTTCTAGAGCCTAATATTATTTCTTAGATCCATRCTGAACAAGACCTTACAGCCAAGTTCTCTCAGGGAACCCTAGAAAACAACTATGGCTGCATCTTCTGTTGCAAGACAAACCTGTGACTGTTTGTTCTTCATACAAGCTATTTATGTTGGCTACCTAGCTTAAGGAACCAAACAGAATCTCAAATTAGACTTAAATTCAATAGCAAACAGCCTTTTTTCACACATAATTAGCTGGAAAATTAGTATCATCTGGGCTAATGCACAACTTTAATGAAGCTAGTGTTAAGTTTGGATGATTTTTGAGGCTTCTCATTACAGAATTAGATCGGTATTAAGATTGAGCAACAGAACAGTAAGATGAAGTGATAATTATCAGAGGCCAACTCTGAGACTCTTCTAAAAAGCCTGCCAAGCTCCCCAGCTCCTTCTCCCTGGAGAAAGCTAAAGGCATTAGAAATTTTGGAGACAGGTCTTCCAGCTTCTCATTCAACACTTACTAGACAGGACTTGCCAGTTCCAAAGCCAAGTTCTTGGAGGAGATAAAAAAAATGTAATTTCAATGGAAATGAAAGTCTTGCCATTTCTCCCTGTCCAGTTTTGGAAAAAGGGTTTTGRTTTTTTGTTTTGTTTTCCCTATTTCTACCTCCCCTCCTATTAAGAAGTTAAGAGCTATCAAGAAGAAAAGAATTCTAGAAATCCTTGAATTCACARAGCAATCTGGATGCTAGAGGTTAAATAAATTCCAAAAAGAGTGGACATTGATGAAAGAAAAATCCAGACACCATTTTAACTCCAGAAATCCCAGAGCCTTGGGAACAGTGCAGGAAGCTATAGGAATACTCCGTGGTACCTGTGACTTTCTCCTGTTCCCCCCACTGTTCCTTTGGTGTCTGCTATTTGCCACCACTGATGAGAATGTTGCTGCACCTCATGGCTGTGCACTCTATTGACTCTGTATCATGTCAACTGTTGCTTGCTCCATTTTTCCTCTAGAAACGCAAACAGCCTGAGTAGCTAAACCCAGATATGCCCTTTCATACTGAAGGGACAGTGCTACCGAATGTACTTCTTGCATACCCATTACGAGACTGTGGCAGTGGTAAGACATACCTTCTGGCAGGCTCTTTTGCACACATGCTTGTATTCTTTAGCTTTGGATTCGGAATGATAACCTGCACCTACAATTAAGGCAAAAGGAAAAGAGATCATACTACCTGTCAAACTGCAGCCTATAGTTCACATACAGAATTAATACAGACAGATATAGCCTTCCTTATTCTGGATTACATTGGCATTTCCTTTTGTATCAATGACTGACAACTTTACGCATTCCAACATTAATACAAATACACTCAGTAAAATATAGGATACAGAGCAAGTATGCAAAAGCAGACAGGTATAAATCTCAGCGTCATACAATCTGTTCYTACAAACATACTCCAAGAGATTCCAGTTTTGCTCATTCTTGGAGGATTTCCAGCATTTTCCTTTTCCAGGATTTTCCTTTTTCATTTATTGTCCATCATTGGGCAAAAACCTTGGGTTTAAGTCAAACTCCAATTTTCYTTTTGCTGCTGATTTGCAAGTTTCAATTACCATTCTGTTCATCTTCTCATGTTTATGCTATGTTTTTAGAACTCATTACTCCTGCTTTAGAACCAGAGGAGTTCCTGGAAATAAAGATCATACAATTTTTTCCACCTTTTCYCCTTTTGCAGTCTTTATGTCCATCCTGTTGCACCTAACCATTCTGCCCTGTTTTGTAGCCACTGCCCTCTACTTCCATACTTGAAAAATTTATCAGTGCCCACTATTCGACTAAATACAGCATCAGAAAAATAACAGACAAGACTAGCACACTGACATTTAAATTTCACCTTCTTCTGCTTTCTTATTTTTTGAACTTGAAAAATAGGCTCATATTTATCTCAGCTTCCCTTTCCTCGCCTCTAGAAATGTTAGCTTTGAGAAACTCTAATATTAAAATAAGTTTTACCACTACTAGTGAAAGAAAAAGAATTTTAAACAGAGTAAAGTGACCCAATAAAGGACAACATATTGAATAATTCTGTTTGCTCTTAAAATAGAATACCAGGGTTGTCAAACATCAACCCAGAATAAGTTATTTGAGGGTTTTTGTTTTTGTCTTTTTACCTTAAGGATTTTATAAACCAAGTAGATTGTTGGTTTTTCAAATAGTTTAGGTGTCACCAGGCTACTCTGCTCAATTTCACCTCATGTCACCACACATATGCTAAAAACAAATACACAGCCAGATATAAGCATCACTAATACTTTCAAGATCAACAGTATTTTAAAAAGAGCCTATTAGAAAAGAATTTATGAACAAGACACACATAACACATCACTTTTGTATCACATCTGAGTAGATGACCTCTTCATTACATGTGGAAAAAACAGTCATTCACTTAAATACGAACAATATAAAAAAAAAAAATAGACTTGGAGGAAAATTTTCAAAAGGGTAAAAAAAGTGAAGTTCTGCAACAAACAGCCTAAGGAGTTTTTGAAAAGTCTTAACTAGACTGTCCTTACAGACAAGCTAGACAAGAAACTGTCAGTAATGAAATAGCTATGTTTGATCTTTCTGCAGAGTAAGGAAATAGACAGAAAGATCTCTCGCATTCYGTAGACTTCCCAAGCTTAGCAGATAACTGCAGAATCTGATATTTTATAACAATTTAATTTAGGGATATTGTTTGCGGTTTTCTTTGACAAGGAGAAAAAAAAAATACCATTCAGAACACCCAACCCCCTACATTTTTATTAAAAATTTCCAAGATCCTCCAGCCAATGCAACTTCCAAACTCTCCCCTCCCAGTTTTACACCCAAAGTTAATGTCACTTCATTAACATACTAGTAGTCCAAAGCCAAGATAAAGTTTTAGTTGATATTTAGTTTGTATATGCACTATTTCCATTCCAGCTGTTATGCTTCTGCATCTTACCTGCATGGACAAGCACAAATCCCACTCGTCTCCCTCTTTGGGTTTGCTTTGTTTCGGGCTCTTTGACCACCACTTTTACAGCTGTAACCTGAGACGATTTGGAAGGTAACACTTCTACTGAACTTATCCCCTTCTCCATGATCATACATTAGGATCACCATCTTCTACTGGAAAAGAGCATCCTTCCATTCAAAAATAAACTCTGGAGAGGAATCATCCTAAAACCAAATCACATACACAYGTTAGATACTGATTGCAAGAGATGAATTTCATACAAATAACTTCAGAAAGAACTTTTGAAAGAGAGGTTTGAAACAAGGAGAGTATGCCTCTTGAGAGAAGGGCTTTTAAGTTCTGCCTCTTCCCTAGCTAATAGTACTAATGAGACTTAAAATAATCAAAGTCCATGTTGCRAGTTGAAAGCAGCCTTTTTGTTACGACTTAACTTGAACCTAATAATCTTTCCAGACATTGTAGGGAATTGTTGATATAAGGCTTGCCCATGACTGAGAGAAAGCTGCTTTCCATGGTCTCCTATTATTCAACAGTACAACTTATTTCTCCACCCATCATGCCTAACTAGTTTTTAACGTGATGATGATCCATAGCCACAATCTTTACTTCTTAAAAGTGTCATTCCTTGCTTGTGTGGAAAGTCCTAAGCAGCACTGTAGCAATGCTGGCAAAAGCTGAAAGACAGTACATATGGTTGCACRGCAGAATCCCCTATCCTCATATCACATACTGGCATCTGCCTGCGTGATTCTGTGTCTACATTTTATGTAGAGGATGTAGAATCCGTGCATTAACACAAATTCAATAGTCATGGAAGAAGTTACAAACATGTGCTCCAGAGAATTGTAGCATATGAGTAACACTTAAAAATGCCATACCTTTTCCTTTCTTTTGCAGGAAATAGCTGTTTAAGATCCTGTAATGAACTCCTACTGTTCCATATTTTTTCATCCCTTACCCTTATTATTCTCCACGAATTTGCAGGGGGAAAGAAAAAAAGAAATTTTTTATGGCAAAGTATTTCCAAAAAAATGCCAAATAAGCCTAAAACAGTGAAATAAAGTTTGCCTAGGTAAGTGTAAGGATAGCTACCATGATTATTAGAGAACCACAACATGCTGAAGTCGATCTCAAATAATTTAGTAACCCTATTTGTTTCTGATCTTAACCCTTAAGACGTTTGTAGAAAGTTAATGGAAAAACTGCCAGTATTTTCTAGTATACGAACTAAAAAACCTCCCAAGTTAAAGTACAGAACTATGTATTTTTATTTTTCAGGAGTTAGAAAACAAATTCACTGTATTTACTGCTCCTTTTATCCACAGCCTAATACACGTTAATCCTGACACAATACCATTTTTCTAGTTCAGCAGGTAAAATTAAAAACAGAGAYATTCTACGTGTTGAATTAACTCAGGAAGTGAAAAAGCATATAGTGTTAATGCATGAATGGAGAAAACCTCTATAACACATTAAGATATTCCAATATGATGGCTATCACTCCTACCACCTCGAAAGGGACTACTTGCAACCTAAGAATACTAGAAAGTGAATAGAAGTGAAAAAAATGAGATGTTTAATACATAGGATTTAAACCACAGATTTCRCAAAGGCTATATGGCTTACTCCAGTAATTAAATACCACTCCAYTTAAACAATCAAAACAATGCAAATGATGTTTAGCAAGATTCAGCACTGGCACAGAACAGACAAGCTGCTGGTTTACCACAACCATCCTTTCAATAATGAAAATTAGCACAGCTTTCTAGGAAGTTATTTATTTCCACTCATTTTTTCTTAGATGCTAAATGTATATAGGTATCTTCATATATTTATAAATTTATRTTTTAAAATAAAATATGAACTTACTGTTATAATTATAAACTTATATATTCATAGAAAATGAAAGACCACTACAATACATAGACTCTATGGAGAGAAAAAGCATTTATGGACTACACCCAATTGTAATGGTCTCTTGTAYAAACTTCAGAGCTAAAATTGAAGTCCTAATCACTGCATTTACTTCCTTTTTGTTAACAATAATGAAGAAAGCTCCAGCGGCCACTGCTACAGGTAGTAAGCTGAAACACAGTCTGTTTCCTACAAATTCCACTWTGCTGCATCTTATTACACCACACAGAATGTCATTACAGCAACAAGGGCATGACAAAGACTCAAGTAAAATGACAGAGGAGCAAGTAAGGAACCTATATTCTTGCAGAAACGGAAGAAATAGTGTGGTGGTAGGGAAAATAATAACGATGGTAGTTAAATTGTTTTTGAAAATGAAGATACAGTTGCCACTTAAAGACTAACTAATAGCATAACTCCAGACTGAAAACCCTAATTAGGCCTTTACATACACTTGGGTCTGAGGACGTGTTTACTTTTACCAGACAATGTATAGTCAACCTATCTCAATAATTTTCTTCAGTAAGACTTCCTCCACRTCAACTCAATTTTGTCAAACCCCTTCCATCTCAAACCGTTCTTCCAATCCTTTCAAATTTCATTCACGAACCTGCTGCTTCCACTTTGTAAGCTCCKGTCAGACCCAACCTTTCCCTTTCTAGCTTCTTCTAGGATTTATCTGTTCTCTTTCCTGGCTGTCATACATTCATCACTTCTGATCTAATCCCTCCTTGTCACACAATTCACTGTTCTACATCTGTACAGCTACAGAAATGGTGGAGGAATATACTCTTGTTCGACTCCTGAAGAACATGAACCATAATGATTTCACCAAAGTAGCCCAAAGCACTTATCGCACTGAAAAAGTAGCACTGAATCCTAAACAGGCACTCAGAAAAATGTAAATAACTCGAGTGTCACACCCAACGTGGAACGAGTTGCGCAGTCTTTCAGTGCACTTGCCACAGACGCCACCGCTATTCTATCAGRCAAGAGGTGACCCTCACCATTCCCCCAGATTCAAAGCTCTGCCCAGTGCTCGCTGCACAGAAACTAGTGTTTGCTATAGAGCAAACACTTCGGAACGCGGCAGAGGGATGGAGGAAGGCAGGGACGTACACACCGATGTCTCCGTCTCAATACYGGCAATACGGAAGAGTTTGTTTTTAAGAGCTTTTGGCTTTTACACTAAGAAGCCAGGAGGGGAAGGCGCTTAACCCCACGAGCGAGCAGCCCAGCCCCCGCAAGGGAACTCTTCCACAACCAGGAGGGAACAGCAGCAACCGAGAAGCTGACGAGGAAACGAGCAGCCGGCAGCCACGAAACACAAGCAGAAAAGAAACTTTTATTTGGAAAAACTCCTCAGCGAGACCGGCCGCTGCCGCCCCACCGAAGCCCCCGGGGAGGAAGGGGCGGCCCCTCGCTGGCATGGCGGCACGAACCYCCGCACAGGCGGGAAGGCGCGCACRCCCGCCCGGCGGAAGAGGCCGGGGCAGCCGCAGGGCGGGARGGAGGCGCAGGCCGGCACACCCTCAGCCCCGTTACCGCCTCAGGGAGGCAACGGCCAACGGCCGCCGCCCGGGGAAYCGCCGCCGGGCCCCGCCGGCCGCGCCATTGCCATGGCAACGCCCAGGGGCGCCACCTCCCCCTCGGGAGGTGGGGCGGCAGCGGCGGGGGTGACGTCACCCAGGGGAGCCCCCGCCGCCGGCGGCGCGCGGACCGCTCGAACCCGCGCGGGCACCTCGCGGCGCGGCCGTTACGCCCCACCGCCGCCCGCGGAGCCCCGGGGGGAGGATAAGCGAGCGCGGGGAGGCGGGAGAGGACAGGCCGGGGAGAGGCGGGGATCGGCGGGCTAAGGCGGGGCAGGGCGGAACCAGGCACGAAGCACTCACCCTCCACCGCCGTCAGCCTCGCGCACACCCGGAACCGTCCGCCCGCCCGTTGCCTCGGTGAGGATGAGGCGTCCCGCCCACCGCCTCCCTCCGATTGGGCGAGGCGAGCCAGGCGACCGGAAATGGCGTAATCGCGATTGGCGGCTCGGAAGGCGAATGCCGCGCCAGCTGCCTCGGGAGCGCCAATCGCGGTGGGGGGGCGGGGGCTCAGGCCGGGGGAGGGCGTTGTGGCTGCGGCTGAAGGGCAGGGCGCCCCCATTTTTCCCCTCAGGCTGGGCGGACCGAGGCGGAGCCCTGTGGGTGTCCGTTTGCCGCCTGTCAGGCGGGCGCTGCTGGCCGCGGGGGCTCACGGGGTGTCTGCGAGAGAGCGGGCGGTGGCTGGGCGCAGGCGGCGGCCGTCGGCTTCGTTGGGGGGTGAGGGGAAGGCGGCGGTGAAGGCGCTGCCTGGGCGGGGGGAGCCAGGCCCGGGGCTGTGGGGAGCGAGGGTGGGAGACGGGCACGGCCCATGTACCTGCCTGTGAAGGAGCTCTGCCCCGCCGGCCGCCAGCCCGCTTCCCGGCCCTCTCCCGGGCTGCTGGGCCTTAGGGCAGCTTTTCTGTTCCTCACCGTCGGTAGCTTCCTCTCAAAGGGCTGGTGCCACCGAGCAAAACCGAATGAAAAATTAGACCAACGTTTGATGCTTTCTGCATAAGGATTTGGATAGTTTTTGTTACCTTGCTCCCAACAGATGTACGACTTAACCTGGCCTGAACAAAACCTTACTGATTACAAATAAATGTTTTTTGTAATAGCCCGGTCAGGAAATCTTCACACCAGTCAGATACTTTGCATCTCCCTCCTTCAGTGGGCATTTGTCTCTTCTGTACTGCTAGAGGAATACAGAGTTCCTATTAATTTCTGCCCATTTTGCTGTAAAGGGGACTCAACATCACCTCTCCCAGCGTCTTTCTCTAAAGCTACCTTCCCAAAAATGAGGGCAGCCACATCTAAATGCCATTTCCTTCATACCTTCTCCGGTGGTCATTACCATCAGTCTTGGGAGCCAGCTGCATGCGTGCATGCCACTTTGATCAGAGTCCACGTTGTCTACAGTTCCCAAAGTGCCTTCACACTTACGGCCCCTGCTCTTCTTTGTAGGACTGTGAAACTAGACCAGATGTTCTTATGGACATATATCATAAAGCACATTTATCCTAGCTGATGCCTCAAATTTTCATTTGCAAAGGTCAGCTTTTTCAAGTTTAAACTGTAAAATTTTTATAAGATCAAAACACAGTTGTTCTTTTTGCAGAATTCAGTAGAGAGTTTTCCCCGATCTCTTGCTCAAGCTGCAATGTGAGAAGTGATAGGGTATATTTCATATAAAAGATTCTTCTGACCTTTCTAGATGAAAGAGATTTCAACTCCTCTACCTTTTTCTTTTCCTAAAAGTGTGTAGCTGTTGCAATGGTTCCTACCAGAGTGGACAGTATCATTCGTTCTCTGAAAACAAGCTGTCAGAACTATCACCTGCTTCAGCCAAGCTACATCTTTTTAAGGGAATTTTTACAAATTAAGTTTCTACAGTACTTCTTCTGACACCAATTTCATTCACTAGACAAAATACATTTCAAAGCAAATAATAACTAGCAATAGATTATTTACACTTCTTACCATCATTACCATGTAAGACAAACATAATTTGGGCCCACTCGCATTTGTAGTGAATACATTTTAGCCTGTGGCCACCACGATGTACACAAGCTATATCGTATATTAAACATTAACAGAAGCTTGAGCACTGAACTGTCAAGAACCAACTAAAAAATCTAGAAACTAACCTTTTTACCCCCAGACTTTATTCCATCTCCACTCTGTCTTAATCTTCCTATGTAGGATCTTCCCCAGGCATTCAGGAGGCTCCTTTCTGGCCTGCCTTATAATCACAGAAATCCTTTTTATGGCTTTTTTCCCTATAAATAATGATGTGCTTCCATTAATTTTTGTGTTACTGACTTTTTTTTTTCCGAAGACTAGCCTTAAATTTTTTTAACGATGCAAAAAAATGTCAAAAACAAATGCAAGTCTCCTTTTTCAGCACACGTTTTTGGCACACAAAACTATGTGGCTTATGGAGATAGGCTTTTGTCTTCCACGTTACCAGGTGCTTCCTCTTCTGCTGGATAAAACTACAAGGAAATAATGTGAAGTCCACAAACCCTCAGAAAATCTTTGGCCTCCTTTCACAGATTTTAACGTGAGGTCCAAATCCCAGTTGCGAGTTGCTCTGTTGCCAAATTTTTTTTTAAAAGTCCTCGTTATTCTCGACAGTGATGCTGAAGTGAACCAAGGTGATTCCACAAAGTAYGTTTTTTGCCTCTCAGATGGCAATAGTTATATTTGAGCTAGGATGACCTGACTTTTGGGGAAAGGGAGGGTGTTATGTGGAAGTGTTGCAACGSGCTTGCCTTCTGGCTGCAGCCTTTCTTCGACACAGTGTTGGCCACTACCAAAGAAGCTTTGATTTGACCTTACGCATTCACCTCTATGTCCTCTATAAGGTTGTATGCCCCTTCTGCCCACACCCCCCCGCCCCGTTTTCCCTTTCTCCACCTCTCCTGTCTGTCGGCTAAGAAGGCGGCAGCACAACATGTGGCTGACTGAGCTACACATATTTTGACTTGACCTTCCGTCAAATCTCCTTGAAGTTGGCCAGCAGGTTCAAATTACGAAGGTAGGCTGACAGACTGATGGATGGACAGCGTGATCACGGAGCCTTTCTTTCTTTAGGGGGGAAGCTAAAAACATTATCAATGTTTGGTCCTACCCCGTTCTCCAGGAGGACTCAGTTTCAAATCCAAATGTCTGTTTTCACTTGTTTTTTGATGCTCCTACTTAACTTGTCCCCTGCCGCTAGTGACAGTTTCCAAACTAGCCAAATATTTCTTGGTTTTTCCTATTTTCTGGTCCTCACTCTTCTCTAGATTTGTGGTGCTACTCCAATAAAAAGGTGATCTCATTCTGTAAATCATTCCTCAGCGTACAGGTTTGAAGTGAAAGGCTTCCTTTATTCCTTTTACAAAGTCTCCAGCTGTGTTTTAATGCCTGGTTTTGGTTTTGTTCTATTTCTTGTTGATTATCTTAGATTTCTTCTTGCACTTTGTGTGTGTTTTGAAGCAGACTCTACTAGTTTTACTTCCTAATTTGATAAAGAGCTTATCTGCTGCTTTAATTTATTCTGAATAAAAGTGGCTGTTCAAGCCCAGAGGCTTCAGTGAGGCTTCATCTCACTTGCTGTACTATAATGAAACCA
Source organism: Oceanodroma leucorhoa (assembly GCA_030449065.1). Classification (NCBI taxonomy): domain Eukaryota; kingdom Metazoa; phylum Chordata; class Aves; order Procellariiformes; genus Oceanodroma; species Oceanodroma leucorhoa. The sequence continues at coordinate 536,229 of JASVER010000045.1, read as the reverse complement.
TTAATTAAATAATATCTGAGGTAAGAATGTAGACACGTATGCCACCGCTTAATTACTTCKTGGAACTTAAAGTATTGTTTTAATCCTGACACCCTCCATTTCCTGAAAGAAAAGCTCAAGGAGTGGATACTTTTGGGGCTTTTTTGACCAAACGTTGAGTGGGGTGATCCCATGCGCTCAGTAAGAAGAATTTAAATGCATTTGCAGCCAGGCAGACCCACGGACGTTCACACAGGTACAAGCACATCCCTGCAAGAAGCACTTTAACACAATGCAGCTGGAAACTTCTCCTTTGACCAGGATTTTGAGAAGCGTTCTGCTCCAGAGGTGTGAGCGACGCTCAGTTAGGAGCTATGYGCAAGGGGTATGTGTTTGCTGTTAAACTTAGCAAGTTGCTTAACACCATGCCAAGCAGAATCAYTTGTCTCAGCTCAGGGAAACAAGATGAAATCCAACCTCTCTCTGCTGCCTCACAACTCCCATTTCAGACTGGGGAGTATAAACTCTTGTCAAACAGGGTTAGGGCTGGATGTCCCATACATGTCCTATAGTTCCTCCACTGAGGAAATTCCTTGAAGCAGTAAATTCTGGAGCTTCTTTTATTAAGTCTAGGCTACACAGATGACATTCTGTCAAATCAGGCCCACGTATCTGACAATGTACATTCAGATATCATACTAGTTTGTTAACAATGATGTGGACAAAGTACAAAGTAAAGGGAGAAACCATTTGATAACCTCTGCTAGTTACAACCCTGCAGGACTGCTGATTTTTGTTAGGTTTTTGTAGGTTTCTTCAAACCTATAGCAAAGTAATTCAGCTACTTTAAGGCAGACTAGAATTTGGAGTTGGAGATGCTAAGCTGTAGCCTTCAGGTGCAACGAAGGAAAATATTTAATAGTAGGTGACAAGAAAGGCAGRCTTTTCATCACAGTTTATATCTCCTTTCTAATAATTCTTTAGCTTGTTTGTGGGACAACAGGAGAGCTGCTTTGAATAAAGAGACCCTGACCTCACAAATCCACTTTATCCCTGCTTTACAAAAGAAGGCAACAAATAGCTAAACCTTTGGGTTGGGAAGTTTTAGTGCTTTTGGACACCTGCTAAAGGACAGACATGCTGAGAAAAGGCAATAGAAGAGGAGAAGACACATCCCTCTCCTATCCCTTTTGACCCAGATGAGAGGACAACCATAAACAATCAATTCAAGACAACTTTAACACTTTAACAAAGAATTTGTCTGGGAAGTGGCCAAGTGAGGAAAAAAAAAAAAAAGGCAAGCACATAGATATACAGCCCAATTTAGTGTAGGAACKTTGCAACTCATTTCTACAGTCAACAGAAAAAGCAGCTGAATGCACCAACAAATAYGAACAGGAACTTTTATCTGAATGACTGCATGCAAAAGGAGAATAGCCTCTGAAGGCCATTGTAAAGGCTGGAATCAATCCACTCAGATACCACGTTATTAATCCCCCTGAAAGACTGGCTGATCTTTGCAGGTAGCATAAATAAGCCTGCGGTCTTCTCCAGGCATGCTTGTTGTTTCCTCTGCATATGAAGAGGCCCCTTCTTTGACTTCCAGCCAGTAGAATAATGTTTTTTCCAGATAATGAGCYGCTTTACATGAGGAAAATACTCTAGCATCCTGGACCTGTCTAAATAGCATTCCACATACTCCCGGCTGCTCAACACCCACACACAGTTATTTCCAACGCTCGTTCCATCGCATCTCAAAAAACTCTAACTCGATGTGATTGCGATCTTCTCTCAGCCAGCTTTCACAGTTGTAACTAGATGGGGGCCAAATCATAAGACACAGCACTTTGAGAAATGAAACTTCAAATATGCATTCATCAGCCATTGCCAAAATAACCACTAGTAGTAAATCCCTGCAAGGTTTTGTCTTTATTCCTTAAAGATGGAAAGTGAGTTATATGYGTACTGGGTATGTGCTGGCCATTGTAGCAGGATAGTCATCTCCTCATCAACCGCTGTGGGAAGTCAGGAAGCCAGGACTCACAGAACAGTGGTTTTCGGAGTCAGAGGTCATTTCTCTTCACGCCGACACAAAGCATAGTGCAGATTTAAATATGACAATTTAAAAGTACATATTTTGGCAAAATGGGCCAAGTTGGTGACTAAGTAAATCCTGGACTAGATTTTCTCCACAGGTTTTATCATCTCACTATTTTTATGGGTTTTGACCTGCATGGTTGCTTTCTGCAGCTCTCCACTGGTAATGATTTAGTCCAAACCAAAGTTGTTTTATTGCCCTCAAGGTGTGATACAATGTCAGTAGGGCAGTCTTCGCAACATCCTCCTCTCCAAAWTCTGTGATACTGATCCAAGTGCAACAAAGAAAGTTCAGGATACTTCAATTCACTGTGAAACTGTAAGAGTAATTGGCAGAATCATTGTCTTATTGGGGAGGTTCTGATCTTCAGGATGTAAAATGAGGAGAARAAAAAAAATCCATTCCTATCCGTCCAAGTAGCTCATGAGCTCTATCAGCAAATTCATGTTTTGGAGAGGTTGAGATCGGTACAAAAATTGATGCAAGTTTATTTCAGGACAGAATTTGCACTTTTAATCTACAGCTCTTTCAATATGTGCATATAAGTTCATTATTGATACCCCTGTTCTGCATATTGTCCCTTTTACCTTTCGTAAATTTGACTCACAGCAAAGTAAGGCAGCCATTCTGTGACAAATGCATCTTTGCTTAACAAGGCAACTTGCTTTGCTGTCAAATGTAAATTCTGGGCCCCTTAAGAAAGCCAGCTAACTTTAAATTTAGTGATACATTTATATTCCTTTTAGGTGTCACCGGCCTGCTACACCTGTTTTGATGCTAATACAAAAATGCTGCAAGTAGCTCTGTAGCCATCACCTCATGCAGCACCCCTTTGACTTGGTAAACTCCTCGGAGGGCCGTACGCAGCACACTACCGTTCACTGCCAACAGTTGGGACATGCATTGAAGTGGTCAGTCTGGTCTTCTGGATTGAGAAGGTGATGATCCATACGTGAGGCAGATGGGCTTCCATGGAGCATGTGGGGTTGTGGTTTTAATTTAATTAGAATAAATTAAAAACCTGCTAACAAAACAGTCATTTTGCAAAGTCAAGCACTTGGACACCAAAATATAGAATATTGAAGACTGCTTYCCGTCATGGCGTTTTCCAGTCAGACCACAGCTCAAAGCAAAGTACCTGTTTATGTAACTGAAACAAATGCCAGAGCTGATTTCACACGTACCATGCTTGATTTTCTGTCTGACATGGTTTTGGTTCCTAGGCATTTGTATTTGGTTTCCTCATACAGAGCTCTAACATTCACCAAATGAGAAACATGCGAAAAAAAATGCGTAACTTGCGGTTGGTTTGGGAATTACTGACCTTCTTTCCCACCTCCAGCTGTCAGGATGCCCTTCAGAACAACTCTTGGTCAACACCAGAGGCACTGGTCATTGCCACACATCTTCCCAGGCTCTCTCCCTGATGGTGCTGCTCAGTTGGTACTTTTGCAGAACTCTTTCAGGAGAAGGAGTGACAGCTTATGATGCCCTGCCCCAAAATCCTGCAAAGCCCAAGGCTTCCATTCCTGGGGCAGCTCACGCACCCACTCCCCCTTTGACTGCCCCAGCATTAACCTAAGCGGAAAAGCAGATGGGAGAACGAGGAAGGGAAGCAGCTTATGCTTAGGGGGTTTGCACTCCACAGAAATGATTCTAACTTTTAATCACCTGTAAAAATCACAAGCATCCTAAAAGAGTTACTTTGCTATTCTTAGTCCTTTTGGTAACCACTTCTGTTAAGACTTGTATTTTCCGTGGACAAACTGCCAACCCATTTGAGCAGCGGTTCAGCCACACACGTTGCTGACTGCAATGGGCAGTTTTTCTGTTGTAGTTCAGACTTACAATCTTTTGACTCATGGTGTCAGAAGTCAATGCAAACCGTATCTGCCTCAATTGTCCTTTCCCTCCTTCCTTGTCCCAGAAATATAAAAAGGTCTAAGWGCATTGAGCAGGACTGCAGTGCAAAGCCAAGGGATTTGTGCAGTGCCAAGGAGCATGTGGGACGCAGTCCAAGAGCATTTGCCCATGAAAATGTGGCAACCAGCCTTTGGATCGGGCATCTCTGAGAATGGGACAAGAGCGAGGTTTGCCAGGGCACTCACTGGAGGCTAGAAACGATGTTGTTTAAAACTTGCATAGTCTYGCATGGCTGAAATACAGAGCTGGAACAGTACTGAGCAGGGATTACTCATATGCTAGTGATGAGGAGGATATAAAGTAATAATGACCTTAAGTGACATTAATCTAGATTGGATCCAGAGCCYGCACAAAAATATTCCCATTTATAACACCATACGTCAAGCACAGAAAAATACACAAGACAATAGACCTTTCTGCCACCTTGCCTTGCTTTTTTACGGGAATAATGTAACATAGTCCTGTGCATGAAAAGGTACATTCTTACATTCAAAAGTTTTTTAAAGCATTCTATGAAATAAAGAATAACAAAAACTACTGTGCCATCAGAACTGCTACTTTTGTTGATCTTATCATAGCTACAAAACTGAGGTTGAGGTGTTTAACTCATTATTTAAGACAAGTGCAAAACAACCCAATTGCTCAGTAGTTTTAAATATATATTATATATAACATAAGTTTCCAAGACTTTGTTTTAAAAAAAACCACAGTATTTTGGTCGGTGGTTTTGTTTCCTAAAAAAAAATATGTGACAGCACGACTTACTGTTATTTTTGGACACTACTGAAATACGAAAAGAACAAAAAGCCAACTTGCTATTAATTGGAAATAATACATTTAATTTTTAGAAGGAAGAAATAATAGAAAACATACGTGGCTTTTCATCTCTGGTTGTCTGATCTTTTTCGGTTTTTAAATAAATCAAACCCTCTTGTGATTTCCACTTGTAATATTAGATCCTTAAATGTCTGGCTTACACTCTAGCATGAGCTCTGATGGCTGCCAACTTGGAGGCAAATTACTTTATACCAGACCTCCGTTAAGTTGCTAGAAAAAATGGTTCTGTCTCACTTTTAACAGTCCTGTTTTTTAATGTGTTATTTTACTTAATTGCCATCACTTTTGCTGGTTAGATGACATTTAGTGAAARGGAATAATAAAATCAAATTTTAAAGTTCAGAAGTTAGAACTTCTAGATCCTATTTTCATGTTTAAAAGGATGAGATAGTCAAAAACATCCTTTGTTTTGTTTACACCAAGGGCAATGAATTGCAAGGAATTCTAGATTTTTTTTAAAAAGGAGTAAAAAAAAAAAAAGTGGATTTAGACCTAAAAATTTTATAAACAGACCAAAAACTTCCATCTAAGATGCATGCTGGAACAGATCCTGCAGTTATTCCCAACCAAGATGCCCCCTCAGGACTCAGCAACTTGAGAACAACAGAAAAAAAACCCCTCTTAACATCTGATTAGATAAAATGATCACATTACCACACAGCAAAATTTTTTTTTTTAACCAGTAGTTAAAAATCACTGTCAAAGTCTGCCTTCATATTTTTATGCATTTTGTCTTGCTGTGACTTCCGAGTACAGGCTAGGCTTCCTAAGTGGACATGTCAGAGTATCTTCAGATGCTTCCACCAAAGAAGGTAGCCAGCACGTGCACACATGAAGAAAAGACACTACATAACTTAAACCACCTAATTTCAAAAAGTCATCATCACTATTTGTGAATTTTTAATTTTGTAACAAATTTTTTTTTATTTTATTTTTTTTTTTTTTCAAATTAGCCGTCCAGCAAAGTTACGGGAAAGGACAGATGCACTGCAGAAGCACAGAAGTTCTGTTGGAGAGTTTTGTACCAGTGAGTCATTCAGCATATCTGGGCGTTCTGGAGGAACGGGAGATTCACTAATGCCACGCATTGTTTTCTAGTAAAGCACCAAGCCRAAAAGAAAAGCATTGATAATTTAAGTGACTCTGACTTGCTGGCAGTAGTTGAGTAAACACAGCAGGCTATGCCTACTGCTAGTGCACAAACGAGGAACGCTCCTTTGTAAGAGCACGCACATGAAACGCATCAAAACAGAAGTATTTGGTAGAAATTGGCAGGGTTAGAGGATTCAAGAGACAGTGCAGTTTGTTGCCTCCATCCCCCACCAAATTTGCTTTTCCATAAAAATTAGTAAACAAAGTTATGGGAGACTGTCTGCGGATCTGGTATTAAAACAGAATTTGTAAGCGCACCAACACAGAATGAAACTCTTTTGTTCCTACAGCTATAGGAGGGTGCTGTTACAAAGTAAGTACCTGCAACAATTAGTCCTACCCAAACTGGATTTCTGAAAGAAACAGTTAAAACAATTATCAACTTACCCACTTCCCCATTGACAAGGTGCAATATTCTAAGTGCACCATTAGTATCTGTTATCGGCCACTGTCAGGGACCACTGGGCTAGGTGAATCCTTCATTTGACTCATGTTTCTGTTCAGAGCTTTTGCTTTTGTTCTCAGCTGTCCAATTTTCCACACGCTTTATACATAAACATAAATGCTTGCCCTTCCATCACCACTAATAGTATATGCAATCTCTAAATCTCATTCAATTCAAGCTACTGTCCCTAGGGCATTTCATATGCCTACAATATATAAGCTACACAATGAATCACACTTAGAAAAAATCTGTACAAATACATGGTATGTCTAAATTTTACCCTTCCAGCTTGGTGTCACTACTTTGTGCCTGGAAATCATACCATATGTGCCAGCCTTAAGAAACTGCATTGAAGACAACTACTTAGTTTTCCATGCTGCAAATTTTATTATAAAATTACGATGACCTTTCGTTATGGGAGAAGCTTGTCTCCTTATCCACTGTCTGTATCAGACGCRTATGGGTACACTTTTATCACTTTTGTATGACACTTAACATTTTCTTAAGTAGTAACCACTGGCTCTCCTGTTTGATGCAAGGACACTTCCCTTGGTGGCAAATTCTGTTTCCCAAAGCATCTTTCTTTCCTCTCTTTTACAAATTTGTATCTTGCTGGATATGATTATGCTGTTCTCCACTGTACACCCATGTTCAGAAGCTTCCTGCCACTTCCAGCGGGACAAGTTTTCCTTGTTCTCCATCACAGTTGGTCAGTTCCAACTACAAAACACGGGTTTGTTGGGTCCTGCCATATTGCTTGAAAGGCTAAGAAGCCAGAGAAGCTGGATCAAAGTTACGTACACAAGACTGTAGTATCTCCTCAAACTTTTTCTGCTACCTACTTGAAAATGAATCTGAAGATCTTAAAATGTTTATGAAGAGTATTACATTTAAAATGTTCAAGGTCTGCAAGTATTCCTCAGGCACATCACTGCAAAGCACTCTTGCAAAAACCATCTCCACCTGTATTTCTATATTGTGTCCTTCAATTACTTTGTCCATTTTGGCCATTAGGTATACAGCCGCTCATGTGCTAAATTGGACTCTGTAATCTCCTTTATGTATTGAGATATATTTACTTCATAGAAACACTGGTTTTGATTAACTATAGTTTCTAACCTCTGTTTTAATATAATTCTTTGTTTAAATTAGTAGAATGTCTTAGAAATTAACAATACTTCTTTAAAATTACAAATTACCTTTCAGCTCCTTGTTTCTAAAATTTTCATTCTTTGTTGATAGTATTGTATTTCCATTAGAGCTGATACAGCAAACACTTCAAAAAAAAACCAGAACACACCCAAACCCAACCCAAATTTTAAGACAAATCAATCCCCACACTCCAGGGAAGAAAGATCACTTTCTACCTACTGTATTTTCCCTGCACCATTGATACCTTCATCACTGACACTAATACTAACATGGCCAAACAACAGGGTTTCTAAAATAGTATCTGCCTTTGACTTTTTTCTTTCTTCATGGTTTGTTTTTTTTTTTTTTTTTTTTTTTTTTTTACACTTTCAATGCTTGAATAGTTTGTATAGGTGTAACTATATTAATGGGAATGTAACATTAATAGCAAAAAGTTTAATTTTGACATAATTTCATTTAGGCGCAGAAGAAGAAAACACAGCTAAGTGCCCAAAATTCCTTCGGGCCAATTTAAACCATTTATTTCCAATATATATTAATGAAACACTTCTAMATAGCAGTATTTTCGTTAATTAGTTCTATTATCCAGGAAGCCTTCAAGTATTTAAAGGAGAAATTAATGCAGCATATATGTAATCTTTTAAAAATATACAAAACCTGTATACAATATGTCTTCAGTTTTTAGTTATATTACTACCTTCTTTATCAACAGAGATGTTTTACAGACTTCTGTGAAATTAAAAACATTAAGACCACTTAGTCTCAGCAATAAACCTCTGCAGAAGTGTTGTTCTTATTTATAAATACAACCATAATTATGACTACTTTTTGTAGCCATCTTCAGCACTTCTATTAAGAGATGGCATGATACAAAACAAACCACCCCCAAACCATCAATTCCTTACTTACGTGTTTTCAAGGCGTAGTTTTTCAATAATAGTACAAAACAGTATTTGTTGTGGCAGAAGGAAAGCATGATAATTATTCTAGTTACTTCAAAACTCACCACTGTAATTGAGTGAGTTTTTGGGAAATTTTAGGTGGCTAGGAATCAGAGCAGGCTGTAGTAACTTTAATAGATGTTGCCAGTTAGAAGAACTGAGACTAAAGTAAAGTCTGAGTAAAAMCAAAGTTCAGTTATTTTAATTTCTGCTTTTTCCTTGCCTGGAACTCTTCGGTTTTATTTTTGACAGATTTTATTAGCATTGATAAGGCAGGATCTATGGCTTTCTTAGCAACCTCTCCTTTCTTTGCCATCTTGTTGTCCTGCCCCTTGCTTCCCTCCACAAGATTTTGCTCCTTTTCTTCTCTTCGGCGAGCTTTCTCTTCTAAGATCTTTTCTACTGCTTTTGTCTTCTTGAAATTTGGATCTGAAGGATCCAAATTAAACAGGGGAGAAGTAAACATGGCTTGGAATCTTGTATCAGCAACATTCACCTGAAGGCAGAAAAGGAGTATTTATTTTAGGTAACCTCTACCTATGATAGCAAAGCTTTTAAACACAATAAAATATCAGCTGGTTAAGGAGTCATAGCTCATGAGATTGTTCACCATTCCTGGAGCTTCTCCACTCACAAAATCCCAGGAAGCGTGAAGTAGAGAGCCAGAAGATAACTATGGGTAAAGCAGACAAGCGAATGCTTGTACAAATCCTGATATGCTTCTATCGGCAGAGCAAGGAAAGGTTTGTTGTTGAGAACTGGCCAGGACGAAAGCAGCAGTGGATAACAATCAGAACAAACATACCAATGAGTCTTTTAGGCAACGAGTTGTACAAGGCCCTGCATAAATAGTGTCCTGTTATCTTACAGAGTTTGAATCTGACCCCCTTCAACCTTGTATCAGTATATTTCTTGCTTCTTGAAAACAGCCTAACTTGTAACTCCCTAAAAAGGTGGATCTAGGTTGTTCTCCTTCAGATGGAGTAAGGGACGAGAAGGATATGAAACCACCRAATTTGTCCTGAAAATAATTGATATTACCAAAGGTTCTAGCTGAGCCTCCAAATCAAGATATACCATTACCTGGAAGTCATCTTCTAGTAATTCTTTCTTTTTCATTAAGAGTTTCTTTTTCTTCTTGCTCAAATTCTGTTGTTCTACAATCTTTTTATAATTAAAATGTTTTCTGGCATCATCCTCATCATCCATCATAAGTAGGGCCATTTCAGCCTGTTACAAAATAAGAAGTCCATGTACACAATGAAATTAAGTTTTCTATGAAAAATATCGCAACCCATTAATGAAATCTGTATAATTCTACATACATATAAATGAGTAGAAATAGGGTTGTCAGGACAGTATTATTTCATCCATAACAACATTCTTTTAACATGTTGAGGTGTAATGTTAAATACGATAGTTGATTTTCTTTTTATTAGATATAAAACAAATGCAAATATCCACATTCAACTTTCAAATGTACTAATAATCTAATCTGAAATTGTACACCATAACTTAGAAATATTTATATATAGCAAAATAAAATTTAACATATATGAATTTAATACATTTATTTAGTTAACTTGTTCTGAKAAAGAATGAAAAGCAAACATGCAATAGTAAACAATTCAATCTTCAAGGTTAAAAGCCTACAGGATAAAGTTTGAACACACAAATGTTTCATACAATACTGATGTTAAAAGTAAACGTTCAGCACCGCCCAATACGCAAACGTACTGGGATAGCTTTAAAGCCAGAGGGACGATCAGCTCAACCAGTACGGCTTCTGTGCCCTTACATTTCAGCGTTACCTAACCCTGTTGAGCTGCGTTCAACTACAATCTTCCAGAAAGATATCATGGCGTAACCTTAGAACACCAAAGCATGGACCATCTACCATTCTTCTTGGGTAATTTTAATGCCAAAAGCTCTTGCTATTAAMATTATACAGTCTCCTTCTATTGCTATCCTATGGATTTTAATAGTTCCACTCACAAACACGTAACATAAATATCTGCAGAATTTAGGCAATGCAACATCTGTAATTCTTAACATTTTAAACCACTTTACCTTCTGTTTTTCAACTTCATCTTCATCTTCTGAGGTACTTTCAACCGATTCTGGCTTCTTCTTTAAACCTAAGGGCAAATATAGGACATGCACACATTTATTCAAGGTTATGCATGAGAGCATAATTTAGCTATGAATAGAACCTCTAAGTGCATCTCATTTTCTTGTAATCAATATTTAAACGTCAGATGTGGAAAAAGGCTGAAAAGTTAAGAAAAAACAGCTAGACTTAAAGCAATACAAATCTGCTGAATATTTGTTTAATTAAGGAGGCAGCAATATTCAAATGGCATAAACAAGTCAACAAAAAAGAACAGAAAAAACGGTTTTACTGTGTTTTTCGAAGAGCAGTAGAGAGAAGCATCACAACAGTGCAGGCAAACACATGACATTACTTCACTMCCAGGGCATTTTAAAGAGAAATTAGTTTATATACTCATAAACGTAATTGGAAGTGTCCTGCAGTTCTCAAATTGTTCATTCTTTCTACTTAAGTAGACAAGGTAGTAAATACTTTAGAATAAAAAGCAAATGTGCATCTCTTCTCTGTATCCACAATACAAGTCTGCCAGCTGAATAAGAGTACATCAGTCAAAAAAAAAAAAGACAAACAGTTTTTTAAATTTATATGCAAGGCTAAAAGACCATATTGTGCTGTTAGCCATGCTAGTGCAAAAAAACCTTGCAAAAAGACCTGAACAGCATCAGAGGAATGAAAATACGATTGACTCTGTTCAGACTGAATTGAATATTCTTCTGGTGAAGCTTTCTTACTCTCTTACAATTTAYTTTAGATACACAGCGCTGATTAGGCAGACATAATGAATAGTAACAGCATAAGACATTAGTCAAACATAAATTTTAATGAAAACAGACCCKTTTATAAATCCTACAAAATGAAATTATTCTCTTTGGAATGCCTGTAGACCTCAATCAAGAAGAAGCAGGAAAAGCAGAAGGTTTCCTGACCTGGACCACATACTCTGACCTTTGAGCTTGGAATTACATTCCCACGCAATTTATTACAGCCCACTGGGGGTACTCTTAAGGAAGATATTTGGCTCCATTTTGTTAAGCCAGATTTGTAGTCAGACTAGAAATACAAACATGCCAGAAAAATGTCAAGTTATATCACTAAGTATAGTCTGGAACAGGACACATTTCTTGAAGAACAATTTTTCCTCCCTTGACTATTCTCTTGACTATTTCTAAATGGATTCCAAGCTGGAAATGGATTTCTAGAAGAAAGAAGCCACCACCACCAAAAAATAAACTATCCAGATGCGCAATGTCATCAGCTCAAGAACTAAATTGTTGATTTAGTAGTTCCAGAAAATGTGCAGGAAAATCAGATTCAGATAGAATATTGCTACCTAACCTACACAATTTATATTAATGTGTAGAGGGAAGAAATAGATGTCTTCTCTAAGACTTCAACAAGTACGAAATGTTTTGTATCTTCCCAGAACTGGCTAAACTACAGAAAACGAAACAGGGCRCAGAGATATGAATTGAAGACAATTATTTTAGAAGTAAAACCAGTAAATCTCTTAGCCTTTTCCCCCCATCCCCCAAAGAAGGGCTCTTCAAGTCATCTTCCCTTGTCTTTCACTACATGTAGAATCACAGAAGTGAAGATAGCTTATCTTCATGCCATCAGAGACTTCTGTTGCTGCAGATGGGGGTGAACCAGGCACCAGTATCAAACTATTTATTTCTTACTATGACACTACGCAGCTAACAAAAACAGCTTGGTACCTGAAATCACTCTGAGCACTAAAACTTTGCATCATGCTGAAAATAACTCGGTTTCAGAATTCACAAATACATAATTTTCTCTTTCTCCTGATGCAGTCCCTCTCCCCACATACATTCTGGAAGTCTCCCCCCACCTTTTGCACATATATGAATGTAAAACAAATGGTAAGAGTCCTCCCCAACTGATTCCAAACCCTCAGATTTTACCTACCACCTAATCCCCACTGCCATATTTTCATCCATATTTGGTCTACCCTACAGCAGCAGATACTTGTCTTCAGTGCTGTGCAGAACTGATAGCTGCCACCAGCCAGTGAGAAAAGCTTCTAATCTCTGGTGCAAGYCCTCCTCAAGCTGCCATTCGGCTCTTTCTCAGCTCAGTAATTTAGTTTGCAACATTCATTTTGCACATCAACAACTTTCCAGCGCGAACAGTAAAAGCTAATCCTAATTTTGAGACTTCAGAGACTGACTCCAGACCAAAAACTCCTCTCACAAGACCTCTCATCTCTCTAACTCAGAAGCTTTCAAGTCAGTCTCAAAAGCCTTGCAAAGACACTCAGTAAATGAATCAGGAATACACCTAAGACCTTTATCTTCCAAGTACAGGTTCTACAACTATACTCAGATTTTGCTGTTAACCTCTTATGCCCCCGCAGTCGTACTGCTACCTTCCAGCATTWAAAAGTCATCAATTCCTACTTATATCAAATTAGATCATGAGAAGGCATCCAAATGGTTTGGAACCTATAGGAGTTGTAATAATGTGYAATGACATGTAGCCCTTTTCCTCAAAGAAGGATCAATAGAAACTATGTTTAATAGTCTAAAGCGTTCTGAAACTATTCAGTAATCTCCAAAAGCAGGACATTGCTCTCATGTTAATAAGCAATTACACTATTCAGCTATTAATCTTCCAACAGTTTAAGCTACAAAAGTCGTTCTGTCCTACGTGAACCTTTCCTGAGACCCCACAGAAACAGATGCAGTAAGACTGAAATTGGCCAAGCAAAATAAAAGATTTACAACACTTTTTGAAACAATATAAAACAAAAGTGACRAATGATTTTTTCCTTGACAATATCAAACTAGAATCAAACTTCTGAAATGCCACATGAACACTCAAATATTTGCAGCATTTTACATTTTAGCCCGTGGTACTATTGAAAAACCACGTAGGGATCACGCGCGTATGAAAACTTTGTGCAAAGCAGGCACCCTCATGAACTTCAGGAGTGCTAATTTGCACACACCTGCACCCTGCACAGAYGCTGTCTGGGTGTAGCGGGCACAAAGAATTTGCTCTACCTTGCCTCTCCCCAGATGAAGTACCCCCAGTGTAAGAATCACTGCCTGCTTTASAAACAGCTTTCAGGAACGAAGACAAACCTGATGAATATACGCTTAAGTAGACTTCCCGTAACTGCCAGTTTTCCTGTCACAGCACTCAAATTGTTTAGGCCCTTTGTCTAACAGGTCCTAACAGTCTTGCTTCCCTTCAATTGCCTCAGCTTGTCAAAAACTGACTTGTACAAGACCCATACACATTRCAGTCAACAAGTGAATCCAGCCCAGGAGCAAACACACCACTGCAAAACCCTAACAGCATTACTGTATCCTCACAGTTTCTGCTCTGGTCCACCTGAGTCTGCAAACATATCCTGTCATATGCTTTTTCAGCATAATCCAAGATCATCTGACAGTCAGTTTAAGGGAGAAATTTCAATCTTCCATGGGAATTGTGGAAGGCTTATGAAAAATTACGATCATTCAAGTTATTGCTGCCCGTACCCTACATACAAAGTTGGCAGAGCTACAGCCTAGTTCAAAGAAGCTTGTAACCCACTTTCCCCAACTGGATAAGCTARCTGCGCTTAAAAGCAACCCCCGCTATGAGACAGAGGCTGTTCTGGGTAAACTTGGTGAAAGCCAGACAAAGTTGTGCTGTGTAATCATCGTTAAAATGTCAACTGGCTTGCAGCCAACCACTGYACTCTCCCTTTAAAACTTCTCCAGGGCTAGCCACATTCTGCTTTGCTCCTGTTTCTCAGTAGATCAGTAATCTTGCAGACAAAAGCTTCACTTTCTTAACCTTTATGTCTGTTTTACTATCCTCAAAGACTCCACGAACACTAAAAGTCTATCCTCCATATTAGGGACAAGAAAGTTTAAGAATCTGCAGATACGAYGGTTCTCTGCTGAGCATGACACAAAGAACTTCTTACATAATGCAGAAGAAAACATTTTTTCAGAGATTTCACATAGAACGTTGAAACATCAAACATTAGTATCAGAGTACCTACCTAATCTTGCTATTAAAGAAAAATAAAAAAAGCGGTGGCGGAAGGAATGGCATCTTTACAATGAGTTCTGAAATAACCTATACACAGTTCACCAGGAAAGCATGGCAGAAAACAGCATTGCATGACACCTTAAATAGTGGTATTTTCTATAAAACATGGATAGGACTCACCCTACTGTTCTGTACTTCAGACTACTAAGACATATACATAAGCACATTAAGACACAAAGTCATCCAGGTTTTGGTTTTTAATTATTTATTTTGTCCTAATATAAACTTYAAACAATCAGGACAGAAGCCTATGCTGGCTGGTATCAAATTAAAACTAATTTACTCTTTTTAAATGGAACTTGGATCTGCACTGCTGTACTCAAAAAACCCAACCAAAATAACAGACTGGCGATATTCGTAAATCTGTTGCTATCTTYTTTTTGTTTGTTTGTTTGTTTTGTTTCTTTTTTTCTCCTTTCTTTTTTTCTTCTTTTAATATACCATATTATGAGCCACCCTTAGGTTTYGGCTCCCAAAAGCACAGAAAGCCAGGAACTCACACTTATTGATTATCCCTACCTTAAAATCTTAACCAGCAAAACTATACTCAAAATCAACTTGCTRTTACCACAGCAAAAGCTAACTTAAAACATCAGAGTAAAAAGCTTGTAAAAAAGGTATCCTAAAAATTTAAACTGGATAAGTTATTTTCTGAAGTATTACATTTCACTATTTGGGTTTCTAGGCAGCCAGAGTACACTAGTAAAAATGTGTATCAGACTAAGAGAAAAGAAAATTGATTTCTTCTGAAAGACAACTTTGTTTATGATGCAAAAACATTTGACATTTATGTAATTGACCCGATCTTCAAAGAGACCAATACATACCGGGCTCCTCCTACATAAAAGGAAACAGGCAATGAAGTTATTTTCTCTGGAATATTTAGGGGAGCAGATGGTCAGCTTGTTTCTAACAGCCATCCCCAGAAATTGGCTAAATAATGGTCTCCGGTGAAAGCTAAGAGAACAACGTTCCCTACCATTCCACATATCA
Organism: Oceanodroma leucorhoa; assembly: GCA_030449065.1. Lineage (NCBI taxonomy): Eukaryota > Metazoa > Chordata > Aves > Procellariiformes > Oceanodroma > Oceanodroma leucorhoa. The sequence continues at coordinate 520,528 of JASVER010000045.1, read as the reverse complement.
CAGTAGGCATCATTTTACAAGAACAGCACCTGCAATTTTAGGCAAATGACACCTACTTTATTTCATTCTGAACATGCTATCTCTGCATTTACTCTAGCTCAACTTTGTTTCTAAAGCTCATTATTTAAAGAMAGGGCAGATTTATTCCAGAAGTCACCCCTCTTGACCCACCTGTTTTCTCAAATTCTTCAGCAAAATATGGGTCGTTGAGATCAACATCGGATGGAAGTTCATCTTCACTCAGTTCTCTCTCAGCAGTAGCCTGTAACAAAGCACAAACATTATTTCAATCAACATATAAACAACTACTAAAGTTTCACTGGAATTAGATGTTCCTTCTGTTAGTAACTATGAACATGAAAACTGAAATATTGTATGCTGAACATCATAAAACTAGAATACACTAAAAATTGCTAGTCAAGACAAATAAACAGTTTAAAATCTGTTTCACGTATTGAAAGCTTTTTGTGTACCCGAAGAAGTGCTATTTACATATTCCAAGGACCTTTATTAGATGCATCCACAAACTGTGATGCACTAGCTAACCATATCAACATATTACAGGATCACAGCATSATTATGTCTTTACTATATGTTCCACAAAAGCTCTACTTGGGGAAAAACTTGAGCAAGGAGCTTCATTTTGTGCTCCAAAATTCAAAAAGACTGAGTTCGGATTTAAAAGAACAAATTTTATTACTGGAAGTACACCTTGCCCCTTGACTTGATTTATCAGACTGAATAAGAATATTATGCTAGCAGAAGTTGCTCTACTACCTAACAGTGCTACTTACTCTATTCAGAGCACTTATCTTCTGTAAGGTTTAAGAAGTTACTCATTAAGTGCCAATTAAAACTAACTGGAATGCACAGGGTTAACTCAAGTTGTAGAGATTACTCTTAAAAACATTATTCTGCATGTTACTGAATTATATTCAGAATAATTTAAGAATTTAGGGAAGCCAGATTCTGTATGCCATGTGCTTTTTTTCCTAGCACATGCACAAACATTTCATTTATCTGCCTATTTCTGCACATTACTGCCACAGGAGTCAATTACTTCACAATTACTTTCTGCGTGTGTAAAGATGAAGCAACAGCAATTTTCACATTGCTATAGGACCATTTTGTTATTCATACACAGACTATTTACCAAATTTGCTCTTGCAATTTGAAATTTGAGTAGTTCTTCGTGGCTATTAATTCTTTGACATTACAGCTTTGGGAAATGAGTCTGTATTATTTTAGGCCAAAAATTTCCAAAACTACAATTATCATTATCATAACAACTTTGAACTGATATGCACACAGTAGCAAAAAGACCCTTCCTAATGCATTCAAAAATGTAAATTAAAAACCAACTGTTATTATGACTCATTTATCTTTAAAGCAACACAAGTAGATAAATGAAATGTTGTATAAGCGTATGTATGATCAGTAGTATCCTGAATATCCTTTTGCTCTCTAAGTTTGATGAGGCACTCTCAGTCTTTCCACGAGTGACCACTGCACATTCTAACCTTAAAATAGTACTGGAAGCTATACAATTTTTAATTTAGTTTATCCAAAACAAACAGTAGCAGCAACTTAAGAAAACGAACAAACAACAACTCCCCCCCAGGTGGTCAATGCAAACATTACCTTTCTCTTCTTTTTAAGAATTCTTTTTTCTTTCTTCTTCTCTAAATATTTTTGCCATGGAGTTAAGTTATCCTTTCCTTCCAACCTGTTTTTGACCATTTCTTCAGCAGTTTCTTTGAGGCCTAGAACAAAAAATAGTAAGTTAAAGAAATGAGATTAATCTGAATTTTTGTTTTAAATCAACTGTTTTCTCCTCTGTAGAATAATCTAGTTTTTCTTTAACAAGTCTGTGAAAAGAACATAAATATTGCTTAAAACATCTTTATAAATAAGATCACTTTACAGGATGTGTTTTTCTAAGTAAAACATTCCTTCAGTATTAAATTGTACAAGAGTCAGAAGAGGAGCTGCTTATGTGACATCTGATTCCCAACACTCTTGCTATTCCTCAGAAAGGTCTCCTCTCCAGACATTAGACTATGCAGTCTACAGATGCCACTTTTTAAGGACGAGAGTAACACAATCAAAATTAACAACAACAGACATATGCAAAGCCCTTATATTTTATGTGCCTTACTATAATTAGTTAAGATTCACAAAAACACTTCAAATACAGTCCAGTCATTCCCATTTTTTGTGCATGGCAAAACAAAGTCCAAAAGATGAAGTGACTTGACAATGATTCTGAAATGTTAAATCACTATCAGAATATAGGGTCATCTCACAGCTGGCTTGAATCTCTATAGCTGGTGCTCTTCATTTCACACAGAGATATTATCTGGTTGTTGCTGTACCAGTATGCCTCACTCACACGATACAGCTGCTATATATAGCATCTCCATTGCTGAAACTTGGCCTCTGTGATAATACTATGACAATGCTGCAGTATCTCTGATGACCAGTGTATTTTTCGTCCATCATTGTAAGAGAGAACAATAAGCTATTATTTGAATAAATTTAAAGTAGAAATAAATCTGCAGCTAGAAAGCACAGAAAAACGTAAATAAAAACCACAAATAATTTCTTGCAATATGTACTAATGTCATAACATGACATGCATCAAGTTAAACTAGACAAGTTATTTTCGAGTCATCTAGCCTTTTAAAGCTACTTAGTACCAGTCTGCTTCAACAACAGAAAACTATCTAAAATTAACAAACAGTACACACCTGGTATGACCGTAAACCTAGATTGAGATTCAATGCTTAAGGTAAACAGCTTTTTTTTTTAAAAAAAAAAAAAAAAAAGTATTTGTTAACAAGAAGCAGAGATTAAGGGCATAGACTGCTTGAAACATATCAGCCTCTCAAAGAAACAAAAAAAAAAATTTGAAAGAATGTCTTCTGTTATCACTGATTACCAGTTCAAGTTGTAATAAGTCAAGATTTAAAAAAAAAAAACCAAAAAAAACCCCCAAACAACCCAAAAAGCAGCAGCAAGAGAAATAAACCATCCTCTTATTTGGTCAGCACACCAAGTTACCAAAAGTAATGTTTGTACTTAAAAGCTATGTGAACGGAAAGATCGAAGGAGAAGAGTACCATTCTCTCACTAGACTCAGTGAGGAACTGTAACTACTAGACCATTAACTCAGATCTGCACCTCTTCTGTACCCTTTTCTTACGGGTACGGAGTAAAAGAAGCCCTCAAGTTGTGTTTCCTGACCTGTCGACAGTTGGGAAAGGTGGCTAATGCTTTGCTGCAGGAAGCTTCCTCTTTACTTTCAGAGCATGACAGCTTTCCGAGGGTCCTAGAAAAGTAAACCCCATAGACGTGCAACGTACCTGGCTCTAAATAATTCAAGATCAGACACTGAAGTTTGGATGTGTTAATTAGGTTTACATTAAATTCCATAATTTAGCAGAGACTGCCACTGTTTCAATGCCTAGCACTTGAAGCTGCATGCACAAGTATCTCTTAATTTTTAATTTAGCCTTTTTGTAAATATGCATTCTGATAGTTTCTCATCACATGATCACATTTTACCTTTTCCAGAGGATCTTAACTGTTTGATCTATAGATCATGAACATACAGCTACTCGGTATTTTGTGTTACTGTTCAACGTATAGCAAAGTTACTGAACATAATAATGTATAGCAAAATTACCAAACATAATTGAACCCTACTCCAGAAACAGAATGGAGTCTTCTATGTGTATCATTACAGTATTCAATGGTGCAAAACATCACCTTAAGAAAGAATCCATTAAATAACCGGAACATCCCCATTTTATATCTAGAATATTTAAATCTAGAATAAGCACTGAATTGAAAAGCAATTTCATTTTTCAGTGAAAAATTCCACACACTTCAGGAATGCTTTTTCAAAAGTCTACATCACACAGCACTTGCATGTTATGAGGACAACTACTGACTTCAGATGCAGCTTAGACACTTTCAGCCCCTTCTTCACAAGACAGGCACTTGCAAAACCAAAACTTTATGATGTAAAGAGATTAACTGACTTGCCTTGCAACACACTGGAGTAGAATTCAGTAGCAGAAAGACAGAATCCACTTCCCTGTCAGGAGGTAACAGGCTGAGCAATGAAGTATTTTTCTCCTACCTGCAATTCCTTGCTTCACTCACTACACTTTTTTTTTTTTAACTTCTGGAACAAATGAGTCAGATATGCTATAGTTAACATCCTCTTTTACAATATGACTGATAGCTCTTGGGAGTGTGTAGGAATCATGTTTCTGCTTCCCCCTCCAAGTCTGATATTTGCCGTCTCTTCCCCAATTCCACATTCTAATTCTCTCTCTTCAGCATCCCTTTCTTACCATCCCAGTCCAGCCCTCACCTAACCAAATCCTACTCTCCCGCCCCTCATACCAGTTTTATTGCTCGGAAATCATACTCGGACCTCTCCAGATGTCCTAAGACTAGATCCCATTTTTTCTCCCAACTCCCAGGTTTCTCATCTGGCCAGTCCCCGCTCCTCATCATTCCTTCCAGCTCTCCTCAGTAACGAGAAACTGAAAACAGAGTTCATAATGGAAAAAATAGGCAGCCTTCATGGACAGTTCTACCCGTCCTCAGAAAGGCAGGCAGAACATTTTTCTGAAAAACTGCAAACACCAATTCCTGTTCTTGCGTTTGTCTATACTCCAAAAATAATTCAAAGGCTGGAGAACTGGTTACAACATGTCTGAAACACGACGTGTGGACAAGATCTAAAATGGTATTAAACCATGCCTTATAGGAAGAAAAGAGAGGTAAAAAAAAAAAAAAGATAAAGCGTCCTTCTACTATCCTGGAAAGAAGCCAGAATTAACAGTAAGTGGCAAACAGAATTGTGGCCACAAAAATTAGGTACTAAACCAGCAAAAAAAAGCAGAGCCACAATAAAGGAAGGGTATTGTATAGGTTCACTAAAAATGTGCCACTAAGAAACCCTCTCATACAACAAGAACAAATGTTTAGTTGTTTCCAACTGTACACCTCTTCATCTCCAAAGCCAATGAAAGCAGAGTCGTCAGCTTCCGAGAAATTGAACTACTATTACTTTGGATATTATTTTGCAGTACTTTGTGGAAAAAATTACTGCTCAGGTAGCAACCTTGCACACTCTCTCTGAAGACAGTAAATACTGGATTAAAAAATATATGTCACATCTCCAGAAAAAGAGAGACCTAAAATCTCAAAGGAGGTTACAAGATTTCTGATTTATTTGCCTGGAAAATGGAATCATTTGATCCATCTGGCACAGAAGGACTTGGAGGAAAATACAGCCCTTTCTTGTGGTATTTGGCAGTCTCATGAAAGGCATTAGAGTTTCTCCACAGATTAGAATGGCTTAGAAACTACTGTCCAGACCACTTCCCGAGAATAAGAGTGTATTTAAGTGGTCAAAAGGCTTTTGATTGCAGAAGGGGAAAGGAATTGTCTACTTTAGGTAGAATTATTAACTGGCCATAGAAAAGGCTAATTTATACCCTTATCGATATCAATTTTTTTTAGAATAACTGAATCACACTAGTTTTATTTAATCTTCACAAATAGGGGCCAAGAAAAGAGGGGGAAAAGGTCATCTATATTAGCATACAACTAAATCATACCTGAGCTAAAGGATTAAAAGTGTGATAAATACTACAACAAACCTAAGTACATTGCTTCTCACACTGGTGGGAGAGTGAGGGAGAGTGGGCAGGCCAGAATTTTTACTTCTCTGAACACTTAGTTTCGCAAACTTTTCAAGTTTAACAGCATACAACTGTCACAATTACTAGAAGCTAAGAAGATACTTCTCTATTCTCAGGAAATCTAAACGAGCAAGTTCATCTTGCATGTAATGTCTTACCAGAAAAAAGAAACACCTTGTTGCAGGTAGCTAAAAGGAATGGCAGACAGAAATATTCTGATAACATCAGAATTTGTCACCCCCGAAGATAAGACATCTTAAGTCAAGACCGTTTTCCTAACACAGTATAACTGCCTGAAAAAAACCCACCACACTTAGCAGCTAAGAAGTCAAGTGTGAAGAACGACAGTGCTGAGCCCATGCGCAGCTGAGCACACGCTGCTTCGGGCTGCAAGAGGTAAGAGCGCTTCAGTCAGAGGACAGGCTAAGCAATGGCATGGGTTGAGATATCTATTCCGTATGAGCATTTTTGTGCTCCGTATAACCTGTAGCAACATACAGTTGGGGTTTACTATGCACTTTAGAGAGATATGATTGCCTGCTGTTCTACTTCTGATGAAAACAAATTTTAAATTTTCCCTTAAGCTTAGCTAAATATTTACATCTCATTCTTCCCAAAGGAGGAATTTTAAAGTCCAACAAAAAAAACCCCACCTGTATGAAAAACTGGCTGAATATCATCAAGAAATGCAGTTGTGGTCTTCTCCCTCTTCACCTTCTAAGGGGAGCTTTGGGAGCGGGATAAGGATGCATAGTAATTGTTGCTCAAATCAGATATGATTAAGAAAACAGATGGATGCTTAAATATAACACTGATTCTGTGCCTAAAAGAAACAGACCAAAGAGAGTTGGAACTACATCTAATTCATTTTTGCTGGCACTGTGGTTTATTTAAAACTATTATGATTCAAGAATAACTGAATCATTCAGAAAGTATGCTTTCTATAACCATGTGTAAATATTTGTGCCAAAACTCAAATTTTTAAATTAATTCAAATCTCTGCCTTTCAATTGAAAAGCTTCCTAGATTTAACTGTTGTAACTCTCTGTATATTAAACATTTAGGCAGGAAAAAGGTTTTGCAGTAAGTCAAGCAGATTAAGGCAGAGCTTGATAATAAAAGTATTTCGACAGACATAAACTAGTTCCGAAAAAATTAAGGAGTCTTAAGAGTAACAAAAACTATTTTTGGATTCCCAGAATGCTCCAACTGAACATAATTGAATTGTTTTAGAATTTAAATAGGCACATTTGTTCAAGAAAAAATAACATAATAACTAATGTACTTCTCTCCTGTAAGAAAGCACAGCCTCAACTGCATATATATTGCCAGAGCTATAAACTACTGTTCAACATGTGCTGACTATGCTCCACCGTAAAAAAAAAAAAAAAAAAAACCAAAAAAAACCAACGAAAAAACCAAAACACAACATTTCCCTTTCAGGTGTGCAGGACTTCTTCTCCAAATGCTGCCTGAAATCCATAACAGCTAAAAGGTTCTCATACGTTAGACTCAAATTGCTTTTAGGACTTTTGTTTTGGACAAAACCATATTCCAGGGGCTAATAGCTAGTAGTGGTATTGACTGACCTCGTGGAGGTGAATAGTCTAACCAGCAAAGGCAAGGGAACACTTCTATGATTTCCAGAACCTCTGCTCTTTAATAATACTCTAACTTTTTCAAAGTAAGAAATAAGGAAACACTAGCATATACTGCAATCTCATAGTTGCTAAACTGACATCAAATATTATAAGCTACCAATGTAAACTTCATTGTGCACACATGCACATTCAGCCCATCATTATATGAACAAATCTGGCCCAGTGCACAGGCATCCAACTGACTCTAGACAAAAAACTGACTCAAAACAGATGAGGATACAGCAAAAGTCCTAGGAGCCCTGCAAGAAGGTGCAGTAAGGAAGGGGTTGGCCTAGATGTATTACGGAAAAAATCCAATTTTCTGAAGTCAAGTTCAGTTGCAAAGAAACAGGGAGCCCCTGTATTAGGGAACTGGATTCCATCTCTACTACAGTTCCTAAACATTAATATAATTTCCTTGTAACATGCAATGGCACAGTTTTAAGAGGCTGAGCCCTTCAGAAACTGTTTAAACAATGCCTGGCCTATATAAATACAGAACACATTCCTAGCAGCAATTGTTTCGACTGTGGTTTCCAGCTTCAGTCTGAAAGGAGGCAACAACAAATCTTTGTAAAAATCACATGATGGCTACCTATGTATGAAAACTCATCTGCTTTGAATGCTCAGTGACACAATGAATTAGATACTAAGCTAGCAACTTCAAGAATGCAAATACTGACACACTGTGGACAGATGAAGTAAAACATGACAATACAGCTGTGTTAGTAAGCACTTGTCCTATCGCACACGATACATGCTTTCTCTAAAAAGTTTTGGGACAATTCATGCCAGAAATGATTGGAATTATATAAGCATGACTGAAAACACACAACTATTTTTAATGCCAGTGTATACTTTCGAATACAGATCTTATCAAGAACTGGGAATAAAACTACTTCATTCAGTTAATCAATTTCTCTGACTCAGTACAGACCAGAACAAGATTTAAAAAGCGAGCATTTATATTCAACAGAAGTTACCTGAGTGAATTCAGAATAATATTAGTGTAAACCATATAATTAGATATGCACTCCTAGTTGGAATTAACACATCAGTGGTGAAGGGGCTGGATTCTAGTATGTCTCTGGTCTCTGTATTTACAGTAACAGATCAGGCTGCGTCCTTAYATAGCCTGCAGTCCTACACGTACTGAGCCAATACAGCACCTTGCCGCTCCTGAAAAGGTAATGTCAGTATGTCACACTTCCCTAGGCTTTGGGCTGCTTAATTCAACCCTCTGAGCATTCACCAAATGCTTCCATTTGCCTCTGACTTGCTAACCCAGCAGAAAAGATCCATATTTTTTCTTTTTTTTCCAGAGTAGTTCTGCCATTTTAGCAAATGAAATTAAGCTTGCAAAGAAATCTAACAAGTGCCAGGGCTGGTACAGGCAGTCAGAATGAGCTCTAGGCCAGGATCAAGGAGGACAGGCCACAGTGAAAACCTTTCTGTTTGTGGGTGTAGCGAGTTGTTAAACTGGCTCATTACATCTTAGCGAAAGCACACACCCATAAACAAAATATTAAAAAAAAAAAAAACAAAACCAAAATCAGTCTGACTGTCTTTTCATCATAAAGGGAAAAAAAAAAAAACCCCAGACATTGGTTTTCAGATCTCAGGATGAGTTCTGCTGGAATGCTATACGGTGAAGTTATCTTTTTTAATTTCCAGATGAAAATCTGGATGTCACTAAATACAAACAAATATCCCTGGTAGCTGGGATTTCTTCCTGGTAGGTTTCTTTCCCACAGAGCAGTCTCACTGGAAGGTCAGGCTTCTCCCTTCTCTGTTACCCCAAATCTTCAGCATTATGCAAGCAAGATTTTAAAACCATTCTCCTCTAATTTTATGCTATGTTTCCAAATCATACTGGTTTTCATATTTAAGAAGTGTAGGTATGTTTTATGAATCTATGGCAAACACATGAATTCTATTAAAGAAAAATCTATAAAGCGATGAATGAAAAAGCAAGCACAAAAAAACCTGGCAAAAAAATAAACTACAAAGAGAAGTTTACAGATGAGGAACTGAGTTCAATTATATTATTTCTTCTATTTCCCTCATTGTAATCCATCTGGATTTCAATTTATGGAAAAAAAGGTCAGTTTCTACTACTATAAATTCGACTCCTTACACTATACCCCTATTAGCAGGCCAATACTCCATATCCTCCAAGTTAGTAAAAGAAAAAAATAAAGCTTACCTGGAACCCATTTAATCTCCATTCCTATATCCTTTTCTTCCTGTTTTTTCTCTTTTTCTTGGATACTTTGCAAAAGTGCTCTGTACTTGGCAATTTGTTCTTCATCATCTTTTTGGCTTTTCCTGGGTTTGTCATCTTCCATTTCATGAGCTACATCACCACCTAGAAAGAGAAAGTAAAGCTATCACAGACAGCCTCAGGAAGTTAATTGAAGTTAATGATCAATTGAAGTTAATGATTAGGAAACACACCTAAGGCACATACACTTTTTCTAAAAAACAATCTAAAATATCTTCATCTGTTATTCCCTCAAAGAGTAACCAGTGTTAGAATTCCCCTACTTAGATGAAACAAAAGTAGTATCTGAAAAGACAAAAGAAAATTTGTCCAGCAAAGGAAATCACTGATCGGACACAGCATCCTTTACTGCATTTTAGAATTATTAGTTTCATAGTCCCTTACAGCAGAGTAGTACTTAAATCTCAAAAATAATTGTGTAAAGCATTTTGAAAATAGAGTGCTACATTTTAACAAATAAACTTTCCAAGATTCTGTAATAGAAGTAATTATTCAATGCCTTATCTTGAGTGACTCGCTGAATTAACAAATGAAGCAAGATGGAAAGAGGTTTTTTCCTTCCTCACAGTTACAGTGTGACTTACAATAAGCTTTTAAACAAAAGTTTCAGAAGGAACAGGATTTTAAGGCTTTAAAGATGCTGCAGCTCCTTGAACCATAGAAAACTAGGTTCGGGGCAGGCTCCTTTTTTCTTTTTCTCTGGTTTAGCAGTAAAGCTGTGCTTCCTACAGTACCGAGTTGCATGGGCAGCATAACCGGTGTCTAGAAAGGCAGACCGCAGTTGCAAGTTAACACAGAGTAACCTCTGGTCTTCGGCTAAAACTGAGGCGTCACACTGTTGTTCTCTTCCACATCCCATCACCGCAAGAAGCTGGTTGCTGGCTGGGAGCAGAAATCTTTACTGTTCAGTTAACTGGAGCTGCTTTTCCCCYTTCCTCATCAGTAGCTGGCATCTCCTAAGAGGAAAGCATCTGCTCAGGCAGCAAGCAAAAGGCATTCGGTTTTGAAGACTGAGAAGAAAAATAAGCCATTTTGTTGTTTCTTCTTCCTGGTATCATATGAAATGAGAATTAAAGCTATACCGGATGGGAACTGGATAAGTAAGGGCTACTGATTTGTATTTATGACTGGTTTTGCTAATTTTGCTCGGAGAAATTGAAGTGGCAATGCATACTGTCATACTTTCTCATTTAGATAAAACATGCATTTCTTTTGTCAAACGTTCAACATTGCCTTCAAAAAACCCTTAAGAGCCTTTTCATTCTGTAAGCAAATAAAGAACACTTGACAACAGCTGCAAGAAAGGAAAATGAGCTGAATATGTTCTCAAAGTTTGTTCAGAGTTCAAATAACCTTGTCACTAGCTTTCAAGTATCACGCTGTATTGCACAACATGAGGAACCACTTTCTGATGGATATTAAGGCAGTAATGCTTTCTGCCAACAGCTTGTTCAAAGACTTTTTGAACAAAACACAAACAAAACAAAAAGTTCTGGTGCATTAACAACTGCAYTGCAAGAGAAATACAATTAAGAGGAAAAAGCTTAACCTGTGAAGGAAGAAAATGCAAAAGCAGATGAAATTTAGAGTATAAAATACAAGTATATTCTATATTTTTTTAAAAGGAGAGTAGTAACAGAAGTGCTAAAAGAATTAAGAAGAAAAAAGTTAAAATCATGAGGCAGGTCAGAAACATTCCAATACAATAGTTTGTAGAGTTTGTTTGTTTTTAAACACTGTAATTYATCAAAAATATAAACAAATGCAGAGGCTCAAGATATTAAATTGTTGATTGGCAGCTGTGATAGCTGAGATCACATTCTTATAATCACAGTGCTTTGAAGAGATAGCATTCATAGTTTAATAAGATTATCTTGCAATGGCTGAGTAGATGATTCCTTTTTTGTGTGTGTTTTTTTTTTTAACTCAGCCTTACAAACTAAAGAGTAGAAAAATGATAGCAGACACAACATTTGACAAAAGGTCTGCTGCAAAGCTGAGTTTCTTTTAAAGATGGAAAGATAAAATTCCCCCTCATGATGTAATGGCACACCAGAAAATTCAGCTAGTGACCTCGACGCTGATGGCCATACCATAAAAATACACTAAATGTCTCAATTCTATCCAGGGTAGTTACTCAAATTCAGACAGACACAAAAAAACCCTACAATGCACATAAACCCGCAGAATGAAAAATAAAAGCTCTACACTCCAGCATTCAAGAAGCAAGTCTGAGGTAGAGGTTATTGCACTGTACTACAGCACGATACAAAAAACTAAGTGCATCGACCTCAGTCTTGAGCCAGAAAATAGCGACAAACAAATAAAAACTTGGTGTTTTAACCCCACTTTCCCACATTCTCAGCACTCTCTGAACAAGAAGTTGTGCAAATCCCATTAATTCATCCAAATGATAATAAAAAAGGAAAAATTTAGAATTCAAGGTAATCAAAATAAGCTTATTCAAAGCATATCACAGTAGACATCTTTTTGTAAAATATTCTTCAGGGAAAAGACAGATACTGGAGGAAGAGAATGTGAACAGACAACAATAAATTAATGGTAAGCATTACATTCTGGCTTTCTTAGTTTTCCTATTTTTTTCAGGTCAGGGTAGTCTAACCACTTCAGTGGTGTGCAGCGGATGCAGTTTTTAAAACTCACTTTGCAAACCAGGTGACTGCGGCTGCTGCAGCCTTTAAGCACGTGGCTGCGCATGAGAGGTGCCGGGGCATTCCTAGAACCACGCTTCCGAGCCAGCCAGATGTACGCCAAGGTGAAGAGGCCTGCAATCAGAGCTGGCTCCTGCCTACCCATTGCTGAGTAGGGACACACTGGCCTGCAAAAGCACACACAGACGTGTTCTTCAATTCTAAGTTATCGGACACCTCCAACAGCGTGTACAAACTTTTTAGAAGGAAAGCCGAGATGACCCTTGTTCCTGGCCTTCCAAGCACTTTCTTTTTTTAAATGAAAAAACAAACACAACACAAAAAAGTATCCAACACCTGCATCAGTTAYATCAAGCTCCTGATGCTTCATAGAAAGAAAATAACCAGGTTGTGGTATTTCTATTCTGTCCCATGAAATTCCATCCAGGCTTGGCTAAATCATAAACTGCAAACTCCTCTTACTAGCGTGTTTCCTTAGGAAATATTTTAGCRATATGCCAAAACTAACCCAACAAAAATATTCTAAAAAGTCAGATCCTTGTTACTGTCGAAGCAGCAGTAATGCCCGAGAGTGTCCAAAGCAGCTATACAGGAATAAGGGACAGAAGCTAACCCAAATAATACCCTATTCAATGCATTTTATAAACACCCACTGGATTCAGGGACAATATTAAATAATTGCATGTTCTATGGCTGTCACTTTCCGCTTCTTAGCCTTACACAATAGTTCTAGCAAATACAAACACATATGAATACTGTTCATTCTTACGACAGCAAGGAGGACTGTACTGTCATGTGATAAAATGTTAAAGATGCATTTAAATTTATATATGTAGTCAGAGTTATTGTGCCAAATAGATTCCAAAATTGTAAAAAGATTTAATAAATGGTCTGATTTTATTTAACATTAATCACTGAAAATAAGATTAGCCGCACCATTAAAAAAAGTAAAACTCCACCCAGCAACTCCTCCTTCCCAACAACTACATTTTCTTTCTCTACACTTGTGCACCTCCAGCACTGGTGCAGCAGGACAAAAGAAAACATCTGCTGTCTTTGTAGAGTCTTGTATTGGAAGCCCAATAGCACAAGAGACTGTGCTCCTTGCTCAAACTCCTACTGTGGAGAGCAGGGCTCTACACAGAGTTCCCTGCAAGCCTGCCAGTGTTCAAGAAGTGTTAGGACAATTCTTAGATATACGGTTTAACTTGTAGGTTGCCCTGTGTGGAGTCAGGCCTTGGACTCGATGATCCTTGTGGATTCCTTCTACCTCAGGATATTCTATGATTATACCATCAGGAAGCGCTAATTAAAAATACACTGATAAAAGTATTGTGTCATATAGTCTATTCAGGTATTTTGTGTGGCTGTGCAAAGCAGAACAGCAGAAAAGATGTTGCTCTCGCAAAGATAAAAAAAAACAGAACAAAATCTGAGGCATAAAAACCATGCTTAATTTGAAGCATCATTTAAAACTCCATACACTAAATCACTGGTGCTCATGGTCAAAATAGCAGTTATGGGTTGGATTTGATGCACACCACAAACGCTTCCTAACTGGAACAAATGCATCCACGTAACAGAAAATTCAGAAGCAATGTAAAGGAGATACTTTGTGCTATGAACCATGACATACCAGGTCACTGAAATACTTGACATTACAAAACTGTTGTATAATAGTAATACTAACATTCATGACACACATATTTTAAGTTGAAAAATTCCATAAAAACCAGATTAGAACAGGCCAACAAAAATCTCTTTATAAATAAAACATTTTAATAAGTTAAAAAAATATKAATAAAAGTCCAGGACATTTTTTTCCTTCTTATCACACTCCTACATTTCCATTCAAGCAGCTGACTTTGATTTTTCCCATTTGTGCATAGTGCCACATAATTCTGCTGGATAGAAYCCTGTTGGATAGAATCCTGTTTTGTATCACATAACTGAATGGATAAAAGGTCAGGAACACATTAAAGACATGGCAACATAATTTCTCTATTAAAAACTTACTTTYCAAAACATCATTAGAATCTAGACATTTCCAGGTTTAAAATTTATTAGTGTGATAAGATTAGTTAAGGTCAATTTCTTTTCCTTCTCAGCACCAGAAGTTATCAAAATTTCTGAAGTGTTGCTCACTTCTAGATGTTCACTTTCACCACCACCCTATTACAGATGCTATTCTYTAACATAGCGGTAGTCTTGTACATAGTAAGAAGATGGAAGTGGCTTCCTCTGCATCTACTGCTCCTATTCAGATACTTTACTAAGCACTACTAGAGAAACTAAAGCTCACGGAGGTGCAGTTTATAAGTGCGTTTTCATGTAAGATGAGAAACAAATGGATGTTAACCCTGCCAAGATATTGCCAAGCTGAGACTGCTGCCAGAAGATTTCCCAACTCCATAACCAGAAAAATCTGTGATGTTCTTCTGCACGCTCCAAACTCATCTCTGATTGCAACAACCTGCTTTAATGCAGTATAAATCAATTTTAACATTTGTTTGAAAGACTTGATCAAGGCTTAATGACATTTTCTTTGCCTTGTAATTTAGCCTATATATATATATATAATTAAGAGCAGACTGAATTTTAGAGTGAAAACAAGCAAGGTAATTCAGGAATTTACGTGTTGGTCCACCATACACAGAAGATTTACGTACCTTATGAAGTTAGATGACATTCTCTTTATATTCCTAAGAAGTTACGTGAATCAAAAAGCATTTGAAAGATGTTACTACTACACTCTAAAGTTCCCTTAAATATGTTCTGCTGCTTACCTTTCCCCTTACTATGTAAGACCTATAGCTTAGGAGTACCAGAAGGCCCATTGCACAGCTTTTCTCCACTGCCATTCAGCTCCCCTGGTTACCCAAGAAGAGCTACTGCTGGAGTGAAGAAGCTCTGCACAATCTACAGCTCCCTCAGGACCTTCTAAGGTCTGGAGTGCATTCAACGCCCTGTCTAAGCCATCCCAACAAGCACAGTCTTAGGGCAGCTTCTTCAGTATCTCCTTGCTCTGCAGAGACTTTAGTATGTGTATAGAGCACCATGAAGAGGACAAAACACTATATAAACCTATAAACAGATCTCCGCAGTGAGCACTGTACCTAACTCATTTAGTCATTAACCACGTCACATTTCAAACTAGGACTTTTCCTCTGAAAAGGAAGCACCTCCAGTTTTTTGAAAGTAATTTTATCTCAGAAATGAAGAGATTAAAGTAGGTATTGCCAAACTTGACGAAGAAATGTTAAGGTACCCTGAAAAAAAGAAAGAGAGGGGTAGGAGGAAAAGAAAAAGGGAAGAACGTTATTTTACACTCAGAGGTGAGCTCCTATTCAGAAAGCAGCTATTCGGGGGCTCAAACATTAGGATAACTCCTAATCACCTACCACTTGGTAATTTTTGATCAGTGTTACTTCATAGAAAGGCAGCAGATCTTCATTCAGCATTGAATGAACAGAATAGCTACCACATTCTCTACATAAATCATTCAAATGTATGATGAAAAGCAACTTTTAACAGATTTATCATATCAGCAATAAAGGAAACATGCCATGATTTAGATCACCTGTGATCTTGCTACTTGAAATCACTCGAATTATACTCATTATACTTGGCTTAATCAAACATTAATTACACCAGGTAAAGAGATTTTGCAGTACAGAAATGAAAACCAGAAAGCTGTTTTAAAGCCAGGGTGATAATACTTGTCAAACTCTCACTAATGAATCTTCTAATTAAGCTGTAACTCCAAATTCAGCTAGCATGCTTTGTCTTCAAAAAGAGTGCAGTAATTTTGGGGTCATACTAGTGATATTATTTATAMGGAGAATCAGAACCAGGTTTGTATAATGAATCTCAACTGTGGCTTTAGAGATACCATTTTAAAAACTTGTACATGTGTCTTCTTATCATGTATAAAGAACACTGGAAAAGTGTATTTAACACAAACAAAAAAAGAAATAAAGAAAAAAGGAATGTCAAATTCCAATATATTTAAAGAACTCTAAACCTTCCATGTTAACATGCCTAACTTACGAATCTTTTCAAAAAAATTTTTAGCATCTGTCTATCTGTCAATGTTCTGTCATCAACGCATTTATTTCCTAAATGAGAAGAGTGAACAAAAAATATCAATCTGTTCACCACCAATTTCCCTCCACCTTTAGGTCACACACACAAAAAGTARGTATATGCCACTTGCGGAGATGTTTAGCTCTGGCCGAAAGGCAAGTTATTCTCACAGTAGAACCTGACCACAGCTTTTGTACRACGAGCATAATATTGTCCCTGTAAAAGACAACAATCAAAGCATTTTCTAAAAGATATGGAATTTACATGTTTAAATAACTTGTGTTCAAAACACTGCAGCTAATGACTTTGTGGACAACATTTATTCATGTAAGTACCTTGCTGCTGTTCTTCCTCTTCTTCACTAGATGAAGCCAAATAAGCTTGAAAATCCATGTCAAGAAGTTCCTCTTTTTTAAAAGTTCTGCTAAGTGACATTACTCGTTCATGATCTGTCTCATCCCATGTGATATCTACCTTAAAAAGAAGAATGCCACTTGTAGAAGCTGAAACTCTAAAATTAAACATTGTAACTCTGTCTTTTTAGAGAAAATTATTCGATACCTTCCATTTAAGAAGCAATGTAAACCTGTTACTAATGTTCTCTACAACAATTAGCTATAATAACCATTTACTAAAATAAATTCAATTATAACTTTATGGAATTTGTTCTACAATGAGTTTCAAGGAGTTTTAACTACATGAAAGAATGAAGAAGTCTCCTCATACACTGAAGGGTTCTGTAACAGCAGGTCACACAACACGAAATCTCTGTAAGCCAAATTTCCTTTGTGGCAGCAGATAGTAGTTTAGAAGCAGCCACCAACACCTCTCCTTTCCTYTTCCAGCAGCAACTCATTCCTGGAATCACACATGGATTGCAATGGGGACAATGAAAGAGTTTGCGAAACTGCACCCTCAACCGGAAGGTGAAAAAGATCTGACTGAAAAATGATCCAGCAGAAATTACTTATTTCTCAACTAATCACTTCTCCAATCTGGTTCACTTCATGGCCAGATGGAAGTTTTGGCTGTCACATAAGACAGAGTAGGAATGAATAGCTACAAGGATGGGAAGCAACTGTTTAAGCCTGGCACTACCACCAAAAAGGCTCTTGTTGAGCTACACACAAATACCCATTTTAGGGAAATTAGAAGATTTAACTGTGAATAACGAAGTAATTCCATGTGCAGCTTGTAATAGAGGTATAATGAGGTCAAAATGTATTATTTAACTTGTAACAAAGAAGCCCAATCTCTTTTAAAATCCAAAACCCGAGCTTATTTATGGGCTTGCAACTTGTGGCTCCATAACACGCTTACATCTTTTAATATGTTTGATGTCTTTATTTTGAAATGGTGAAGATCATCAGGAATCTTTTCCCCACTACTTATATAATTTATAAGCTGACAATAAAACTAAACAAATTAGAAAAACATTACAAAAACATTGTAAAGATACCTTTGATGTTCCCATAGCAGCAGATGTGAAGTACTTTGGCTTATATACAGCTACATTCACTTCTGAGGCTACATCTTTTGGCTTATCATCAAATGTAACGTTATCTGGAATAAATCTTAAAGGCAAACAAAACATGTTATTATTCAAATACACTGGGAAATTTCATAGTATAAACAGTCTAAGCTTTTCATGAGTATGGTTCATCAGCACAAAAGAATTTGCTAAAGTAGAAAGTTGGTAAGCCTGAAAAGGAAACAAAAGAAACGGACAAGTACTCCACACATGTGAGATTAACTGTCTGGCTTCTGCACAGCTATTCCACAGGTTTTCAATGTATAACACCACCATGCTGGGGAAGTAAACTAAACAACTTTCAGTCTGGTATTAGCAGGTCAGGGGTGGTTTTCTGGGCGTTTTTGTTTGTTTTAAGAATCATCTTTTCAGGAAGCTTAATATTAAAAATTCAAAAGAAAAAAGTGAATAAAATAAAATAAAATTTGGAAATAGATAAATAAAAAAATTCAGAACATTTTAGGAAAGCCTGGTACATCTTTAACAATACAATTAGTAAGAAAAAATATTAAAAAGACTGAAGTCATGTGTAACAATGGAAGAAGTTAGATAAAAAACCAACCCTTTGTACACTACATGAGAAATTACTTGGCTATTTTTTTTTTCTAAATCATTGCAAATGTAATCTGATTAATTAAAATTTAACGAAGTAGATCAGGAAAAGCACTGGAGAATTTTAAACAGCTGTGTCTGTYGTAAAACATTATCTTTCTGTGTTTAAAAGCATGAAAAGTTACATGTTCATTTGGCAGAGATCATCTTCTCCAAACTGGTTCAAAGCAAATGAACTAAGTTCCTCTAGAAAATGATTCAAAGCATTATCTTTCACTGACTTCCAAGAGTGCCCATAACACGGGCCCCAGCAAACAAAGACAGCTTCTGTCAAAACTTACTATGATTTAGTAACTCCTCTTCTGCTCAGACTAGAAGGCTTTTTCATAACAAAAGGAAATACTGACAATAAAGCACAACTATAATTTAAAATTCTTTCTTTCCCAAACGTGACTTTTGAAATATTAGAGCTTCCAGCTCATTCATAGAGGCTAGCATAGTAATCTATTGCAGCTTCATGACAACAGCAGCAATATTCTTGCCCTGTGGTAAGCAATCCTGAAAAAGAGCCACTTCTGGGCCCCTGGGGAAAGAAAAGAAAAAAGGAAAAAAAAAGCAACAGTATGTTGTTTTGTTTTCTAAATCCTACCACTTTACTTAATTGTACCAAAAGGTTGAAGATGCAACCAGAACATTTTACCATAAGAGAGAATAATCTCTCTATGCAGAGTTCCTCTCAAACTTCCCATATTCCGGTAAAAATGCTCAAAAAGAAGAAAAAAGACTCAAAGAGAAACCTAACRACTCACTGGATGCCTAATTTATTTACTATCTCATTTTGGTTACAGAATAAAGACAATACCGTTTACTCCAAATTATTTTAAATTGGCTTTTTAATTCTCCCTCCCCTCTCGGGCCCAACATGTAAAAAAGTCACCACTGGAGTTACCTCAGGTCTATAAAAGAACAGCTACTTTCAAATTCCAGTCCATCRCATTCCTCATATATTTTATTGGCTGTTTCAGGAGAATCACATTCTACAACTGCATAGAAGTATTTCAGTCGCTTAAATTGATACTCCCGCAGTTTCTCCCTATAAAGCCTGYAAAAGCGGAAAACACCACAATCAAGTGAGCTGCTTTAACAACTTTTAATTTGCAAAATATTTTAATTCAACTCATTAACAACATGCACGATTCAAACACTCTCCTAATCTTATAGTAAGATTAGATGCTAAACAGCATGAAGTTCCACCAGTATCTACTCAGTTTTACTCAAGTAAAAAAGACTAATTCACACASTTTTATTAAGTGTACACTTTCTGCATCTGACTCTGCTTCCCACAGGCATTGTAAGGTTAGAGTCCCTGAGCAGGGCATAGAGTAGCATCTCTGTACACCTCTGTGCAGGCCACAGAAAGAAGCRTTTAATAGTTCCCATCAAGTTGTTTGCAATCACCCTGCCTCTTAGCAAGGTTGATGAAAAGGATGTTCATACATAGTAAGTAAGGGTATGTTAGGAACGTAAGAGAAGCTGGGAGACTGTACGGACAGGATTTCAGATCCTCATGTTAGAGAGAGGCAGCGTAGGAGTGGTAAGTAAGAAAGCGGTATGGGTGAGGAAAGGAATCRGGATACTAACTTGGGTAGCACAGGCGGTGGTGGCGTCATAGAAGATGACAGCAAGAGAAAAAGAAAAGCAGAAAAGAGATTGAGAAGTGGATGAATTGCTGGAAGCATGCAGGAGAGAGATYGCAGGGCTGAGGTCCTGTCCGGTGAATTTGAAGGGTACAGGCACAAGTATCACTGCGGTATCTCTGGGATATCTGGATTTCTGTTTGTTGTATTCCAGATGCTCTAGAGCCCACTGAGCAGTAAATGCAGTGCTTCAGGATGCACCTTGGTGCACAGAGTGAAGCTGACTTCAGAATGCGCTGCAAGTTCATCATACACCTCCCTGATGCACTAGAGACTTTCTTCAAAGGGATCTGCACTTATTTTAGAAGCATCCAGATTTTCCAAATATAGGGCAGTCCAGCCGGATATATTATACAAAAGTGGCCCTAGTCAGGCTGCCAAACATCTGGAAATTCTAGAAAAATATAAAAGCAAAACCTCTCAAGTTCCACACAGAAAAGACTTTCAAGCAGAACAAAAGGGGGGAAAAAAAAAAAAAAAAGACATGCCTGAAGAAGCCTGGACAATGGTAGGCCTGGTGAGCTCAGCCTAGTAAGCCAGGGCTGCTGCTGGTGGCATTCAAGAAATCTCAATCTGGGAATTCTTGATCTAAGTTAAGGTCCCTGTTGATTACGCAGATAAAAATTTTGACAGTAAGCAACAAAGGGAGTTTACTGCATGAATGGCAATTTGTAGAGAAGAAATGCTATGTTAAGCTCTCCACACATTTGTTCCATTTATTATTCCAATGAGCTACATAATAAAAATTTTGAACCCACTTATCAACAAGCAAATCTTCCCAAGTTTCATCATAATGCATTTATTCAATGCACTGACAATGAACCAGGGCCAGTTGTAAAACATCCCTTGAAAAAGCTATAAAATTAAGGCTTCCACAGGAGACTTCCACATATGAACTTTTAGAAACGGGAGTTGATTGGGATTTTCACKGAGAATTAGACATATCTCTTATTTGAAGATAAAGTTAATACCCGTCATTCTCTGTGGTATTCTCTGGAAGATCGAATAGTTCCACAGGTCCTTTTTGTTCTTCCTCTTTCAATCTCTCTTTTCCAAACTCCGAAGGATAAATCTACAAATACAAGAACACAAAAGTAAATTTTTAACTGCAGCAGCATAAGGTACACCAGCTAAGAAAAAATATCTCACCAAGCCTTTCAGACTTTATGTTTTTTATCTAAAATCAGTAAAGGGATCAATTCCACAAAACTTTAATACCCTCTTTATTTTAATTTACAGAAAACACAGTAGAATAAACAAACTGCCTGTTAGGAATGAGAATATTTTGAGACAGATGAAGAACAACAGGAACCCTGACTTCGTTCATTTCACTGTGGCCCTTTTCAGCAAGGGCTGAAGGGGTATTTGACTAACATTTCTCAGAAAGCTGGAGGCAGATACTRAAAATGGAAAAATATAACTTAACTGATCAGAATTCAACCAGTTTATTAATAACTCAAAAGTGGTGAAAAACAAGAAGTGTTGTGCAATGGTAAAAGGGGTTGGAAGGCATTTAAAAATAGGCAGATTTAAAGTTGGGTTATCTACCATAAAGACCACTGAAAATTAAACTAGCCAAAGAAATGTAGTCTCCCCCTACTAGACTTTGAGAACTTCACTATTAGTCTCAGAAAAACAGCACTTAGAGCCAACCTCATAAACACAAGAAGTTAACAGCTTCGGGATCTAACTCTACCAAACACATGCCTGTTGCTGACAAGCAGCACAGGTTTATTTCTAATACAGCAAGTTAAATTGCAACACAGTTTCTCATTTATCATGTTAATATGTCTTTTGGTTCTCCACAGAACTGTCTTACTTCATTCTTATTTTGTAATATTTCTTTTTTTCTTTTTTTTAAAAACAGTAAAAACCAGTACCCTTTTTAGAAATCAGGTCTTACCTTAACAGAAAATACTGTTCCTCCTTTGGGCGTGAAAGAATTAAATAGAGCCAGCAAATCCTTAGCCTTCAACCTATCCCAATCCATATTACAAACTGCCAGTCTACTTGTAATCTGAACAGAGAGGAAAAAAAAGGATGTAAAGTTCATAGGTTTAATTCCTGACTGCTATGGGGAATACACAATTCTTTAGCAGMTATCCTTGGTAAAAATCAAACTCAGCAACAAACTGTGCTGAAAAATAAAAGAAGCATTTTCCTCAAGAGTTTGTATCACTTCAACTAACAAAGGTCAGAAGCAGCAATCACTGGAGCAGATAAAAAGGACATATATAGTGAAGCACCACAGAATGGACTGCACCAATCACAGATTTAGGACTGCAGTTACAACATCAGCACTTAGGATTTTGTTCTCATCATGTGGTTAGTCACAATAGCAACTAGCATCACAGTATCATAACAGCACTAGAGTACTACGTTTCTTATACGCTAATTGTGCTCAGTTTTAAAGTTCTACTTCATTGTCTAATGATTTCAAACCCAGTAGTGAACAAAAGCAGTACTATTTAAATTCTGGAATTTCTGGAAAGCTCAATTCTGTTTGTTCTTTCACTTATAGATAGCTTATCTATCTATAGGTAAGCCTCTGCTTAGAGGGAAGGGGAGACACCAATGAAAACTGCAAGTCTCTCATTCTCAGCCCATTTAATCATCACTTGCATTCTGTAACTAAAAGGCTGAAAAATCTTTATGAAAAATACTTTCACAAACTGTTTCACAGATGAAGGTTTATAAGGAACTCGTAACAGCGTACATTTCTGAGTTTCTCATGTAGCAACTTTTCACATGCAAAGTATTGTTACCTCATCTCCCCGAGGGGCATCTTTATCCAGCTCGCGCCATGAATGCTCTATCTCTGGCTCCTTTGGAAATAGGTCATTTAAATCCTCATCATCATCTGAGCTCGTTTCAATGTTCCCTATGCCTCTAGCTAGATCAGGCCCACTATCACTTTCTTCATCATCTTCTGAATCACTATCTTCTTCGCCCGTTTCCCCATCRTCTTCTGGCTCCTCTTCGTCGTCTGTTTCCCTATCATCTTCTGGCTCCCCTTCCTCCGATTCTGGGTACTCAGAAGCATCACTTGCGGAAATTTCTTCCTCTGATTGGCTTTTACTAATGTCACTTTGATCACAGGTATCTGTGCATACAGTCTCTAAAAGATAAACATTAGATATTTATTTTTATGTTGGAATTACATATGATCCTTTAAAAAGAGGAAAAAAACTCAGATTTTCTTCATACAGATTTACAGAACCCCTGAAATGTGTAACGATGCAGGAACAAATTACACCAGGGAAGTGCAAACAACACAAATCATCGTATCTTCAGCTTGTCTAATCTAACCTAATCTAATCGCTCTTTAGGTCCACAATTGTATTATCAGTCCCAAACTCTAATGAAATATTATTCTGTTATTCTACTTATATGTATAGAATCAACAGATAGAAATCAGATTTCAATGTAGGCTATACGCATGCACAAGCAATATAAAGAAAGTTTTTCTTCAAGTCACCTGTTCTCTCTAATGCTCTCTAATATTAATGGCTTGATGCTGCCATCCTTACCCTTTCAGTCAACAAGCGTTGACATGCTGAAGCCTTCATGGTAACAGACCTTATATTTGCTATTCAGTTTAATAAATACAGTAGTGTATACGCTACTACACATTTTACTTTTCTAACTAACCAACAATTTCAGCTCCAGCAATTAAAAGGACATGGATGTTCACAATCTCACTGATTCTATAAAGAGCTGACCAGCTCCGATTCTTCAGCGACACTGAATCTGAATCAGTCAGCCATTTTATGACTCACCTTGTGAACGATCTTCCATGGATAAAACAAAAGCAACAACATCCAAGTAAACATAGCCAAATTCTACTTGTTAGATGAACAACTAACCTGATTCTTTTATTTTTCCTCCTARGGAATGGTCCCTCCTGGGAGCTTTAACCGATTTAGTATCGCTTGGTTGTGAAGATTTTTGATTTTTTTGAATTGAAATTGATCTTCCTCCTGATGCATCTCCTTGCTTGTTTTCCCCTTTGTGTAAAAGGCCCTTGTTTCCCAGAGAACGATCAATTTCTGTTGTAGTTTTCTTAGAGTCCTCTTTCAAGTTGAATTTAGATGTAATTTTTTGTCTTTCRTTTTTAAGGTCATCTAGTTTTGTCACTGCTTCATGTGTTTGGTCCACTCCTTGTGTGCTTATTTTGCTCACCTCCCTAGGGGGACCATCRGCAAGTAGTTTTGCGGAATCTGCTTCTCCTTTAGGTTTAGCTTTTTTTTTCTTCATTTTCTTTTCAGTATGTTCTTTACTATCATTTTCTGAAAGATCAGAGTCAGATTCTGACAGGGCATAAAATTTCCTGAGGTTCTCTGTAGAAGTATAGTTAACAGGGCGACCTCTTTTATCCACTGTATATTTCAGCTTAAACTTCTTGTCATGAAACATAGCTCGGAACCGTTTGTCAATCTTGATTTTACGTTCTTTTTCGGGCACCTCCCAAAATCTGGGATCCCTAGTAATGTAGCTAAACCGCCCATCRTTCAGTATTTCCTCTTGAGATGACATTTTTGATGCTGTTGAAAACTTGGACATCTACAATATGGGGAAAAAAAAGGCACAATTCTGATTAAAAAAAATGATTAACATAGATTTAGATAGGGAACGGAAAAAAATTAAAGCATTAATCAAAGCTAGATTTCTAACCTAAAAAGTTCTTTCCAAAAGCAGTGAGTCACAAATTATCCTGTAACTACCACAGTCTTGACCACACACCTTAGCTTCCTCTGACAAGGGATATACAGCTATAAAGAGCACAGCGGCTGCAGATATAGCCCGAAGTGACCCCCTACCAATCCCGAAGGCGACCTCAAACAGTTTCACCGCCAGCCAGACCTCAGACTCGTGCTTCCCACCGCACTAGGGGATCCCACGTTTTAAAACGCCAGTTCGGAAGGAGGTCAGCAAGAGCACGAGTGTTTTGGCGAGCTCAGGCCGGTGCCAGCGGCAGCTCTCGGCGCAGGCAGAGGCTCAGCGCGGCCCAGCAGCAGCGCGGCACCACCGGAGCCTTCCCCGAGGCGCCCGCTGCCCTGCGCCGAGCCGGCTGCGGCACCCCGCTCCCTCCCCGACCCCCAGACGATGCCGCGCGGAGGCGCCCCAGCGAGGAGCCCCGCTCGCGCTGCCCGGCCGCCCCGAGCCCACCGACCCGTTAACGGCCGCCGCCTCACCGCCCGGCTCCGCTCCCGCACGCGGAGGCCCGCAACCACGCACCACCACGCGCCAACGCAGCCACTTCCGGCAGGACGCTATGGCAGCCGCGGCAGGACAAACCGCTCCCAACCAATAACACGGCGCGACCGGCGGAAGGCTGGTGGCGGGGCGGCAGCGCGCATGTGCGGAGCGGGATGAGGCCAAGCCAGGCGGCTGCGAAGGGGGGGGCTTTTTTTCCCGCGCATGCGCTGGGCGCGCGGCCGAGGCCATGGGCGCTGCGGCCGTTGGAGGGGGCGCGGCGGCCGTTGGGGCGCGAGCCCTGAGGGGGTCGGGCCGCCCCGTCCTGCGGGCGGGCTGGGGCGGCGGAGGCGGGTGTCGCCGGCTCTGGGCGCTGTCGGGACGAGCCGCCGCTTCTCCTCCCGCCGGTGCTTCCTCGGGTTCGGGCGCGCTGAGCCCCTTCGACCGGCGGCTGAAGCGGAAGCAGAAGAACTGGGCGGCGCTGCAGGCCGAGCCCGCCAAGTGCGACTACCTGCGGGAGGAGGTGGGGGCGGCGGCCGGCGGCCCGGGGCGGCCCCCTCGGCAAGGTGGGGGAGGYGTCAGCGGGGCGCGGAGGTGGCGGGCGTGGGCGATGCCCCGTGCCGCTGACCGGYGGGCTTCCCCCCCTAGGTCGGCGGCAGGATAGCGGACAGGGTGTTTGACATCACCAGGTAAGCCTCGCCGCGAGGGGAGCGGGGCAGCGCTCCGTATCCCACACGCTCCCCTCYAGCTGCGGGGTCACCGTCAGGGGACGTGGCCCTCGGGAAGAAAGGCTGGCTTGTGAGCGCCTTTCTCTCCGCTTTCTCGTAGCGGTAACCACAGAAGGGTGCTCCATGTGTTTAGTTCGAAAAGACGTTTGGAAATGAGTAGACAAAACTTAACATACTCTAAAACTTAAAATAGCTTAAGTCTTGATTACGTTTTGTGTTGCTAAACTTATCCTTTAGAACATTTCCTCTTGCTTTGGATGTTGGCTCTGGAAGAGGATACATAGCTCAACATTTAACCAAGGTACTGGCTCTTCATACTTTAAAGTGTTTCAAATAAGTATATATTTATTGCTCTGTTTACAAATAGGGCTCTATTGTAGCTTAAAACAATCCTCTGCATCTTGATGAGGTAACTCCTTTTTTTTTTTTTTTTTCCTTTCTCATATCTGTAGCTACAGTCCAAAGACGTGTTGTGCAGGCTGTTACTCTATTGTCACCGAAAACTTGACAGATAGTAGTGTGAGGGAAGCTATCTGTTGTACAACAGTTAACCTTTAGTCTTGAGTAGGGAGATGCATGGTTTTTGATCAATCTTTATTGGATGCACTTAGTTGTTAAAGGGAGTATCATTATGGAGACTTCTAAATGGTGAACAGTTTACCCTTCATGAACCATGCC
This sequence comes from Oceanodroma leucorhoa, assembly GCA_030449065.1. Lineage (NCBI taxonomy): Eukaryota > Metazoa > Chordata > Aves > Procellariiformes > Oceanodroma > Oceanodroma leucorhoa. The sequence goes on along the minus strand of JASVER010000045.1, from coordinate 493,738 downwards.
GCAAGTAAAGGTACTTCATTGGCTGTTAATCCATGGTTTATATCTGACTGAACTTATACCTAAAAATGCAGAATGTGTTTTCTGTTACTATTTTTACCTCAACTATTCTCCTTGGGAGCAATTACTAGTATTATGTTGGGGGGAAAAATGCTTTCTACTTTACATAAAGTTTTATCAAGTGTTAAAGAGATTCCTTCCAACTTACTATAAATATTTATAAGTGTTTGAAAAAAATTACTAATGTCAACTTGTAAAACAATTTAAATATTTGACAGACTTKTGAAATTTTATTTCAGGAAACCATTGAAAAACTTATTCAAGTTGATATTGCAGAGAATGCTTTAGTAAGTAGCTTTCTGAATGCTAATGTGCTTCAATTTCGTAGTACAGGAAAGCAAAAGAAGTGAGTTTCTGATGTTGTTTTTTTCCTAACCAAACATTAGAAAAATGCTGTAGAATCTGAAATCCCTACGGTCAATGTTGTAGCTGATGAGGAATTCCTTCCTTTCAAAGAAGATACATTTGATCTTGTTGTTAGCAGCTTAAGGTATGCATTAATCATTTATTTACATCTTATTTTTTGGTTAAAGATGTTAAATAATGTTCTTCTTAGAGTCACTTCAAGAAAAAAAAAGAGAACGACTAATAGTCCATTAAACAGCAACAAAAAATATACTAGCGTAGTTAATATGAGCGTACATTAGGAAAAACTGCTATCCTGGTGGTTCTTACTGGTTTGTTTGTTTTCCTTCAAAACACATGTAGCTTCTCTCTTTCCTGCATTTTGACAAACTAGTCTCCAGGATTTGCATATTCTCAACTTAAAAAAAAAAAAAAAAAAAAAAAGGTATTTGTATGAACTTTCATTTTTATTTAGTGTCACTTTTAGGCAGGCATTTCAGAACTTTTGCAGCTTGATAAACTAGTTCGTTGCTTTAGCTTCTGACACATACTTAGATAATGTAATAATTATTTGCATTCCCTAAATTGTATTTAATATGCAACTACAAAATGTATGCTTCTGTTATTTCAGTTTACATTGGGTGAATGACCTTCCTAAAGCTTTTAGAGAGGTAAGAAACCGTTTTTTAGTACTAAAAATCAACACTTACCATTACTTGCCTTCAGAGCGCTCTATATTTCTAGGTCCTCTTTAAATAAGAGACACAGAAATAGCTCATGTTGCACAAAAGTATTTTTTGCAGTATTTTTGGCAGTTTGAGGACCATCAGTTGATATTTCTACTAATTTACTGTCTCAGATCAGTTTGGAACAAATAACTGTGAAACAACATGTTTATATAATATTTTATAGTCTCAACAGCTGAGAACATGGTAATTAATGTAACCTGAGGCAATGCTATTGATTTTACTGTGTGTTAGCTCTTCCTACTTGAAGTACAGGAGTTTTCTAAATCTAACTTCTCCAGAACTGGTTTATGGACCTTGTATTATTTTTATGTCTCAGCTATTTATTTTGAAATACAACTTTAATCAGATAAAGGCTTTTTGATTTTTTTAAATGAAGCAAATGCTTGTTAAGGACAGAAAACTGAAGCTTACTGAAAAAATCTCTTTTTGTATTATTTCAGCTCCTTCTTGCAGGTGAAAACTTTTTTCAAATCAGCWAACTTGGGAGCAAGAGCAAGGAATATTTTAACCAGTTTGCTGTTTTTTCATTTATTTCAAATTGGTCAGTCACTACAGTGCTATTCTATCGCCTGTTGGTATGAACAGGAGTACCCTGCTGTTACGGAAATAATAGAAATCTGGATGCCTTCAGTGCTTTAAAAAAAAAAAAAAAGTTTTGGCAAGAAATATATCCTTTTCTCTGAAATTTAAGTGTTCTATGGAGTGTCAAATATTTTTACCTCCACAGTAAAAATAACTGACACATCATTATAATGTCCCACAAAGCAGAGGGGAGTTCTTGGCCAACTTCTGTCGTGAATGTTCGTTTCCTACTTTGGGACCACTGGCTTTAACTAATGGAAGCTGCCTTCAACTGCTTACATTTCTTACCTGTCAGTTAAAGGCTTCTTTATTAGCATAGAAAAGGTAGCTTGATTAATACTTAATTAAAAACCAGTTTAAAAGATTTTTGTTTCAAATCAGTAAGGTAAACTGAAGCTTTTGCTGTCTTGTTAGCCTGATTATGTAATATGGCTCTTCTGGATATCTAAACCGGGGATCATTGCCAATTCTTAAGCAAAAAAGCAAGTATGAATTTGTTGGCCTTCTCAGGAGGAAGGGGGCTAGGACTTATTAGACAAGAAAGCACCTTGTCAACCTTGGCRTTTAAGTCATGATATTGCTGTTCTGGCTAGTTAAAAATGAGTAGGGGTMAACATAATAAGAATTGTATTGCTCTGTTGTGTGTTCAGAAGTGCAAAGTTCTCTACTAGAAACGAAGGCCTCCATTTCTCTTAAATCAACCCATTAAAAAGTATTTTTGCTGCCCTCATCTGAGAAACTAAAAGTAAGCAGAAGCTATCTTAATCTACCTTATTTTCAGAAGTAAATTAATTGAGGATACTGTTTTAGGAGTATCCCACTGAAAATAGTTTTGCCCTAGATTTCCACAGTGCATTTGTGTTTMCTGACTGTAAGCATAATTTCTGGGGATTCACTCTTTCTGCAAATAGCCTCTTTTCAGACAGATTATTTATCTTGTAGTGTTACCAAAAGCTTTGGTGCAGCTTGCCTTGTGGAATACAGTTAATATTAAAAATCTCTTACAACTATTATAACAATTGCTTTTAAGTTTATTTAAAAAAACAAAAAAAGTCCTAAGAACTTCTTAGTTACATAGGCTTAATAACAAAAAACATTAATTTCCTTTTTTTTTTTTTTTTCTGTGTTACAGATTCACCAAGTTCTTAAGCCAGATGGAGTATTCATTGGTGCAATGTTTGGGGGAGACACTCTGTATGAGCTTCGCTGCTCTTTGCAGCTAGCAGAATTGGAGAGGGAAGGGGGATTTTCTCCTCATATATCACCATTCACTGCTGTCTCTGATTTGGGACATCTGCTGTCAAGAGCTGGCTTTAACACCCTGACTGTGGTAATTATAAACAAGAGAACAATCAGACAAAACAATCTAGAACATCAGAGCTGCTGATATATAAAAAATACTATTTACAAATGTATTAGTAATGTACTGCTTCCTTCTGCATGTTGTGCACCTTGCTGAATAAGTTTCTGAAATAGCCTGGACTGCCTCTGTTCTTGGCTTCACTGTCATTAAGGAAGCTAACTGAAGTGTATCTTTGGCTAGTGGCCCAGTAGAATTTGGATGGTTGTCTTGGAGAAATGTCGGAGAATGTTAGACATGCTTGAAAAACCTTTAGRCACTCTTTCTGTTTCTTCTAAAACCAAGAAGAAAATAATGGCGTTTCAATTAAAATTTTATTGCATTTGGGCTACTAAACAAAAATTTTTAGAAATGKTAAAAGACAGTGTATTCTTCTGAGAAATATGCAGTTTGAACAGAAGTGGCAGATGAATAATCCATTAGCAGCTCTGAAGGCTAGCATAATGCTACTGGTTTAGCTTGATATGCGCTAAAACTAAGCTCAATTCTTTTAGGATACTGACGAAATTCAAGTCAACTACCCAGGGTTGTTTGAGGTTATGGAAGACTTGCAAGGCAAGTATATACTTCATGGAAACATGAATGTTTTCTGTATCAGTGATGCAGACACAGAGAGTTTCACTGTGTGTTTCTTAACTCCAAATCATGGAATCATAGAATAGTTTGGGTTGGAAGGGACCTTTAAAGGGCATCTAGTCCAACCCCCCTGCCATGGGCAGGGACATCTTCAACGAGATCAGGKTGCTCAGAGCCCCGTCCAGCCTGACYTTGAATGTTTCCAGGGATGGGGCATCTACCRCCTCTCTGGGCAACTGTTCCAGTGTTTCACCACCYTCATCATAAAAAATTTCTTCCTTAAAAAATATAAATAATAAATAAAGCTTATTGTAACAGTGGAAGCATTMTTTTTCTCCAGATCTCTAGTGAGTCAGGAGATATGCCTGTCAGGAGATTTGTCTTGGAAAGCAGAAGTCAAAGATTTGCTACTTTGTGGTCTGCTATGAATTTTCTGCTTTCCTTGTATTCCCATTCTTTGTGAGCCTATTCAGTGTAAGCTGCTGAAAAGCCCTGAAAGGGAGACRGAAACATACATCCCACATAGTAACTTCTCCTGTGAGCCTCCCTAATTATCAGGACATTCAGGAAACATTCTCATTCTAAAGAATGAGAATAAATAGACCCTCAAATTGGAGTCTGCTGAGGAACACAAAAAACAATTGAGATGCTTAACAATTGAGTTAGTATTCATATGCAGTCAGTTATTACTTACAGAGCAATTCAGGGCATCTTCTTACTCTGGAWCAGCTGCTGTTGTTTAGAGTAATTCCTTAAGGAAAATAAAACTTTCATTCTCTGCAGAAACATTCAGATGCAGTAAGTGATTAAAGAGATTAAAATTGTGGTTATTTCTTAAAAAAAAAAATATCTCTTGGGATAGTAATTTTGATGCTTATCTGTTCAAAAAAAAAAAAAAAGTATGAGTGGTGTGTCTGAATAAACACTTTGTACTCGTGCTTAAAATAAATAGAAAACCTCAATGTTGGAAGACTTGGGCTGAAGAAATAATAATTGGAAATCATTCCTAGCAGTAYAAACTGTAAATTGCAAAGCACTGGCCTTAAAAGTCTTGTATTCTTATAGGTAAGAAACTCACCTAATTATTTGCGTTATGTTGTTCTCTCTTACAGTGAGATTCAGAGAATTCTATACTTACTCTGGTTTAGTAAAAATCTGTCGTTAGTGCATGACACTTAACTCATGGCATATGCTATATCTTCTTTTTCTTAAAGCTAAAACATATTTTTAGGTATGGGGGAGAGTAATTGCTCTTGGAATAGAAAACCTCTGCTACACAGGGAAACAATGTTGGCAGCTGCTGCAATATATCGAGGTAAGTATTKGAGAGGTAATAAGTTAATCAGAAATGACTTTAAGAACATATTTTCTATGTCTTTTTCTCTGACCTCGGGGGGGGGACACCAAAACACAAAAAAAAACCCAACACCCCCCCCATTTTGGAATAGAATGAATACCGTTATCATACAGATATTTTTAACCTTAATTATAATGACAGGATTTGAACTATGTTGATGCACCAATATGAGATATTTTTATTGTCCCAAATCTTTCACCAAGAGTCATTATGATGAATATGTCATACTTAGTTCTAATGTTCCGAGAACGAAGTATTTCTTCTCAGATCTGATCATCTGTGTACCTTTTTTTTCTCTCCYTTCCTGCCCTAACAGAAATGTATGGAAATAGCGATGGCTCAGTACCTGCTACGTTTCAGATCTACTACATGATTGGCTGGAAGTTCCATGAATCACAGGTAATGTGAAGCTGAACTATTTTCTGTTTGAAGGTAGCTTTTAAATTACTGATGCTTTAAAAGCTTTTTACAAAATATTTTAACTTAAAACTAGCCCTATATATTTTTTTTTTTCTTTTTCTCTTAGGCAAGACCAGCCCAGAGAGGTTCTGCAACAGTTTCATTTGGAGATCTGGCAAAAATAGATGGACTTCTTTCAAGAGGAAAAAAATAGTTCTTCATCAGAAATAATAGTTGTCTTGAAGCTTCTATAAAACTTCTCATTGCAGATAGTCTTCACTTTGCTTATTTTGTGATGACATTCTGAAATGATAATAATCTACATGCAGCAGGGTTTTTTGTTTTTTTTACTGCCCGTGGTACAACATCAGCTGTGTAAAATGGTGTTCATTTTTTGTTTCTAGAGAAATATTTGAGCAGTATTCTAAGTGAATACACGCTCTCCCAACTTTTGATTAAATTACTATGCTCAAATGTAATGCCTCTTCCAGCATTTCAATATCATAGACTGCTCCAGGTATGATTTGCAAGTCTTGAGTGTGTATCACCCTGCATTATTTTTTAATTATTCCTAAAGGATGGTAGATCATAATAAAGAATAGTGCTTGGTGGCAAGTGTATTTATAAGACATCCTACAASAGAAAATATCAGCAAATACACAGATCTAAATTATTACGGTTTTTGTTGGTTGGAAATTATGGGTAAAAAGTTACTATCAGTTATTGTTTGAAATTTGAATGTTTGACTTTTGTATAGGGAAGTGGTTAAATAAGTTCTGTATTATAAAAATATCTCAGGTTGCTACCCTTCACCTACAGCCCTCAAATTCAATTAATTTTCCTTCCACCTCCAAAGCTAGAAATGTTTCTGAACCTTAATAGTAGAGCTCAGCCATAAAGAAAGTTGAATGCTTCATTGTAGCTCTATCAGAATGTATGTATCACGATTTGACTTAATTTACTGAAAGGAGTAGCAAGCAGAAGACTCACCTAGCACTCAGATGGACATGTATGTTTCAAATTAGTTAATTATCTGAGAATTGGCATTCTCTGGAGTTGGTACTCTTTTGGAGTTCCATGGCTTTTTTTTAACCTGTTCTTTTGTCTCGTAGCATTTGAAAAAATAAAGGTGGTATTTTATCTAAATATTAGTTAAAAGTTACATTTACACGTTACTTTGCTTTTCTACCATCAGAGACTGAAAAGCATSAAGTATACTTTTTTCTCCTTAGCTGTGACATGGAGCTATGACTTTTCCTGTACATAACTGCATTACCAGAAATTGGTATTAGTTACAAATGTGGCCCACTAACCTGAGGTGCTTTAGAAAAAATAATCTACCTGTGATTTCACTTCATGGTAGTACTGATAGAGAATGGTAGAAAAGGAAAAGCATGAGGAATGTATAATCCAGTATATCGTTCAATCAGTTTTATCATTGTATCTAGGTGTATAAGTACTGGTGAAATTAAAGCTGCTCTAGGCTTGTTTTAAGAAGATTATCCAGCAGGTGGAGTTTGACAGAATGGTATGGCACAAACCAAGTAGGCAAGGTAGGCAGAAGCCTTCATATTCTGTCAAGGATTATTGAATTGATTCAAAGACTATTACAACTATTAAAGTTACCTCCTACTGCTTAACCAATGTTCAATTTTCAAAATAACAGAAATGCTCTTTAAAAAGAAACCATGCAGTATTCAGCTGGCTAGAAGATCGATTTAAGGGCCTAATTTGGGGGTTTATTTTATCTACCAGGCTTTGACTTCAAATAAGAAATGGGCAGAGAAGGTACAACACATCATGATAATGTAGGTAGGAATATTCTGTCCTGCTTTTGCTTATAAGCCTAATCCATAAKGATTCAGGGGGAATGAGTTCATCTTTCATTTTCCTTAGAAAGGAACAGTAACCCTCCTGGAAAAAGAGGGAGAGGCTGTAAGTGGTCTGATAACCTTTGTAGCCCTTTATCTTAAGACTAAATCTAAAACGAGCTTGTTTCTCTGAAAGCCTTTTTTTTTTTTTTCATAGTACATCAGTGGACTTAATGCAAGATACTGCATCTCTCTACAGATCTTCTCTGGCTTAAGTAAAATTCACTTATTTCAACGGGGAACTCTCCAGTTTCCCAGATATATGTTTCCATGAAATTATGTGTCAAATGACTGTAACTTCATGCATTTTTACGTGAGTAGGTTAGTTTCTAGTCACTTGAGCTGGTGGCTGTGACTCAGATGTGTTAAGGGAATGAGGAGGTGGAATGTGCTAGGTAAATGTTAATTGGAGAAGTGCTCCTACTGTGCTTGTTTGAAGCACTCGGTTAAGTCACAGAGAAAAGGAAAGGTTTCTAGTTCTTTGACTCCCTGTTCCACGGATGGAATATGTAAACAGTAAAGTAGGTAGTAGGCAAGAATGTGGTTTGGTAGTGGGGAAATGTACCTTCTGAACAGGGAGAAGTAGAAGAGCAGTTTTCTTCCTAGCACTTGGGGGGGGGGGAAAAGTTAGACTTGGTTAACTTGGAAAAGGGCTGGGGAGTAGTAGTAGAGAGGAGTAATAAATACGGCATTGGAGCAGTGTTGGTTAGAATTAGGGGGCGTGCCTGACAGGTAAGGTGTTAATTTCCCTGGCTGAGTACCTTTGAATAACTGCCTTTTATGTGTGCTTTTAACTGCAATTATTTTTTTCTTTTTTCTGTAGTATTTCTTTGGTTTCCACTAGTCACTTTCTTTGTATGGCACTTGAATGAATAGCTTTGAAAACAGTTAGTTTACTATGAACAGATGTTTTTGTCACCTAAGGCTCTGTTATATTTTAATTCTCTTTTTCAGATTTAAGTCTTTATGGCTTTCTAAAATTGTAAAGGAGAAGAATGTCGTTGCCAGTTGATAGTCTAGAAATTATTTTAAACTCTAAGTGCATGTTAAAATCGGCTTTTGCAGAGTAATTTCTAAAAAGTAGTTGCYAAGGTGACATAATGTTTCTTGTAAGCTTAGTTAATTTTAAAAAAATCTTTATGTATAATACAGAATGTTTTTCTCCTGATTACAGAAGAATGGAAAAAAAGAATTCTGGGAGCTAATTATTTTGACTATTCAAAAGTTACAAGCTCATAAATTAAAAAAAAAAGTTTAGAAGCAGCCCATTTACACTTARTGAACATCAGTATTTTTGGACCTCAAAACGGTTCTGAGGGTCTGAGTCACCAATCAATGAGCATGCTTYTTCAGTGTCTTTGATTACAAGACCTGTCAATGTATAGTTTTATGCAAGCCTACTTAGGATATAGAGATTATAATGAGCCCCTAGATTTTGTATCCCAAGCATTAGATTTTGCAGATCCTATGCTTTCAAAAGACTCTGAGAATTTGTGAAGTTAAAACATGGGAAAGGATTCTTGATTACCTGTAATKTATAAAAATGTCATCAGCAGAAGTACAGAAGTGAACCATGCAAAATTAAATTTAACTGTATTTTTTTACTCTGCTTAAAAAAGAAATAAATACGAATGACACTTTTTTCAATGTTTTCTAGAAGTAAGCTAAAACTARACTTTGTCARTTGCARGGGGAGAAACACCAATCTTTCATGRGGTGTTTTGAATCAGGAATTTCCTGATGCAAAGATCTCATCTAATGGATTAAATTCATTAGAGCGTCTTGTTCAAGAAGCCACATTAAGAAAGCTAGGATATATAYTAAACCTTTTAAATTTTCATTTGTCTAACCCAAGAACTTAATATCCACTTTCCAAAGTTGTGATCTATTTTGGTCTAGGTTATGGAGCCATTATTTTGGGGGAGAACAGTTATTGTAGTAGTTTGATTGGAATCAGTCCGAGTACTGAAGCAGATGTGACCTGTATAGCTAGTTGGTTGATTTCCTGAATATCTTAGGTGCYCTCAGGTGAAGGAAAAGGAAAAAGAGCATAAAAAAAAAAGAAAAAGAAAAACCTGAGACAGGTAAATTTTAGCCAGAGGCTGCATATCAGTGTGAAGTAGAAAACACTGAAGAAAGTGCATGTGCTTGTTGTAGGGGAAAACAACTTGTGGCTTAAATCAAGTTACAATTAAAGTGGTTTGTTGATTTATTAATAGCTTGTAATTAACTGTTAGCCTGTGAACTGTACATGCAGGATTAATAGCAATATAACAGATAAATGACTGTACTAGACCCTTACAAAACCTTAGAAAACACCTTCAGATACCTAAACACCCTTCTACAGCAATCCCCCACAAGTTTGCAGTTACATGCTCACCTCTATCCCTCTAACAGGAGGTTTGGGTTGTAAGAGCCCACTCTTCTAGGAGTACGTTACCTTATTTACATCCATCTTCTTTGGCGATGTGGATGCTGTAGCTGCGTGCTTACCTGTGCTGTTCCCTGCGCTCCACTAACCCACCCACCTGTTGGGGTCGCACCCCACAAGGTGATGTGCAGGCACCCCAGGAGCGGTCAGGGCTGGCAGGCATGCAGGCTGCTCCTGCCTGCTGGGGAGGGTGCTCCCTCAGGCCTCGACAGAGCTTGGGGTGCCAGGAAGGCATCTTCTCGGTGTCACACCAGGTTTAGACTGATTCTCTCTTCTCACTGTTAGAAATGTTAGTGCTTTTTGTACTTGATTTTAAGCTGACTAGTTTTTTCCCCACCCAAGGTCTCTCGGTAACTGGCTGGTTACTGTTTAATGTGGCTGATGGTTGTCTTCATTTTCAGCCTTACCAGATTTTGAGCAAACACCCTCTCAGTTTTGGATATTCTGTTCACTCGAATTGCTCTTGTATTTCCATCTTAGCAGCTGATGTTGTCTAGGCTTTTTTGCCAAGAGGAGACCATGTGGATTTCCCCCACAATTTGGAGCTGTTTCTTGGGGTACAAGGTACATTCATAAAGTAAGAAAGTCCTTCTCAGAAAAAATGTTTCTGTTTGGAACCTTATGTTGGAGCAGTGATGATGAATACTGGGGAATCTTAGTTGGCCTCAAAGTGTTAATGGTAGGCCAGAATGTATCACAATATAGCAGTTTTCTAATGATAATGTGTAAAATAAGGAGGCTTCATTTTTACCGCACTAACAAATCCCAATTCATGCGTGTTTTTCTGTGTTCTACTTGTACACTTTTTACAAGTAGAAGTACAACTTGAAGTTGGGATCTGCACGTTATGTGTGACTTCCGATCATTGACCTATTCTTTTAATAATGCACCCAGAGTTTGTGTGAGTACACTAAGAAAACAAAGAATAAAAATACCCTTGTGAATAAATGTATGTACCATGAAAATTTCCATACTTTTGATCAAATATAATTTCTGGTTTCATAGRTGACAAAACTACAGGGACAGAAACGTGTTGGATACATTTCTGCTCTGTATAATACCCYCTTTTTAGCCAAATGAACATCCTGAAAAAAATACATGCATTCATTTAAATGGTTTGAAGCTCTAACCTTAAACTTTTTACTTCTAAGGTGTAGTACCCTAATATTAAGAAATTACTTATTCTGTGGAAATACTATCCAAAATGAACAATTTACTATGGGGATCTAATGSGTAACAGGTCTAATAAGTAGTAACTTCAAATTTTTGTTGACACTGGAATTGCTGTACTCTGTTTTCTCCCTGAACTGAGCCACTGATGGATGTATGTAACGCCCCTTTTTTAGCTCCTCCATCATCTCATCTCTACAAAGTATATATTGCTTTAGCATCTAGGTGGCAGGAGCATCCATTCTTACCAAAAGCTACTTAAGGGATGTTAAGTCTCCCATTTATTTTCTACTATGTATTCTATTTTTTTTTTTTTTTTTGTGAAGATCTATTAGTTTATTCAAGTTCTAGAATTATTCGCTGCTTTAATTTGATGCAGAACTTACTGACATTTGATACAGGACTTCGGATGTTATTTCCTAATATCAGAGTTGCTTTCACTTTTGTAATTAAAAATGTAGTTCCCATAAAGTACCACTTTAGATTTGATGATTATATTCCCAGTCAGTATCTTTCCTAACTCAACAGCAGAATACCCAATCTCACAGGAGTGATACTACTGTTCTGAGGCAATGGCTTTAGCAAGATTTAGTTGGTAAACTAATGCTGAACTTCATAGGTAGCCAGGTTCAAAATATAAACCAAAGTCATGGCTTAGTATCCACGTAACATGCATTTCCATAGCGTCCCATCCCTGCCTGACTTTCCTGTGAATTTCTTTAGCTACCTATAGTTATTTCTGGAATTCCAAAAAATAGCAGAGATGTAGCTACTGCCAAGAGGTTTTGTTAGTCACATCTCAAACAAAGCATTAGATTATTTTGCCTACAGGAGTCAACTTCGAAGGCATTCTCAGGAGGAGCTGTGGTGCTGTCACAGCACTGTTCAGTCAACAGACATAGAGCACTTGTTTGATGCATGGATGACTGATCTTCGATTACCRCCTTTCACAAAACAGATGACAACATCTGTTGTTTTATTTATATGTGAACTTTCCAAATAGTAGCTTTCAGTTTTGGATTTATGGTTGTGTGTGTGTTTTGGGGGTTTTTTGTTTTGTTTTTGGGTTTTTTTGTTTGTTGTTGTTTTTTTTTTTTTTCTCCCAGCTCAGTGAATCTTTATTGTATGGAAAGTGGAACTTTGAACACTGAATGGATTGGATGATTGCGTCTATATTCGGGACATTTTACAGCATTGTGGCTGGTACTTTTTGGTRGCTGGGAGTTAATTAACCCTTATTCAGAAGATAGAATTTAATTTATAGCTTCTATAACTGTGGTTAGCTATCTCAAAGATAYGGAATTAAAAGATAGTAGTATGATTATTTATTGGCCTCTGAGATATGTTTGGAGTAGACTTAGTTGTTCCACTTTGGGAAAGGATTCAGGTTCTTGAACCCAAAGGATTCATAAGTGCAGGGAAGCGTTTCCCTGCAGAGAGTTAGTATATCTTCACAAATACAAAATTACTCCGTCTCTGCACTTCTTGCTGGTATTTTTTACTGGRCAGCTTGGCTTTGTTATACTAGCTTTCCTAGATCCCTGAACAGTTCCATAGAGACTGTGCATCATTTTAGAAATCTTGAGCATGGAAGTCAGGAGTCCCTTAGCTGTAAAAGGATCTAAGTTAGATGTTACAGTACCGAGTACTGCAACACGGAAATGCTTCTGTACACATACCTTTTCAGGTTCTGCTTTTGAGTATTGCTGAATAACTCACTCCATTTAACTGTACTGTAAATATTTGTTTTCTAGCAGTTAACCATCTTGAAAACACATCAACATGACTTAGTAAGTGTAACACTTGAGATGAATTTACAAATGGATCTTGGCATGAGACAAATGTATTTTAACACTGCAGTTTGTATGCCTGCTCCCTGCATATTTATTTTCAACCTCCAGTTGATTAGCTGCTTTGTCTTGTGTACACAAATGGCCTGCTTAATGCAGTGGGAAGTAGAGTAGAGGCCAACATTTGTTAATGGATGCTTAGAACAGGCACAGTCAGACATTYTAAATTATTCTAACTAAGCAGTAATTCTAATTTATTTCTAAAGATAGAAGTATAACAACCCAATTACCTAGTTTCCTCACAGACTGTAATGAGTATAGTTAGCATAAAATTGTTCTGTAAATTTAATGGGCAATTTCTTGTTGTGTGGACATTAAAAACACTAGCAAAAATGTGGCAAGCCATGTTAGAGTCTATATAGTAACTTGCTCCCATTGGATGCTTCCTTGACAAAATGCATTACTTCAAAATACCAATCTGTTCAGTACAAGGAGTTTTTAAAGTATTGGCTCAAACAGGGATGGCAGTAGAGTTGAAAGTTCCTTCAAGAAAAAAAACTTCTTTTTTAGCCTGGGTTAGCAGTAGGGTTTTTTCCCTTTTTAATATGGTATTATGACTATATATTCAAACTTGTAATATATGTCAAGATGTGGCTTGTTTCAGGCCAGTTCTGTATGTGCAGCCTCATAAGAATAGTTGGATCAGTTCTTCTAGATGTAGAATATACACATAGATGATAAAGATTAAAAAAATACGTGTTAATACTCTGCTGAAAGGGGAAGGGGGTGCTGGAGTCCCATAGCTGATACAGAGATTCTCAAACCATGATTCAGGCAGCTGCTGCTGCACACAGGTACCAGCRCTTGTGCAGTTCGTTGGATGTAATCAGGTGTGGGGCACTTTGGAATTTCTAGCTGATAAATCCAAAGGATGCTTTTCCCTCCCTTCTAGAGTTGATTTGTTTATAATGGAAAATTCTCTTTGTGACCATATTTTCATACAGTACAGTAAAGAAAACTGAGAAAGACATAGCTAAGTTGCTGCCAAGACTGAAGTGGTGAAAATTATGGGCCATGAGAACACATACTTAGTAAAACATGAAGTTTCTTCTACTTTGCCCGTTCCCTAGAGAGTGAATAAACAAACAAAAAACCCCAAGGCTTGAAGAATAGAACCAAGTTTTTCAAAGTATGTTTTCGTGATGGACTTTTGATTTCACCTCTCCTATGCAAGCAGGCATTACTGGAAAGAGGGATGAATGTAAGAGGCTTTTCCCTATTGCAGACTTCACAATCATGAAAATGCTTTAATACTTCAACAGTACATCCATTATAAAAGTACTTTTATGACATCATTCTGTTAAGCACAATGAATAAAATTATAACTGCGACTGTGAAAGTCGCAGCAAGTTATTTCTTGTGCATTAGAACACCGACTTAGTGGCACCAACTTTCCTAGGGATTTATGCCCTACCACACTTTCTYCTATCTGGTAATTTTGTACAGCACACTTGCCTGCCTTCCGCTTTTGCCTTAGAATGCTAACTGAACAAAAGGAATAGTGTGGCTGATCCCGGGCTGCTTTTGTGAACTGGTGGGCCACTATGTGTACTCTGTGGCTAGCAGCCTGCCAAACAAAACAGGCAGTGTGTTCAATTTACTTGTTTGTAGGTCCACTAAAAGATATCTCTTTATATTTCTAGGATTTAACTCAGGGCAATGTAAATTATTTTAGTAAAATGTATTCTTTGCTTACATTATATAAAGAAATATGATCTTTCAGTTTCCTAAGTAGGTAATGTTGGATGTTCATATTAGTCTCGGATTAACAATTGTGTTCCAGGTTAGAACCAAAGAATTTTAATCCTGTGAGACTTCTGACTTCAGTTTATTCAAGAAATAATATTTAAAAGCAGGTGTTAAAATATAAAAAATACTATTTTTTTTTTGTTCCTGAACTCAATGTGAACCCTTCAGCAAGGGGAGAAAAGCATGGAGGAGTMCATCGCTGGCCTCCATCAAATTGAACTCTACTTTTGTAAAATAGAAATTCTTATGCAAGGGAAGTGTACTCAGGACTTCTGTTCAGAGAGGGTCACTGAAAAGGTAGATCCAAGTTTTAAATAAAACTCTGTGGAGAGTGTATTCATATCTTATCCAGTAAATCCGTGCATCTCTTCACTAGTAGCTAAAGAGTAAAGATCTTAATAAAGTGGAAATTAAAACATGTATTCCTCCTGTAAAATGCCTTGGGACTGACAAAATAGAAGTAGATGGAAGCACAAAGCAAAGCCCTGTTTCCCAAGAAGTTTCAGATGTAAAAAATAGACACATGGGTAAGTTTGGAAGCTGGCTGCAAGGCCAGGTAAGTAAAGCAACATTATTKTTTGTAAGAGTATTTGTGTTGCAGTCCAATACTTGATTTTTCTCTTCTGTGATTTTTTTTTTTAGCAGAGGTTTTCACCATCTATTGGAAGTAGAACACTCATGCTCTGTAATGAACGTAAATACCTGTTGAAGTATACGTCATAGGTCTGTGCAGTGTCAGTAGCATCTTCCACTTCTCTTCCATAACAGAGAAATTAGAACTAAAAAGGGGAAAAAGTCACAAAATCCCATACACAAATTTAACTTTTAAATGAGAATGTGATGTTAAGGAGATACTGCTTGGGAAACATGCTTCAGTGTTGCAATGATGGGAACAGTAAAAYAATCTATGTTCATATAAATGTCTTAGGTCAGTTTTTCCGTAGAGTCATTCTCACAGTTTTTGGGTTGCATACGAGTTACAGCTCAAGATTTGCAAGGTAAATCCCAGAGCGTTGCTGTATGTGTATGCAGTCCTCTTCATGCAACAGTGGGCATTCAGAATAGGGACCTAYGGTGACCTCCATCAGCCACCTGTCAAAAGTCCTACTAAATCTGATCTTAGTGTTTTCYTAGTAATCATATTTTCAGCAGTATTCTTAGGGAACAGACTTTCTGAGCATACTTMATTTAATTTAAACTCCAATACGGTGCCATTAACTGACAATATTTTTACTAAATGGTACACCTGAGAAGAAAATCATTTAACAGTAATGAGAACATTAAAACCAGTATTCTATGGGCAACATACGGTTTGTATTTTAGTAAAACATGCATCTTTCATTTTTATAATGTATTTTGCAGAAATACAGAATGTGATTACTCTTTTTTTTAGAGTCTATATTTGCAGTTATTGTCACTTGTATTAAGTTGTTTTGCAGCTTGTCCAGCTCTGTAGAATACAGCTAACTGTACATTGCTGAGTATTTATAGTTAACTTCTCTATCAAAAGGCAAAAAGGCATAATTGTTTGCAAAACAAAGTGTGAAAATCCCAGTTCTGGTAAATTTTACTCAACAATGCAGTATAAATTGACCACAGGAGAATGAARTTTGTGATGGAAGAGAAATGTAACTTGAAAAGGTACAGCTATAGTACATGAATGTGTGTGATAACCATGAAGACTTGCCTCTTGTCCCAAGAACTGGAATAGCAAAGACAAAGAAGGAAACTAAGGAAATAAAGATGGCTTACAACTTGTATATTGAAGTTCACATTCAAAATTAATGACAAAGACTTAAAGGTATTACCAACTCAAGATTAAAAAAAAAGTAGAGTCTCCTATTTTTCTTTAACCTTATTTAATAATTAACCTTAATAATTTAGGTCTCCATATGTATTTTTCCATTTCATCTTTTCRTGCCCTGCCTTCCCCTTTATATACTGTAGACAACTCTCTGCTAGTTTTTCATTTTCAAGCTGTGTTGCTTAGAGGTACTCAATCATAAATCACAATGGTGTGTTTCCTTCCATTTACTAAATGAAAGAGTGCACATCATTTCTGAATTGAATGATAAGTTTGGTTGCCATAAATGCTTTGGCTTAAGACTTTGACATTCATTCCTTCTCCACAGGTATTTATGTCAGGAAAATGCAATTGTTTGAGCACTCATGGAAAGTAAATGCAAGAAGTGCCCCAGTATGACTAAAGCAAATTCACTGAAAAACGTGAGTCCGTAGATGTTTTTCAGTACTTTCTGCAACAGCCAGAACTAACAACAAACCAGAAGGTCCCTGACTGGTAACACAACTATGATCTGTGGTGGTTTTTTTAATTAAAAAATGAATGGATAATGACAAGAAAAAAGATGAAAACTGAAGATGTGTGGCTATGGAGCTGGAATGTGATTAGACATGGTAATAAGCCTTGTAGCTGGCTTAAGCTCAGGTTTTTTAAATTACTTCTGCAGAAATAAGTTGCACAGTTGCATGTGAAAATGTGACAGAAGGTCACACAAGTCTGACTGGAGCAGGTCTGGAACTCTGACCCCTAGATTACTGAATTACCGCAATCTGTGTTTGCTGAATGAATTTATTACTGTTTTTTAAAGCTGGTGATTATTACCATATGCTACTCTGAAAGGGAATAAAAGGTATAGCTACAAACGGTGGAGCTGGCATTTATGGCCAGTATATAAATAATGTCATTGTTCTAAGCGGTCCTAGATAGTTATAGGGCTGGAAGTTCCAGTTTAAGGCGGCAAGCTCCTGATAAATGTGCCTCTGCAAAGGAAGAGCGGGAGGTACAAAGAATTGAACAATGAATTTTACTCATAGTTTCTGTTTGCCCCTTGTTGCTCAGGCCCTGAAGTGCAAAGCTTGCAAAGTGGCTTGAAAGTTTATGCGATCTGGTTTCCCCCCCCCCCCCCCCAAATGGAATGAAAGTGGCTGTCCAGAGCAGCATATTTGTTATAGTTATATATTCAGTTTGAAAGTAGAGGGACTTCTGAGGGCATAGCCTTTGTTTTGGGACGTGTGTCAAGATAGCATTTTTTCTTCCTCTTCTTGTCACCAAAAATAAAAAGTATTATTAAACTAGTAATGTTTGCAGCTATGCCAGGGAAACTGTATTGCTTTCATGGGATTGCACATGTGTAACTACTTAAAACCTGGGGGGGAACATGATGACGACTACTAAAAGTGCGTGGAATCCCACTCCATTTATCATAGTTACATTAGCTCCACATGGCTAACCGGAGTAAGGAGTCAGAAAATTCCCTTTCATCACTGAATGGCACGTAAAGCCAGAATACTCTAAATGTATCCAGAGCACAACTCTGACTTCAAATTTTATGGGTTTACATTTCTGTTTTAAAGTGACTTCTCTACCCTTGTAAATAGGTCTTGGAAGTGGACTAATATAAAAGCTTGAGGGGACAGATGGTTGAGACACAGAAAGATGTGTCTATTTTCCCCATGTTCCCCAGAGGAAGGCAACTATGTCAGATTTTACTTAGTTGATGGTACAGGGGTTACTCTGAAACCATCCAATCCCCTCTTGGCTCAATTTATTTAATACTGACTCTACAGCGATTACCTCATTTTTTGGGGAGATGCTAAGTGAGAATTGTCAAAGGGAGGGGATAGTCCATGGAGCATCAGAGAACCAAAGAGCCAAAAGACTTTGACACAACTGACTTTCCTTATGACATGTATTTCAGTGTGTACCTGTCTGTTGTAGCCGCTTCATCCTCCCATTTTTAATTTACCCTCGTATGGGAGATTGTGCCTCACCAAGCCTCTTAAATCATAATAAGGAATCAGCTGTAAAAGTTCAAATCATCAATTACTGCTTTTTTCCTTGTTAATTTTATATGCGTTCAGCTTTACCATGGTCCCATGTTATTCATGGAAGGACCTAAACCATGTTCACTGATACATACCAAACTGCACGTGGATTGAGTGCTGCTGTGATTAGCTGCGATATAATCTGTTCTGCAAATGTAGGAGTGATAACTGCTGATTTCAAATTTAGAAAGTCTTTCTGAGGAAAAAAAAAGTTTTAAACAATTTTTTTCTGTAGAACTTACCAAAGTTTTCTTCGTTTTATCTGGTGTTAAAATGAAAATACTTCAAGAATTACACTTTCTATGATAAGAATCCTATGATTTGTAATCAATAGGAGAGAGATGAAGAACAAAAAAAACCCTTAACCTAAAATCTGTAGAGGTTCTTCCAAACAGAAGAATAGCATTGGATAAAAGTGTCAGAGTACTGACAGAGAACACTATGAAAAGGACTCGGAAACAGGGCATCTGGAGTGGAGAATTCAGACGGCACCATAGGCTAAACTAAATCCCAAGATGTCAGTTTAGGTAAGAGTCGGAGGGTTCTGAAGCTGAAAATGAAAAGCCTGAATGTGATGACAAAGATAAAGGCATGACAAAACCAGGTGCCAAGGGCAGGGGGTGGTTAGCAGCTGTATTCCCAACAAGCCAAAGAACACAGGGTGACAAGCAGGAAAAGGGGTAATGTCAAAAGTATCTACTATGGTTTCAGGATCAAGAGAGAGAGAAAACAGATTTAGAGAACAACGTGAAAGGAAAGCAGATAGGGTTTAGCAATAGCTTAGCTAAAGGAGAAGTAGGTTTGAGTGTTCTGATGATGGAAGAAATGAAAAAGTTTGACAGAAGGGAAAGAGATCTAACAAATTTGAAATGGTTTTTTTTGTTACTTAGCTGGAGGTGACAAGGCACACCTTTGATTTTACTGCAAAAAATAGGAGCTAGGAGTACAGCCAGCAGAGATTTAGATCACTCAAAGGCAAAAATGACTTTTGGAAATACTGAAAATAGGTGATGGCATCTAGGTGAAAGAGACAAAGTACACCGAAAGAGCCCCTCTCAAGGCTGCAGGCAAAGGAAATTTGTCTTTTATCAGTTTATTCAATGAGATGAAGTTGGAGGAGGAGGAGGAGTTATTACTTCTCCTTTCTTCTTTGACATTATATAGATTGGTAGGTGCAATTATCGAAAAGATTAAAAAAATACTATGAAGATAAGATTTGGATTCTGTCAGTGTCTTCCTGGTCACTTGGATAAGTCAAATTTCAGTGAAGGAAAGCAAAAGGTATGCTGTAGATTCAAAAGGCTTGGAACTAGTGGAGCAACAGGAATTACTTCACTATACAAAACACTGAGAAAGTTTTGGAGAGAGGTTCACTGGAACAGGTTCGGTAGTGAAGATGAGAGGCTGAAAATGAGACGAGTCAGTGTGGAGCGTGGTGTAGGTTGACTCTACTGTATGTGAAACTCAGGGTAAGCTCAGTATTTCTTGGCACTGTGAACAAGGTTGAGTTTAAACACCCTAGAGGTGAGGGGAAAATAAATTTCCTCTCCCAGAGAGGATGAAAAGTGACTCCTGTGGCTGCTGCTACCTGCCTGAGAGAGAGTAACTCTGCAGCCGTTGTAGACAAGAAGTCGGACACAGGGCCGTGGCAACTGCTACAAGACCTAGCAAGTCTGTCTCTTCTTGCCTCCTTATGTTATGCTTTTTCCACCCCATTGGTCTGAAAGGTTATTTTCTCCCCCTGCCCCCTCAACTCCCCATTAATTGCTTGCTTTGCTAATAAGTGRATAAAAATGAGGAAAGATGTCGTACAAATTGTGAGACAAAGGTGAGAACAGAGGGATGAAATCACGTGAGAAAGCATCAACAGCAAACTTGACTGTTTTTAATGGGCAGATGAGAAGGCATGTTTCTGTTTTCGGAGTAAATATTTTACTCTCTAGAAGGAAAAGTTAAGTCCAGCAGTAGGAGTTACTGATTTAGGGATGCAGGTGAGGAAGTACTTAAGRGTATCTGTTTGCTTCATGTTGGCAGCTTGATATGATACAGTCTGTTAGTTTTYGAAGGCTCCAGTGGAGTCCTGTTTGCTTGAAAATACCTTGGAGTTTTTCGTGTTGATTGATAAAGCTTTTTGTGCCTAGGGTCTTGACTGCTTCAGGGGCTTGGTACCTGTCTTCGTGGCATCTTTCGTCACACTAAAGAAGCCTGAATGACTTCAGTAAAGGACCCAAAAGACATTTAATCCTGATCTGAGAGCTCAAATGCTAGAGAACCCACTACAGACCTTATTTGCAATGGTTAATTATTTTCACTTTTTAAAAAGGTAAGCCTTACCTTCAGCCTTAAATCTTGAGCTTCCAGCTGTTGAATTGATTATGGATTGAGATATTAGACTGTAGCCCTTCAGAGTCAAAACTTGTCCAAGAGTGGACGGTGATCAAATTATATTTTAACACACTTGGATGAAGAATAAAGTAAATGTTATGAACTGCTTATTCCTAAAATAGTATTTAGTTGAACTAAGTACTGTATATTTAACAAGGAACATCTTTTTACCGGTTTCCCTCAATTTTTAAGCTTAATTTCCTTCAATTTTTTGAGGGAACAATATGACACTTTTTTCTGGAAGAGATTCATTTAGCTAAAGACAACACTTTTTTTTTTTTTTTTTTAGA